>OZ012660.1:63742763-63946539 GCA_963942545.1 Oxycera nigricornis | reverse complement strand
TTTCAATTATTTCCTTCATCATTTGTAATACTTAAATTTTACTTTTTACATGCAATTGATCGTATTTTTGACTGCATATTCAATGCTTCTCAAGACCAACAGAAAATAAGAAATAATTATATGTCTCATGAATGTAAAATCGGGAAAAAATACAAATTCAGTGATTATGCCGAAGTGCTGCCAATTTTGAGCGAAACTATTCAAAATGGTCATTACGCGACAAAATCTCTTCAGTGGGTGTAATAACAAAAACTGCATTCATTTTTGCCAACACTTATTTGTTATTCAAGCATCGATATGAAACAAACAAATAACGTAGAAAAGGCTTTGTAACCTACCCCCTTCTAATTGATCTGAATATTTTTAATATTTATGTAGATATTACTGGGAAGTTGACCATGTGGACTTCAAGGGTCGCACCACACGGCTTGTTTTATTTGTAACGTTGCCAGCATGAGTAGAAGACATTTAGTTGATGAGCTTCATAAAAGAGCTCACAAGAACTTTACCCGTCTGCGTGTGATATAGTCACACGAGGAATGGATGATTTGTGACAGGCAGACTTGGTAGATATGAGTGCTTATTCTTCAGAAAATTTAGGCTACCGCTTACTTCTAACGGTAATAGATGCGTTTTCCAAGTACGAATGGGCATTTCTCATAAAAGACAAAAGGGCTATTGAGGTATCAAATCCAATGGAAATGATTCTTAGTCGAAACCGTATTCCTAGAAATTTGTAAACTAACGACGGCAAAGAACAAAATATTTCAACGTTTGATGAAAAAATATGGGATTACCCATTACTCCACTTACAGCCTTCTAAAAGCTTCCGTTGTAGAAAGGTTCAATAGGAGGGTCAAAAATATAATGTGGAAAACATTTAGTATGAAGGGAACTATCAGTAGGTCAGTATTCTTAGTAAACTGGTTAGTAAATACAATAGGATAAAACATCGCGCTATAAACCTGACCTGTGGATGAAAGTTCGAAGAATGAAGTACATCTACTATCAACAGCATACAGAAAGTTGAAAGTTACATCCAAACCTTGGTATAAAATGGGCGATTATGTACGAATAAGTAAACACAAGCATGTGTTTGACAAAGGCTACACCCCGAACTGGTCGACAGAGATATTTACGATAAAAGAGGTGAAGGTAACACAACCTCGCACTTAAATCCTCGAAGATTATCAAGGAAACATCATCAGGGGGAGGGGTTGTGAACAGGAACCTTTGCGGGTCAAATACTTCGACATCTATCTTGTTGAAAAAATTTTGAAGAGGAGGGGAATACAAGCATTTGTCAAATGGTTTGGTTTTCCTGCTAACTTCTGGAACCCTATAAAAGACATTGTATGAAGTGCACCACGTACTTAGTTACCATGTTGATTTTAAGACTCAAATCTGATCGCATGAAAACATACGCCAAGTGAACTGTCGATGCAAGGAAAGCTGTAAAACTAGCAGGCAGTGGATTCTTCTACACTTACGTGAAGGATCATGTCAAATGCTACTTCCGTTAATTGGTAATGTCTGCATTTACCTCACCCTCTGCCGTTGAGGTCGAGCACTTGCACAATTCTACAGACTGTACATATGCAAATGGAAAAGATGTATGCGGTAGATACGATGAATCACAAACAAAAGCAGCTGCTGAAAAAAAAATCTGCACTTCTAATGGCTCTTTGCCTTATGGAGCTGTTTTAAATTTTCAATATACCTCAGACTACAGCCAAAATTCTGCGCTCTAACAAATTAAGACACTCTTAAAACAACAGCAACATTAATCTACTTTCTTTGGAATGAAATTCTAGTTAATTTCTCTCTTAATCTGTTTCATTCTTTCATTAGCTTAAGCAAACAAAAACTGGCTTCCCACACTATCAACCTCACATCATGTCGGAAACAATATATATCTATATATATATATATATATATGTGTGTGTGTGTGTGTGTGTGTGTGTGTGTATCTATGTATATATATATACATATATATATATATATACATATATGTGGGATTGGAATCGAGGAGCGACTAGTCCTGGAAGCAACGGAGTCCTGGTGCTTTACCAGGCACCGCGGACACCGGTACGATGGATAACCGGCACGGGTGATGAGGTGCAGATTGGAGGGCAGTCGTGATCAACTATCGCTAGAGTAAGGACGGAGTTGTGAGACGACCGCGCAGAAAACATTTTTGTCATTCTTATTATATGGTAACATTCTAATAAAAACCACATGGGGGCTCAACCGGGATGTGACCATATTCGAGTCTATTAAACCGTGGTAATAGCGCAAAACATCGACAATATCGTGCTTGAAGCGAAGTACCGTTGCCGCCGCAGTGTGAAACAGCGTTCATTTTTGCGTCGTGTAGTGAGTGAGAAAACTACGTGAGGGAAAATCGCGCGGAGAGTACTACAGGCAAATGAGTGGATAGACTTTTATACAAAGAATGGCTTAATGCAAGAATGCGTAATTCGTGGAATAAGCGAAGTTGGCTCAAAAGAGGAGCTGGCGGCCCGCATCATCGAGTTTGATCGGCAAAATCCAATCGAGAAAAACGTGGTTAATGAAATAACGGAACGTGTAGGAGCGGACAGTGAAAATGACGACAAATACCAACACCATAGGAACATCAACGTGCTAGAGTGTAGCTCTTGTAATGAGAAAGTTGTCACGAACGAGATCGCGATGAAATTGCAAGGAAACGAGACTCTCGTCCCGTTGGCCTTATTGGACGTTAAGTCCTGGGACGAGGCAGCGAACCCGTTGGTCGTGTAGACTAATTGGGTTCGGCCTCTACTTGGTCAGACGGCGATGGCTGCTGGCAGGCCAGCTCTGTTCGGCGGGTGATGTCGTGGGTACGTGGGTACCAAGTCCCGAATCTCATTTTTGAGAGATTCAGCCATCTAAGTTGCCTGATTTACAAATTCGATAAGAAAATAGACTTCAAGCAAAACACCAAATCTTTCTGAGGCTCGACCTCCTACTTTACTCTAAGATTATTCTCGCGCGAGTTACACATAGTAAAGATACCCTAATTACCACTAAATTCTGTAAGTCTTTATCCGAAGCATGAGATACAATGTTGTACAAGATACAATGTTGCACAAGATACAATGCCGCCTAAACGAAACTTAATTAAAATTCGCACAGACAAAACATCCTTTGGACCAAATTCAATATCGGAGATAAGCCGATCGTGGGAAGCTGAAGTCAGCATAACAAAGACTTGGTATTAATGCAACATTCGCATTTTTTTAGTACAATATATAAGAACGAACTCGCATCCCGAGCGAGGTACTTCCAGTTCAGTGGCATTTCGGTTTAGTCGTGGTTAATAAACGTCTTTTGTGTGTTATTTTTCAAGTTCCGCGTAAGGAATTATTTAATTTTTTTTGGAGCTAGGAAATAGCCCCAACATAACTGGCGCAGTCGTTATTCTAAAAAGGGAGGAAATCTCTAATTTATAATGAACCAATACGTAACGCGGCTTCACTAAGTACATTTGTACAAGAAGCAGATTTATCGAAAATACCGGTACGGAAAGAATCGGATATAAATTGATAAATCGCGAAATAAATATAAATCTTATAAAAAACATTAACGAAGTGTTAATCGTTAATGGTATCTAACAGGAGATCATAAGCCTTTACGATCTCGCAAGTTCCTTAAGAGGCTGCAAGGGATCCTGTTTTAAAAAACTAAATAACAAAACAAAAGTGAAAGGTGAAAACTGTTGCATCCCAGTAAAAGGAACCAGACACCATAATGGCGGAGTAAAACGATCAACAAATACCTAAACCAGTAGTCCCCTTGGAGATGAGCTTCGAAGACCTTCTAAAAGAAGCAAGACGACTACCGATCTACACAGGGAACAATAGGGAGTACGCACTGAACGCTTGGATGGACGAAGCGAACATCATCCTGAATTTGTCGCAACCAGGAGATCAAAGGACGTACCTTTTCCGGCTAATCGTAAACAAGCTTCAAGGACCAGAGCGAAACACCATCCTAAAGATTCCTGAAGCAACCTGGCAAAATGTAAAGGCGATCCTCACATCAACCTACGGAATCAACGAATCATACAACTCGATAGTAGATAAAATTCACGGGGTGAGTCCTAGTAATAGGAATATTGATGACATTTTTCAGAAATTAAATAACCTTTTAAATAACTTAAATACTAAGTTCCTACAAGACCCCCAACGTGCCCTTCATAGTGAGTTTAATCCAGTACGAAATGAAAACTTGGTGCTAAACAAGTTTAAGTCCTTACTACCCGAATACAAAGTATTCCTTCTCGAAACGCGAAATGTTGTAACTTTGGATCAAGCATATAATCTGTTGTCATAAATACAGCAAAATACTAATTGTGACGCTTATCATAGCGAAAAACATCCTAAACATAATAATAGAAATAATTTCAGAAACAATAACCAATATAATAGCAGGCACATATAATAATCGTCAGTTAAACAATAATCCAAACAATCAAAATTGGAGACCATTTAACAGAAGCACATTCGGATATAACAATTTCAGAAATAATAACCAAAATAATCGTAAAAGGCCCCCGTTCAATAATAACCAAAATTACCACCGCTATAGAGAACAAACCCGAGCAGAACCAATGCAGGTAGATAATTCAAATATCTATCGTCAAAATCGCAACTATCCAAAACCTGAGCCCATGGTTACAAATTTTTTCATGCCAGCCTCGGAAACCCTTTACCTATAGTTGATATGACCATAGAAAACGAAAAAGTCCCTGTTTTAATAGATATAGGCGCCTCAACGTCCAGCTTAGATTTACACAGCTTTCCGAACATACAGAGAATTAAACTAGACAATCCAATTCCAATTAACGGCCTAGGCGGAACCTCCTTTGTTACACGGAAACTTAAAACTGGATTGCCTACCGAGTTTGGACTCCCAAATTCCCACAAAGTTATTTGGAACTTAATGGACTTTTCCAAAAAACAATTTAAAGCTATCATAGGTCAAAATATACTCTACCGATTAAACGCAAAGCTAAACCTAGGAGACGGTAATATGGAAATTAACAACAAAATAATTAGCTTCAATTATGCTATACCAAAAGAAATAAACTTCCAAAACGAACTAACGAGTAACAACCAAACAATGTCAAAACTATACGAACATTTAAACAACGAAGAAAGTAGAGCCCTACAAAAACTCCTAAAAGAATTTGAAGACATATTTTATAAAGAAAAAACTAATTTAACGTGTACAAGTCAAACTAAACATCAAATTGTTACAAAATCAAGCAGACCTCTATATTCTAAAATATATCGGTTCCCCCAAATCCACGAACAGGAAGTAGAAGTTCAAATGCAGGATATGCTACAGCAAAAAATAATAAGGCACTCGACGTCTCCATATAATGCCCCTATTTGGGTGGTTCCAAAGAAAATGGATAACTCTGGTAAAACAAAGTGGAGAATTGTCATCGACTATCGAAAACTAAACGAAAAAACGATAGAAGACAAGTATCCAATACCAAATATCGAAAGCATCTTCGATAAATTAGGAAAGGCCCAATACTTCACTACCCGCGATTTAGCGAAAGGATTTCATCAAATTGAAATTGAAAAGCACGACCGTCACAAAACGGCTTTTTGCACACCCCAAGGACACTACGAATTCAATCGTATGCCCTTCGGTTTGAAAAATGCTCCAGCTACTTTTCAGAGGATGATGAATGAAGTTTTCCGAGAACACATTAACAAAATTGCTGTCGTTTACCTTGACGATATCCTCATATTCGCTACTTCACTGCAGGAAATGCTCGTCAATATAACAAAAATATTCCAATCCCTACGTAAGTGCGAATTAAAAGTGCAAACAGATAAGTGCAAGTTTTTCACTAAACATACAGAATACCTGGGACATATATTATCCATGGATGGGATAAAACCAAACCCTGACAAAATCGAAGCGATAAAAAACCTTAAAGTCCCCGACACTACAAAAAGAATTAAATCATTTTTAGGAATCACTGGATATTACCGTAAATTTATCCAAAATTACGCAAAAATCGCATGACCTCTAACTGATGCATTAAAAAAGGAAAGAAAAATAGACATCGAAGACCCGAAATTCGTTTCTGCTTTTGAAAAGTTAAAGCAACTTATAACTAACTACCCTGTATTGCATTACCCGGACTTCAAACAAAAGTTTGTATTAACAACGGATGCCTCTGAAAAAGCAATAGGCGCAGTCCTCTCACAACAAGGACATCCAGTGTCGTTCGCTAGTAGAACCTTGAACGAACACGAACGGAACTACTCAACGATAGAAAAGGAACTACTTGCTATCGTATGGGCAACGCAGTATTTTAGACCATACCTTTTTGGTACCAAGTTCGACATCAAAACAGATCACAGACCCCTTGTCTGGCTTAACGGTTTAAAAGAACCAAACAGTAAGCTACAGAGGTGGAAGATTAAGTTGAACGAGAAAAATTTCAACATAGAATATGTCAAAGGTAAGGATAACAAAGTTGCTGATTTCCTCAGCAGAATTAACGTTGACCAACAGGAAATTGATATATCCATCGAAGACAATGCAGATAACGAAAACCTAAGTGACAGAGCAACAATCCATTCAGGACACGGTAAATGTTAGAGACTTCCTTAGACGAGAAAAAGTCGAAATGCACTTCACATCACCTAAGTCTCATACCGGAAACGCCGACATGAACCGCTGTCACAGCACACTGCTGGAACAGATAAGAATCCTTACACTTACTGAACCATATCTAAACATCGAAGAAAAAGTTCGCAAAGCTACGGAATACTATAATAACACAATACATACTAGCATAGAATGCAAACCATTAGAATTGCACATAGGAAATATAGTGTAATGATACACTACAATGAATCAACAATTGCATGCGCTCATTGCGATCCACAATGGCATGCGCTCATTGCAATTACAATGAATCATAAAAACATAAACAAGCGATCAAATTGCATCGCTGTTCCAAACTCATTTAGAACGATACACGGTACGTAGTATTTGAGTCCGCACAAATGACCCGTGCCTCAGGTCGAATTACATATGGGGAATGCAAATCATTGTTGTGAACATATGTAATTCGATTAGTATGAGGTCATGAAAAAATGATTGATTGATATTTTATGATGACTAAGGGATGGTCTATGTGTGACCTAGTTTTAAGCATTGTAAAAATAGTATTTAAGCGGTAGCTTGTAAGAAATTTGTACAGTCTTTTCTCGAAGATTAAAGACGAGAGTGCTGGGACTACTGGCATCTTGTTCAATTGATAAACGAGTTTTACTGTCAAATTAGAAATTGCGGCACAGGTAGGAATGTCCTTCCGATGCCATTAATTCGAGCAAGCATTAACTTGCTCGGTTTAGGTGGTGATGGTTCCTCTAAGCTGATTCTGGTTAGGGCAATATAATAATTCCTGTCTCTCAATCACTTTTCCTATTTGGGACCAAATAACGACATTAAATCACAACATGGCGATCCTGCTCACACCGATCCTGCACAGTCAGATACAGACATGGACAAAGAAGTGAAAGCAGAATTGGACAGGCTATTCAGGAAACTAATAAACAATGCTGAAAACTTCGTGAAGGAAGAATACAGCCCAGTAGCACCAGATCCCGCAGCGCCCAAATATACACCAACCCCGAAGGAAGAACTAAAATATATCGGCCCGAAGCGCTTGAATATCGAAGAGTACAGAGCCAAGTACTCAGGCAAGAGGCGAGAACAAGTGACAACACAGCCCACGGAAAAACGGAAACGTAGAGGTGGACGAAAAGTGAAGCTAAGACGTGAACGGAAGGAGCTAAACCGTCTGATTTCAATTTCTGATGGAAAAGATCAGAAAAATTTGTATAAAAAATTAAAAGAATTAGCGGAATAAATATTTTAAAATAAAATCAAAATGGGAAATTGTTCATCTAATGTACAACAGACTTTTGTTGAAGAATATTCACAAACAATAGCAACTTCCACATTTTTTTGTATTATAATTGCTATATTTTATTTATATCAGAAACATAATAAAACTTATGTAAGGAAACGCATAAACAGAACTATAAATGTCTAAAATTATAAATATTGTAAAAATTATTTTTTTTTAAATGAGGATACAAAATTTATTAGATGAAGTTGAGAACATTTTTCAAAATTTAAAGAAAAAAGGAAAAGATAAGCCGTACACTAAGAATAACTTATTATTAAAACTTGGACGAGTAAAAGAAATACGCGTCGAAATCAATAAGCATTTGGAAAAATACACTTCAAGCGATTTTGACATTGCTAAATTTATTAGAGTCTCAACTGAGGTCGAAAAAATAATACATAGTCAATTGGCAACAGTAGAATCAAGATCAGAACCAAAAATGGCAGAATTTAATTTAGAAATAGCCATCAAAACAATTCCAACTTTTAATGGGAATTATAAAGAGTTAGAATCTTTTCTAAAAATTATAGAAATAATAAATAATTCATTAACTACTGCGGCCAAAACACAATTAATAGATTTTGTATACCACATAAAGTTAGCTACAAATGTAAAAACAATAATTAGTAATATTGGGATACCATCTACATATGACGATTTGAAAGCAAAATTGTCTAAAACTTACAGAAATACGAATACAGTACCTCAATTACACACGATACTAAGTAATTTGTCACAGAAAAATTCAAATATTAACTTATATAAGGATAGAGTGATTAATATTATAAACGATTTAAATCAACTCCAAATATCTGATTTAGGTGCAACGGCAACGCAAGCTGAGAAAGACACTATAGTCAAACTTAATGACACATATGCTTTAACTATTTTCAAAAATGGTCTGAACGATCAACTGAAAAGCACAGTATTCGCAGCTAGACCAAAAAATTTGGCAGAAGCAATAGATTTGAGTTTAGAGTTAGAGAAGGGTGACGTTTTCCAAACGAGTAATGTCCTAAACATAAATAGAAGCAGATATAACGGAAACAACAGTTTCAATAATAACATAAACAATCAAAATCGTTTTCAAACACGAGGTAATACTCAATATAATGCAAGGTATAGCAATCAAAATAATAATAACAGGAATTTTAACCAGTATAATACAAACAACGGGTATAATAACAGAACTAATATCCCACAACAACATAACCGGAATAACTATGGTAACAATCGATATCATAATAATAATGCGAGGAATAGAAATCAATATAACACTAGATTCCCTAACAATAGACGAAGAAATGTGAATTTGGTACAGAACCAGGGAAACGGGGAAGGCTCCGGGACGGAATAAATACCCCGACCGGACCAAAAATTTACCAAATTTCGGATAATTGTATGAATTACGTCAAAGTTTATTGTGCAAATGCAGCACAACCCCTAACGTTCCTTATAGATACAGGAGCAGATGTCTCCTTATGCAAAAGAGGAAAACTAAAAGAGAATGAGCTATTTCGGCTAAACGATAACTGCAAATTATCGGGAATCACTAATGAGACTATAACATCTCAGGGTTCAATCAATCTTACACTACACTTATCTGACAGTTTAGGACGTAGACGATGTGTTCCCCATTAAAACGGACGGCATCATTGGGATAGATCTATTAACAAAGTATGCTTGCAAAATAGACTATGAAACCTACACGGTAAATTTTTCGGCAGATCAGGGTGACATTATAATACCAATGGAATGTCGAGAAATCGAAATGAGACGTATCAAACTTCCAGCAAGATCCGAGGTAATTGTTCCTATCAACATTAACTCAGATGTTGACCAGGTCGTACTGAGTAAAGAATTAGAAGAAGGAATATTTGTCGGTAATACTATAATACCAGCCAAAGGAATTTGCCACATAAAAATTCTGAACACAAAGGATTCAGAAGTAATCTTGGAAAACATCGAGTCTGTATTAGATACCCATCCACTTACCCACTATGAGATAAAAAACTACAAGCAAAATAATTTCAAGAGCAAAGCTAGGTTCAGCGCTCTTAACAAAATTTTGAATATAGATTCAACAGATCCTCTAGCACAAGCTAAAATCTTTGAGTTAGTAGAAGAATATCAAGATATTTTTCATCTTGAGAATGAGCATTTAGGTGTAAACAACTTTTATAGACAAAAAATAGAAGTAACAGAGAGAACACCAGTATACACTAAAAACTATAGGTTACCTCATAGTCAAACTGAAGAAATAAAAAATCAAGTACATAAACTTCTGAATGAGAACATAATAGAACCTTCAGTCAGCCCATACAATTCTCCATTATTATTAGTACCAAAGAAAGATGATGGGACATCTAAGAAGTGGCGTTTGGTGGTAGATTTCCGAAGACTAAATACTAAGATAGTCAACGATAAATTTCCTTTAAGTCGAATTGAAGATATATTAGATAAATTGGGAAGAGCAAAGTATTTCTCAACACTTGACTTAACAAGCTCTTTTCATCAGATTGAGTTAGACGAGTCATCTCGACCACTAACGGCATTTTCTGATACTCATGGACATTATCAATTTACCAGATTACCATTCGGACTAAAAATTTCTTCTAATAGCTTCCAGCGAATGCTTACCATCGCATTAAGTGGACTTGATTCTGAAGCATTTCTATATGTCGATGACATTATTGTCTTTGGTTGTAGCATAAATCACCACAACCAAAGTATGCGAAAAGTTTTCCAAAAATTAAGACAATACAATCTTAAGTTAAATCCTTACAAATGTCAATTCCTTAAAACTGAAGTGGTATTCCTAGGACATTTGGTAACCAAAGATGGCATAAAGACCGACCCTTCCAAATATAAAACCATAGAAAATTATCCAGTTCCAAAAAATGCGGATGAAACTCGTAGATTTGTTGCATTCTGCAATTACTATAGACGTTTCATACCCAACTTCGCTGATATAGCCAAAAACCTCAATTCATTATTAAAAAAGAAAGTACCTTTCATTTGGGATAATTCGTGCCAAGTGGCATTTGAGACCCTCAAATCTAAACTAATGAATCCCCCAATTTGGCGATACCCAAATTTCGATAAACCGTTTATACTAACCACGGATGCGTCAAACTACGCACTAGGAGCGGTTTTATCACAAGGTGATATAGGATCTGACCTACCTGTATCATACGCAAGCAAATCACTAACAAAGCATGAGTTGAATAAGCCCATAATAGAGAAAGAACTATTGGCGATACATTGGGCAATAAATTTTTTTAGGCCATACCTATACGGTAAAAAATTCATGGTTGTCACCGACCACAGACCATTAGTTTCACTCTTTAGCCACAAAAATCCATCTTCAAAATTAACTAGGATTAGACTCGACTTAGCAGACTATGATTTTGAGATCATCTACAAGAGAGGTGAAATAAACACTAACGCAGATGCTTTGTCGCGCATTGAACTTAATTCAGATATCTTAAAGAAAATGATTCCAGCTGAGATAGACAATACCGCAAAAAGAACTTTAGCTATTACAAGGGGCATGAACAACAAGAATAATAAAACTGACACTAAAAATAATAGTAAAAATAATAATAATCAAAATGATTGCAATCATTCAAAGAAGCCTGATCAACTTCACATTTGGGATTGTACATCAATATCTGATATCAGAAACGTTAACAAATTAAAATTCGAAATAGCGCGTAACATGAAACCCATGGGTATGGATAATAAACGAGGTATAGAAACTAAAAGAGGTATAAATGAAAAAGAAAGTTTAAATATAAAAGTCGTACGTACGCCAAAAGAAATAATTGTATGTTGTGATAGCGATAAATTTCCCAGAGAATACGTTCCTGATGGAAAAAAGCTACCAACTGTTAGGCATAAAATCAACAGTGATAATCCCAATAGAAAACTAGATTTCATTGTGGAAAAGCTGATTGAAACAATGCATATATGGAAAATAAACGAGCTAGCATTGTCAGAAAATGACGAAATATTTAAATGTGTACACAAAGAACAATTAATAAAATTATATAATACGCTGCAGCAAAATAATAAAAATCGCGCTCCATTAAAAATACTAATATATAAACCACCAGAAAGAATCTTGAGTAAGTCAGTCCAAGAAAAATTAATAAACGAATATCATAATTCACCCCTTGCAGGACATCTAGGCGTTAGGAAAACAGTCCTGAAATTAAAACAAAAGTTTTGTTGGAAAAATATGAGTAACATGGTCAAGAAATTTATAACTAACTGCAAATCCTGTGCAAGAAATAAACAAGTTAGGCATACAAAAGAAAAAGCTGTAAAAACAAATACACCATCAACTACTTTCGAAATTTTACAAATTGATACGGTTGGACCATTAAGAATATCAAATCACTTTAGATATATATTGGAAATGTTATTAATGTATTTTTATTATAGCATGATTTATTTAAGAAATTTATTCGACAATAATGTAGTTAAATTACAACTCAGCAAGTAGAACATTTACAAAATATGTATTAAGTATGTACGGGCACACGTTTTCCTACCATTTAGCTTCGCCTTTTCATTATTTCTAACCAATATAAAGAAAAGGCTCAGCACAAAAAACCGTAGGGGTGTAATGATACACTACAATGAATCAACAATTGCATGCGCTCATTGCGATCCACAATGGCATGCGCTCATTGCAATTACAATGAATCATAAAAACATAAACAAGCGATCAAATTGCATCGCTGTTCCAAACTCATTTAGAACGATACACGGTACGTAGTATTTGAGTCCGCACAAATGACCCGTGCCTCAGGTCGAATTACATATGGGGAATGCAAATCATTGTTGTGAACATATGTAATTCGATTAGTATGAGGTCATGAAAAAATGATTGATTGATATTTTATGATGACTAAGGGATGGTCTATGTGTGACCTAGTTTTAAGCATTGTAAAAATAGTATTTAAGCGGTAGCTTGTAAGAAATTTGTACAGTCTTTTCTCGAAGATTAAAGACGAGAGTGCTGGGACTACTGGCACCTTGTTCAATTGATAAACGAGTTTTACTGTCAAATTAGAAATTGCGGCACAGGTAGGAATGTCCTTCCGATGCCATTAATTCGAGCAAGCATTAACTTGCTCGGTTTAGGTGGTGATGGTTCCTCTAAGCTGATTCTGGTTAGGGCAATATAATAATTCCTGTCTCTCATTCACTTTTCCTATTTGGGACCAAATAACGACATTAAATCACAACAATAGACAGGAATAAAATATATGACTCACTAAAAGCGAAGAAAGCTAAATGGATCGAATACCATAATAAAAACCGCGAAAAACCGCAAGAGCTTCCTAATAATAAAGTATTTATAAAAAATTATATTAATGAACGACTTAAAGAACAACCTAAATACCGTAAAGTGGAAATAACGAAAGATACAAATAACGATACTATCTTGGTTAAAAACAACAAATCTAGAAACAAAATACATCCTATTAGAATAAAAAGAACAAAGAAATATACCACAGAACCAAAAGTTATTGAAAAACTAACCATATCAGAGTCAGACAATTCCTTCATCAAAAACATAACATCGGAAGGATCCCCAAACGAAACCATTATATCAAAATTTGGCCTAAGCATAACCAGAGGAGATATAAAAAGATTGACCAAAATGAATGGCTAGACGATCAAACTATTAATTTTTATATGAACCTAATAAAAGAACGTAACAACCAAGACATCACAAATAAGCTACCAAAAATATACGCTTTCGATACATTTTTCACTATACGACTACTCCTATCAGCAGTCTACCGATGGACACGTAGAGTAAACATATTTTCGTATGACATAATACTAGTTCCAGTGCATATGAATGGAACACATTGGTGCATAGCAATTATAAACCTTGTGGAAAAAACTATCAATTACTATGATTCATATGGAAAACCAAACACACCCCTTTTAAACACTTTAGCCGAATATTTAGAAAAAGAAGCGGAATCCAAGGAAATGCGTAATTTCGATATAAAAATGTTCACCGAAACAAACATGGAAAATATCCCAAAACAAACGAACTCCTACGATTGTGGCGTATTTAGCTGCATAACAGCCGAATATACTGCAAGAAACCATCCATTGGATTTTACCCAAAAAGATATGCCATATTTTCGTCAGAAAATAATTCTAGAATTAGCTAAAGGAAAATTAACAACGTGCCCACAACAAAAATAATAAAATCGGTTAAACGAAATCCTCTAATTAACTAGAAACTCAATCTAAATTACAGATTGCTCACCATCAAAATAGGAAACATCTGAATTCAAAATCTCTAATTATACTCACAATTCTCTTCCTACTACAACTTAATCAAGCTGAAATAACAATTGAAAAAGTCAGCGCAGAGTCCGGAATCATACTCATAAAAAAGAATTCAGTAAGACTAATAAAGGACTACCATAGAATATACCATCAAATCGACTTAAAACAATACGACAAGGCACTAGAACAAATAACTAAAGAGGCAAAACCTGACTCTTACACCATAGAAACAATAAAAACTATAAAAGGAGAACTAAAGTTGCTTCATTTTGATACCGAAGCAAGTAAGAAAATTTCAATGGACATAAATACTCACTCAAATAAAAACAAATTTGCAAAAATATCACGAGGACAACGAAAAATTAAACGTGGACTAATCGATCCAGTAGGCAAGGTATACAAATGGTTATTCGGATAAGTAGACAATGATGATTATCAAGAAATATTAGAACATTTAAATATCATAGACCAAAACAACCATGCAGTAATAGAATCTATGAACAAACAAATGCAAATTAATAATATTTTTCAAAATAATCTCAATAAAATATTAAACAATATTAACCAAACTAATGAACAATTTAAACAAATGGCGGATAATTTCACAAATAACACAAAACACATAAATAAAATCCTAACCACCATGCAGTTAAATCACAGCCTAGAGCTAATAAAAAACGAGCTAGAAAAAATTATTGACAACATAAATTCTGCAAAAACAGGTATTATGACAAGATCTTTACTTACATACGAAGAAATAGATTCCCATAACCTTTAAATCCACGAACTTAGAGAAATAACTATGAACGTTTTATTTAAGGACGGAATCATAATATTTGTCATCAACATTCCTATACTAACACCAACATTATTATCATATCACCTAAAAAGGATACCAAATAACAAATCAGAAACTTTAAATATTGGAATAAAAGAAGTAGTATTATATAATGGAAAATATTACGAAGTAGAAAAACAAACAAAATTATTAAAAAATACGCTTTCATGTAAGAACAAGAATGGTATCATTAAAATAAATAACAAAACTAGTATAGACGAAATAGAAAAAGGACTGTTATTACTAATAAATGGTGAAGAAAAAATAAAACGAAATTGTAATGAAAAAACTTACCAACTACAAGGTACATACATAATAAGGTTTAAAAATTGTAAAGTTGAAATAAATGGAAAACTGTTTACAACCCAAATAAAAGAATTCCAACAAATATTAGCGCTAGAACCAATAAAGAATATTACAGAATACAATTATGAAGTAAATACCGAGGACTTAAGACTAGAAAATATAAAAAACCTCCAAAAGATCGAAGAAATTAAGTACATTCACCAGAGAAATATAATTACAACGGGATCAACCTTAATGATAATAATAATCATACTCACCTCCACTTTCATTCTATATCTTTACTGTAAAGAACATAAATCCTTCAAAATTAACATTAACGAAAATAGAACGAAAGAAGTGATTGAATTGCTTGTCATAAAACCAGTTGAGGACAATTTTGAACTTAAGAAGGGAGGAGTTACACATAGTAAAGATACCCTAATTACCACTAAATTCTCTAAGTCTTTATCCGAAGCATAAGATACAATGTTGTACAAGATACAATGTTGCACAAAATACAATGTCGCCTAAACGAAACTTAATTAAAATTCGCACAGACAAAACATCCTGTGGACCAAATTCAATATCGGAGATAAGCCGATCGTGGGAAGCTGAAGTCAGCATAACAAAGACTTGGTATTAATGCAACATTGGCATCTTTTTCGTACAATATATAAGAACGAACTCGCATCCCGAGCGAGGTACTTCTAGTTCAGTGTCATTTCGGTTTGGTCGTGGTTAATAAACGTCATTAAGATACTTTTGTGTGTTATTTTTCAAGTTCCGCGTAAGGAACTATTTAATTTTTTTGGAGCTAGGAAATAGCCCCAACATAACTCGCGCGCATGGAAAAAAACAATTGCGAATACAACGCCAACCCGAGAGATAAATTACAATCTACGTTAACAGCGACGGACCCGAAGAAAATCAACAGAAAGCGAGCGAAAGAGAAACCGCGCGAGCAAACTAACTCTCAGGCGGCTGAGTCACTACTCGAGGGAACGAGACGTCACCGGAGGCGCGCCGGACTTCGGTGTTACTGTCCGGGCCCTCCCTGCCTTAGCTTAGCGCTTGCAAAGTAGGCATGTGTAGCGCGCTAAGCCCCTTTATATACTTACCCCTGCCGAAACGACGCCCTGTTTCCCCTAGACCGGACGGAGGAAGAATCTTAGGGAAACTCTCTGTTGATGTTTATTACTCCATGTTTATTTTTAAGAACGTGCAATTAATAATTATTTAATTTTCTTCTCTTTACACATATATTTCAATCTTATCATATAACATTAGTATTAATAAAAATTTAACTATGTACGCGTCCAAAAAATTATCTACGCCCTTCGAGTTTTTATATTTTTGGCATGTTTTTTTTTCTCTTTCTATTATAATAAGATCAAATTCAGCAATGATAATCATAATTCGATAAATTATCTTACATCATAGTTTATATAAGATAAAATCAATGTTTAATAGAACTGGTTTTAGTTTTCATAATTTTTTGGTTTTTTTTTGTACCGTAAATTTTCATTTCGATTTAAAAGATATTAACAATTTCATTTCTTTTGGCATACGTGTACAAAATTTGATGAAACTTTCTGTCAAGGGCTTGAGAGGAAGCTTTAAACAATACAAGAAAAATAACATTGCAGCAACTTAGTTGACAAAATATTTTTAAATCTGAATTAGAGCGCCTCCAAAATAACCTAACCTAAGATAGCGAATTTTATGAATTAAATAGAAACTGTTTCAAGATTGCATATATGTGTGTGTATTTAAATGTGTTTCTAATCTAATCATTTATCTAAATTCTTTCTTTTTTTCAAAGTTCTCCATGTAATTTGAATTCGGACATTTACCACACGTTAAAACTTCATTCTCTAGTCGTAACTGGACGTTGCGTTTCTAGGTTAGGATTTGAGCGCGTTAAAATTTAGTATTTCTTCGAGTTCACGTGGTCGTAGATCGGGATGTAAATTTTAAGGTACTAACAGTTATACTCACTACTTGCACTGTGGAGAGGTATAACGAGAACCGTCGATACTAAAACAGTACTGCGAGCCTCATCCCTTTCGATTTTATCGACTTTTACCTGCGAATTATTCCCGGAAGCTTTTGAACTTGCAGATTCTTGTAGACATTTCACTGGTCCGCTACTGTCCTCATCATTACAGATACCGCTATGATTATCTCGTGGCTTACTTGCCTGGAAGATTTTTGTTGCTAACCAGAATTCCTTGACGTTGGCTTGTTTAATCCTTTTCTTCCAGGCTACTAATTCCGGTTCCGGTGACGTCAAACACTACAAACCGCAGGCACTCACGACGCTCGCTATATTTTTTTCTCGTTTTTTTCTTTTCTTTGTTTGCCGCCGCGGCCACCAACGACATTTGTCCGCGAAATCAGCGCTCAACTTCTTTTCATTTGATTTTTAATTTTTTCACTCAATTGCTCGTCGCGAAAGCGGCCGTCTGCCGAAAGTCCCCTGGAATCGCCTCTACTCTCAACTCAACACGTGTTCCATCCAATCCGATTCACCTCCCATCTAAAAAAGAAAGCTCTCCCTTTTCGCCAGCGATCCAACACCCGAGACCGGACCCGACAACGGTTCTTTCCAGAGAACCGGTCAGGTAACTGGTGTTCGAGACGGCTTGAGGTGCGGGGTTGCCGCTTCTGGGGTTGCCCAAGATTACTGAAACTCTACGATATTACAACACAGGCAAGAATGCAAGTGCTCACGAGCATTCATGCCTGAGATCACAAAGTCCGGAAATCCTTCGAATGAAAGGTGCCCAGGATCTTTCCCTTTTTATCCTCAACCTTGTAACACGCGGCCCCGATAGGCTCCACGATTCGGCATTTGAGAAACTTGGAGTCTAGTTTGGCGTTGTAGTGGGCTGCCGCGTTGCTTTGTGCGAAATTGCGCACGTATGCGGTGTCGCCAACCTGTAGTCGGGGCTCTCGGGATCGAAGATTGTATGTCCTTGCCTGCGCCTGTGATGCCTTCTCTAAGTGAGTCTCGACCTGGCACCGTATGAGTTCTCACCTCTCATGTGGTCTCAATTCGATGGTTGGTTCGAGGAGGATTTGTAGGTTACGTAACAGCGTGTACGAACTACCGTGTGCTATCATGCTCTGACCGAAGACCACGAAATACGGGGAGATTCCCAGGGAGACGTGATGAGAGGATCTTAAGGCGCAGCCGATGGCAGACAAGCGACGATCCCAGTCACGCTGGCTCGGGTGTACATAAGCGCGGAATGCGGCCAGGACGGACCGGTTGACACGCTCCGAAGCATTCGCCTGCGGAGCATACACGGCCGTGTAGGCATGCCAGGCCCCGTAGTCCTGAAGCAGCTGGTTGAAATCTTTGGACTTAAACTGAGGTCCATTGTCCGAAACGATGGTTTCTGGAACACCGTATGTGTGGAATACACGCTTTTCGAAAAATTGGGCTATTAATTTGGTCGACTCCGTTGGAAGTAGTTCCAGTAACACGAATTTGGAAAAATGATCCAGGACTACAAGGATACAAGTATTGCCTGTAGAAGATCTGGGATACGGGCCGAGCAGGTCTGTGTACAGGCGCTGAAAGATACGTTCTGGCACGGATTGGGGTCTCATGGGAGCACGAAGTATTTTGTTGGGCGGTTTCGTCTTTTTGCAGACCTCGCAAGCGCCTATGTACTCGGTCACTTGATGGCTCATGTGAGGCCAGTAGAAGTACGTCTGAAGACACTGCAAAGTCTTTCCGACTCCCCCATGAGAGCACATAGGGTGATCGTGTGCTCTTTTAATCAGTTGTTCGGTGAGCGCACTAGGTACCCACAGCTTCCAGTCGTTTTGGTCTAATGAGACGTTGCCTGTCGCATGCTTACAGTGCCGTTACACGAACCCGTCAACAACCTGCATGTCTGGATATTGTTGCTGCTTGTCCTTAACCTGTTGTATTATATAAGTGTACTCAGCCGACCCAAAATTCGGAGAAGTGAGGTCTATCTCTTGGTAATCATACTTTACTTCAGCTATTCCGTTACCTTCTGGGGAGTAGGCACGAGATAACGAATCTGGCATCACGTTTTGACTTCCTTTTCGGTGGAGGATCTTGAATTTGAAGCCTTGGAGTCGCAATGCCCACCTTGCTAGGCGTCCATGTAAGTCCGTCAATGTCATCAACCATTGCAAGGAGGCATGGGCAGTCACGACTCCAAATTCCTGGCCCTAGACATAGGCCCGAAATTTCTTAATGGCAAGAACAGCGGCGAGGCACTCCTGCTCGGAGACGGTATAGTTCCTCTGAGCAGCGTTAAGCTTTTGGGACATGTAGGCCACCGGTGCTTCACTACCGTCCTCGGTCTTCTGCATAAGCACCGCTCCGACACCATGCTGACTTGCGTCACAATGTATGGCGAACGGTTTTTTGAAATCTGGGCTATGCAGAACCGGGGCGGCGCACAAGCTGTCCTTGAGGGTCGCAAATGCGGATATGCTGTTCTCGTCCCATACAAAGGGCTTTATCTTGGAGAGGAGTTCTGTGAGTGGGGTCGCTATCTTGGCAAAGCCAGGCACAAAACGACGGTACCAACCGCACATGCCCAGGAATCGTCGTAGTTGTTTGACGGTTTGCGGCCGTGGGAAGTCTTTGATGGCCTCCACCTTCCCGGGGTCAGTACGTATAGTGCCGTCGCCGATGATGTGGCCGAGATACTTTACCTCTCGCATGAGAAATTTGCTTTTCTCTATATTGAGGGTCAAACCAGATTTTCTCATAGCTGTGGAGACTTCCTGCAAAACAGAGATATGTTCGTCAAAGGTAGAGGTGATAATCAGAAGATCGTCCAGGTAGACGAATACCTGAAAGCGTAGGTGTGCTGGAATCACTTTGTCCATTAGGCGTTGCATTGTTTGTGGCGCATTGCACAGTCCGAACGGCATGGTAACAAAGTGGTAAAGGGGTCGCCCAGGCACAGTGAAAGCCGTCTTATCCTTCGAGGCCTCATCAAGTGGTATCTGCCAGAAGGCGTCCGTTAGGTCCAAGCTGGAGATGAATTGTGCTCTCGGCAGTCGACCTAAGATACCGTCAATGAGGGGTAAAGGATAGGCATCCTTCACTGTGACCTGGTTGACCTTTCTCGCGTCCAGACACATTCGGACTTTCCCAGGTTTGACCACCAATGTCACAAGAGACGACCAACTGCTCTGCGACTCCTGAATCACCCCCATCGCAAGCATTCGATCCAGCTCAGCATATAACACCTTTTCTATAGCTGGCGAGATGGAACAGTGCCGCTGTTTGATGGGCTGGTTGCGTCCCACATCAATCACATGAGTGATTAACGTTGTTCGCCCCAAACCTTCGTGAGCGTAGGACGGAAGGCTGGCGATGACGGAATTGAGGATTTGCTTCTGAAGTGGGGTTGTGTGGTGACAAAGAATCTCTGCATGTCGTACATTAAGTGTGGTGGGAGTTGGTGCTACTGTCCTTGCGAATAAGTCTGCTGCCAACCCAAAAAGGCGTACGAAGTCTATTCCCAGATAGAGGTCTTGGTTCAGAGAGGGGGTGATTATAAACGAGAGTGTTTTTGTTCTTCCGCGGAAGTCAATGATGCCTGTGATGCAGCCTACAGCCTTGTGTTGGGTGCTGTCAGCCGTCCTTAGGCCCAGTTGTAGTTTTTCCACTCGGTGCTTGTATCGATCTAGGACCTGTCGCGCGAAACCCGAGGCGATGCAGCTTAAGCTTGCACCGGTGTCGATCAGCCCGCTAACCAGTTCTTCCCCGAATAATTTTACGTCGGCGTTTGGTCTGAAATCAGTAAGAGGACTGCGTTCTCCATCCAGAGGCATCTTGCAGCCCTTGGGGAGGCCCTCTTTGTCGTGCTTGTGGTGACCTCTTCGAATACGTTTGATATAACGGGGTTTGCTCCTCCCGATTACGGCAAGCTAGTACTTGCTGTATCCTTTGTTCTATAAAGTGTTGTATTTGGGCAATAGATATACCCGCTGCTGCGGAAGTATTGTCTGGCTGCTGCTCGGGCGGACTTAGCACTCTCGCAGGTGCGAAGTCAAACATTTCAGAAGGATCGGTTAGATTACCCGATAATCCCTCTACTTCATCCCTTGCTTTACTGGACGAAGCCTGCAAACGAGTTCGATAGCGGTTTTGTTTTGGCCTCGCTCCCTGTTTAGGTTTAAGAATGAGTGCCGGTGTATCTCCTTCTACCGGAAGATCTGCCCCTCTTTGCTGGAGCTGGTCCGAAAAAAGCTTCAGGTCGCGGGGCTGACACGTCCTCCGGCACAAAGGGCAACTCTGGTGGCTGCTCAACCACTTCTCCATGCAGGTAGCATGGAAGGAATGCAGGCATGGTGTTTGCACCTAGATTTCGCCTTCGTCGCCTTTTTCGGAGCAGATACTACAACCAGCATCTGGTGCCATATTTCTTGCCTTCGGGCTATGAAGAAGTGACATCGAAATGTGAGTTTAGCTTTCAATTATATCTACAAGATAATTTAAAAAAAAACCTTAGTATGAATACCACGAGTATCGACAAAAGGAAAATTGCGTGTGTATATAAAAGATAAGGAATGCGTCTATGAAATGATAGATATATGACTGCTGAGTTATATATCTTGTTACTATTGAAAAATTAGTGTTTGAAGAGTTTACGAGAGTTTTCTGTATGATTCCTCCAGCCTCAACCAAGACCCGGCAGAGGTAAATAGCCTCCAATGAAGTCCTCCCTTCGACGAGAGTGCTCATTGTTCATTACAAAATTTATTCCCGACAAAAAAAATTCTCTAACTTTACCGAGGCGAGTGAGCAGGCAACTCCGAGCTGCCAGAAGAGCGGATGAACGCACGGCGCGATTTAGCACTCAGTATTGTGTGTTGCAGCGACCCCCGACATCCCGGGTACGCGGCTCACTACACCTATCCCGCATTTTAAAAAAAATGTAGGGTACTCCCAATACAAAAAGGCAAAGGACAGGCAGGCTCTTTCCACGAGACCAAATCAAGGCGAGTATTACACACCAAGCTGGTATTCTCAAACGAAAGAGACAGCCCTCTTTGCGAGTACAAGTACTCTGGACACACGTTGGAAGTCCCTCTTGCGAACAACAAAAAATTTTCAGAAGGAGTTTTGGACGACCTGCACTTGTAGCAAAAGTGGCATGAGCTGTTACTCATGAAGTCCAAACACTCTGCGATTGAGTAGCCCCAAATTGAAATTCTGGATCGTAAAAGATCTATGTCCAGTCAGTGAACTGACTGTGACGAGGGAGCGAACCCGTTGGTCGTGTAGACTAATTGGGTTCGGCCTCTACTTGGTTAGACGGCGATGGCTGCTGGCAGGCCAGCTCTGTTCGGCGGGTGATGTCGTGGGTACGTTTGCCTATGCCAAGTCCCGAATCTCATTTTTGAGAGATTCAGCCATCTAAGTTGCCCGATTTACAAATTCGACAAGAAAATAGACTTCAAGCAAAACACCAAATCTTTCTGAGGCTCAACCTCGTACTTTACTCTAAGATTATTCTCGCGCGCGCATGGAAAAAAACAATCGCAAATACAACGCCAACCCGAGAGATAAATTTGGTAGGTAGGTAGGTAGGTTGAAGGGTGCTAAGCCGCACGGCTTCCGCTTCACTTAGGCCCCGTTGGCCCATTGTGCCCTGAAGACATGGAAAAACTACCATATTATTCCATGAACCACCCCGATTCCTTGAGGAAATCCAGGAACTGGTCCATTCTCATAACACTAAGCTCACTTAGCTTCACGAAAAAGAAAGCACCTAAGTGTTTTTTCCTATTATTCGCTAGAGCCGGACAACTGCAGAGAAGATGCTCTACAGATTCTGTCTCCTCTTCATCACCGCAGCTTCGACACAGGTCGTCCGCTGGAAGCCCGATTCTTCTTGCATGTTCACTGAAAGCCACATGACCCGTCAGTATACCCACAAGGTTTCTTATTGCACCTCTGTCTAGGGATAACAAGCCTAGAGTGCGCTTTTTGGTATAATTTGGCCACATCTGTCTGGCGGTACAGCATGTGCCTAAATTTCTCCAGCGCCTCAATGCTAGCTCGTAGGGTGATACCTTTATATCCTGCCTAAGAACTTTCATTGAGACCCCTACCCCCACTTTTTTATGCAGGTGCGCCTCACGGGATCCCTCCCTAGCGAGCTGATCCGCTTTTACATTTCCGTGCACTTCGCTGTGCCCAGGAACCCAACACAGTTTCAAACTGTTCTTTTGAAAGATCCTCCCCAATTCCGACCTGCAGGTTTCAACTAATTTGGAGGACACTAAGACTGATTCTAGCGTCCTTATGGCTGCTTTGCTTTCCACAAAGAAAGTGATGTCTTTATCGACCTCCCCTCTCTTGTTAATTTCTTTCGCAGCTCTCAAGATTGCCATTATTTCCGGCTGCACAACTGTGCAGTGCACGGGAGCTCCAACGATATACTAAGGCCCCAGTACTCAGAAAAGATTCCTGCTCCCGTGCCCGTGCTCGTTTTCGAGCCATCCGTGTACACTGACACAGTTCCTTTGCCGGCTAGCCCCCCGCTCTCCCACTGTTCTCTTGAGGGGACGACGGTCAAGAAATTTGTTCCAAAGTCCAGTGTTGGCACTCTATAGTCCATGTTGACATATCCTTGCTTCCCACAAAGACTTTTCAGTACTGTGGAGTGCCCATAGGGCCTTTCCCTCCAGCAGCCTCCACCCTTCAGACGCACAGCACTGGCGGCTGCCGCCTCCTTGCAGTGCAGATCTAATGGCAGAAGATCCAAGATGATCTCTAATGCAGCTGTGGCAGTAGTACGCAAAGCACCCGTTATCCCCAAGCACGCCACTCTTTGGATCTTAGTGAGTTGAGCCAGGTTACATTTCTTGCCCAGCGCCTCCCACCACACCATAGCCCCATAGGTCAGAATTGGCCTGACTATAGCTGTGTACATCCAGTGTACCACCCGTGGTTTGAGTCCCCACTTAGGCCCAAAGAGCGCCTTACACGTGAAAAAGGCTACTGTAGCCTTCCTCACTCTCTCTTCCAGATTTGCCCTCCAGGTAAGCTTATGATCTAGCACGACCCCTAAGTACCTCACCTGATTGGAGAGCGTAAGACTTTCGCCATTAAGTGTGGGCGGCCTAAAGTCTGGAATTTTACGCTTCCTTGTAAAGAGGACAAGCTCCGTCTTAGAAGGGTTCATTCCCAAGCCACACTTTGTGGTCCACCTGCTGGTTAATTCAAAGGCAAATTGCATCCGTCCGACTATGACGTCGATAAATTTGCCCGGTACTATGATGGCCACGTCGTCGGCGTAAGCAGCGACCTTTTCCTAATTCCGACACAAGATTGTCCATTACTACCAGCCATAGTAGCGGTGAAAGAACTCCCCCTTGAGGGGTTCCCTGTCCACGTATTTCCTGATAGTCAGGTCACCAATGGACGAGCTAACTATTCTAGTTCTGAGCAGTGTATCAATCCACCTACAAAGGCTCATATTAACATCTTTTTGTTGAAGCCCACGACATATGGCGCCCGGCTCAACGTTATTGAAAGCCCCTTCGATGTCCAGGAATACCCCAAGTGCTACCTCCTTGTACCGAAGGGCACTCTCGATAGTGGAGACTACGGAGTGCAATGCAGTTTCTACGGACCTTCCTCTCATGTAGGCATGCTGTGACCGTGCTAGTTGGTCCCCAATTTTGCTCCTAATGAAGGTGTCCACTAGCCTCTCCAACGTCTTGAGGAGGAAGGATGCCAGACTAATTGGTCTGAAATCCTTGACAGAACTGTGGTTTATTTTACCCGCCTTAGGGATAAAAACCACTCTAACTTGTCTCCAGGCTCTTGGGATATAGCCCAACTGGAGACATCCGTTGAAGATTCTTTCCAGCCATGGTGCGATAATCCCGAGAGCCTTTTGGAGCATTATAGGCCAGATCCCATCCGGCCCAGGAGATTTAAAGGGCATGAAGGTTCCCACCGCCCAATTAATCTTTTTGACATCCACGATACGCTTTATGTCGTCGTCGTGCTGTCGGACCTCATTTCCCCAGCTTTCGTTGACTATGTCAGAGCACCTTGGAAAGTGCTGTTGAAAAAGTGCGTTAAGCTGTTCTTCTTTAGTGTTAGTCCAGTTTCCGTCCGAATCCTGAATAAAGCTAGAGAAGCTCCTGCTAAATGAGAGGACCTTTCAGAGTCTGGACGCTTCTGCCGTTTTCTCTATTGTCGCGCAAAACACTCTCCATGAGTCCCTTTTTGCCTGTCTGACTGCACTCTTAAAAGCTCTTAGACCATCCTTATATTTGGACCAGTCATTTGGCAATTTAGTGTACTTGGCTTCATTAAAGAGCCTTCTTGCAGCCCTCCTCAAATCCTCTATCTCGTGGCTCCACCAATGCGGCAGACTCCTCGAGGCGGACTTTCGTAAGGGACAGCAGCTTTTGAAAGAATTGCTCAGGATGTTTGTGAGGGAATTGACCGCCGAGTCGACTTCCTTCACAGTAGACAGTCCTCCCAAGTGGGACCCCTCTAATCCTATCTCAACCAAATTTGCGAAACTCAACCAGTTGGCTTTCCGCGCATTTCTTAGCTTGCCAGACCCAACAGTCGACGATGATACCCCGATATCGAAGTGGATCATACAGTGATCCGACAAGGATGCCCTGTCCGAGACCCTCCACCCCGATACCGCCGATTTAAGAGATTCCACGACAAGCGTCAAGTCAAGAACCTCTCTCCTGTTGCAGGTCACGAACGTGGGTTCGTTTCCGCTATTACATACCCAGAGGGTAGTCCCCAACAAGTATTCGTACAAGGACTCCCCTCTATCATTAATGTTGCTGCTGCCGCAGAGAGTATGGTGGGCATTAGCATCACAACCAAGCACTAAATCAATCTTACCTCTTTCCGCGACCTCCACAAGCGTCCTGACTGCAACCGGTGGTGGTTCTTCTGGATCGTCGTGCGCAAAGTAGGCAGAGGCAATCCAACATTTGCTGTCCGGATTGTCCAATGCCACAACAACTAGGTCCTCGGAACTGAGATTAGGAATCATTAGTTTATTCAAGGATCTTTTCATCATAATACATGATCGAATCTTACCTGTTTTACGACATTGGAAGATGTCGTATCCTTTTACTCCTAGCCCCTGAACCTGATCGTTATGGATCCATGGTTCTTGGACTATGGCTCCATCGGCATCGTCCTGTAGCAGGACCAATGCCAGGTTGGCCGAGGCCGCTTTACTGTGATGGAGGTTGATCTGAAGTAGCTTTAGAGCTACCATCATCAACAACCTCCACCTCCACCACCGCCCCATCGGCGGCTGGCATGCTCCTTTTGAACAGGCGAAGGTGGACTTCGCCTAGTGCGAAGCACAATCTTCCCTTTCTACTCGCCATGGTGGAGGCGGACTTCGTATCCATGAGGATCACGAAGCCCTTACCTCCCTCCTTTGGCGGCTCCTCCCCGATGACCTCCCACTCCTTCATTGGGACGTCAGGATTTTTCGCCTGCAGGACGCTGAGCAGCTGCTTCCTACTCACCTCGTCATTGGGGATCCAAACCCTGCCTTCCGGTCGGCTCGGTATCCTCCTGACATCGACGAGCTGAAGCTTCGCTCCCTCCCATGGCGCCTTCATTTCCGCGACCGTCCGATGAATTAACTCACGCGAGAAGTCATTTTTGCATTCCAATACCCGAACTCCGTACTGCCATTTTGCAGCCCGGTCGGGCATGGTCTCCCTGGGTTCTGGGCAATGAACTTGAAAAGTGATGTAGAGATTACTCTCTCCACCACTTTCCACTGTTCTCCATAGTACCGCCCGTCCGGTTTGCTGCTGTCGACAATCGCAAGCCGCAGTGACTCTCTCGCCGCGTCGCTATACGATTTGCCGCCAGCAGCAACGCTTTCAGCAGCAACCCCTCCACTAATTCCTGAAAAGGCAGTCTCCTCCGGCTTCCCTATGGAGACATACCTAATCTTTTTTGAAACCGAGCCCGTCTCCTCCGTAGACCTGACTCCCTTGCTTTTTCTGAACTCTACCTTCTTGGCCTCGGCCGTGGTGTTTCCGGTATTGGAACCCGCCACAGGCCTCGTGAGTTCATATTTTTTGACGACGCCTTCCGCCCAGCAGAAGCTCGCCCTCTCTTTTTCCGCCCACTCCTAAGAACTCTTCTTAAGGAGGATGCCCAGCACGCGTTTCGCAACCATAAACTGCTTCTTCCGCTTCATCCCCTCCGTTGGATTCCTCGGTCTAGGCCTCGGCCTAGTCTCTGGATCGGCGAGAAGTTTCTCCTCCGTATCCGTCGACATATACTCAACTGTCTCCCCTATGGAGCCCAGTTCTTCCTCCTTCCCGGGGTGTGGCGCTGAGCTACCAGCCTCCGCACTCCTCGTTTCTTTTTGTTGGCCACTGGCGACACGCAGAGAAGAGTCAGACAGATATCCCTGCCCGCAATTTTTTCGTTGTCATGTCCATGTCATATATGTTTGCTCGTGGTCGGGGGTTGCTTATTCGTTATATTCGCAACTACCCTCCTTCGGAGCTGCACCAGCAGTTCCTCTGGAGGCCTTCCAGCTATCCGCCACCTGCTGACTCCCCCTCTAGCCTGAGCTCAGCTGAGAGAGAGAGATAAATTACAATCTACGTTAACAGCGACGGACCCGAAGAAAATCAACAGAAAGCGAGCGAAAGAGAAACCGCGCGAGCAAACTAACTCTCAGGCGGCTGAGTCACTACTCGAGGGAACGAGACGTCACCGGAGGCGCGCCGGACATCGGTGTTACTGTCCGGGCCCTCCCTGCCTTAGCTTAGCGCTTGCAAAGTAGGCATGTGTAGCGCGCTAAGCCCCTTTATATACCAACCCCTGCCGAAACGACGCCCTGTTTCCCCTAGACCGGACGGAGGAAGAATCTTAGGGAAACTCTCTGTTGATGTTTATTACTCCATGTTTATTTTTAAGAACGTGCAATTAATAATTATTTAATTTTCTTCTCTTTACACATATATTTCAATCTTATCATATAACATTAGTATTAATAAAAATTTAACTATGTACGCGTCCAAAAAATTATCTACGCCCTTCGAGTTTTTATATTTTTGGCATGTTTTTTTTTCTCTTTCTATTATAATAAGATCAAATTCAGCAATGATAATCATAATTCGATAAATTATCTTACATCATAGTTTATATAAGATAAAATCAATGTTTAATAGAACTGGTTTTAGTTTTCATAATTTTTTGGTTTTTTTTTGTACCGTAAATTTTCATTTCGATTTAAAAGATATTAACAATTTCATTTCTTTTGGCATACGTGTACAAAATTTGATGAAACTTTCTGTCAAGGGCTTGAGAGGAAGCTTTAAACAATACAAGAAAAATAACATTGCAGCAACTTAGTTGACAAAATATTTTTAAATCTGCATTAGAGCGCCTCCAAAATAACCTAACCTAAGATAGCGAATTTTATGAATTAAATAGAAACTGTTTCAAGATTGCATATATGTGTGTGTATTTAAATGTGTTTCTAATCTAATCATTTATCTAAATTCTTTCTTTTTTTCAAAGTTCTCCATGTAATTTGAATTCGGACATTTACCACACGTTAAAACTTCATTCTCTAGTCGTAACTGGACGTTGCGTTTCTAGGTTAGGATTTGAGCGCGTTAAAATTTAGTATTTCTTCGAGTTCACGTGGTCGTAGATCGGGATGTAAATTTTAAGGTACTAACAGTTATACTCACTACTTGCACTGTGGAGAGGTATAACGAGAACCGTCGATACTAAAACAGTACTGCGAGCCTCATCCCTTTCGATTTTATCGACTTTTACCTGCGAATTATTCCCGGAAGCTTTTGAACTTGCAGATTCTTGTAGACATTTCACTGGTCCGCTACTGTCCTCATCATTACAGATACCGCTATGATTATCTCGTGGCTTACTTGCCTGGACGATTTTTGTTGCTAACCAGAATTCCTTGACGTTGGCTTGTTTAATCCTTTTCTTCCAGGCTACTAATTCCGGTTCCGGGGACGTCAAACACTACAAACCGCAGGCATTCACGACGCTCGCTATATTTTTTTCTCGTTTTTTTCTTTTCTTTGTTTGCCGCCGCGGCCACCAACGACATTTGTCCGCGGAATCAGCGCTCAACTTCTTTTCGTTTGATTTTTAATTTTTTCACTCAATTGCTCGTCGCGAAAGCGGCCGTCTGCCGAAAGTCCCCTGGAATCGCCTCTACTCTCAACTCAACACGTGTTCCATCCAATCCGATTCACCGCCCATCTAAAAAAGAAAGCTCTCCCTTTTCGCCAGCGATCCAACACCCGAGACCGGACCCGACAACGGTTCTTTCCAGAGAACCGGTCGGGTAGCTGGTGTTCTAGACGGCTTGAGGTGCGGGGTTGCCGCTACTGGGGTTGCCCAAGATTACTGAAACTCACGATATTCCACTCTCGTATAACAGGTGCTACTCACTCGTTTCGTGAAATGGAAGATAGCCTGGAGGCATTTGACGCGGAAGACGGACAAGACATTGGCAGCTGGCTCGACGAGTTTGAGGGCGTGTGTGCTAGTATTGGTTGGAACGAACAACAGAAGCTCATATACGGCAAGAAGCTGTTAACAGGAACCGCAAGTAAATACGTATTTGCCCAGAGTGGGATAGATAGTTGGCAGGCATTGAAAAGTGCTCGGAAAAGTGAATTTCAAAGGAGATTTAGTTCACTAGAGTTGCACGGTAAAATGCTGAAACGGCGGGAAAAGGCAGATGAGAGCTTTCTGGAATACGTTTACGAAATGCAGCGCATCGCTAAAGGGGGGAATATAGACGAAGCCACTATATGTGAATATGTGTGCGACGGAATTTCAGACGATGTGATAAGCAAATCGTTACTGTACGAAGCAAATACTATAGCTGAGCTAAAGTCAAAGTTGCACATATACGAGAAAATGAGGCAAAAAATGCAGACGAGAGGCACAAATCGGAAGCCGATGGAAAAGCAGAAAGTAAAAACAGCTGAAGATGGGCTACGCTGTTTTTGTTGTGGTGGAATTGGTCATCGCGCTAGTGATTGTCCAGACAAAGAAAAAGGGCAAAAGTGCTTCGTATGTGATGCTTATGGGCATGTGTCTCGTCAGTGCCCACGAAAAATGAACAAACACTTAAGAGACCCAAAAATGAATTTGATCGAACGAATTTTGGGAGATGAGGACATTGCTAGCGTTAAGATCGGTAACAGAGAGATAAACGAAGTTGTAGATACCTAAAGTGATTTGAATCTAATCAAAAATGATTTGTGTGACGAAATAAAGACGCCACGCGTCAACGTGATTCCACGCAATTTGAGGATTCGTGGATTCGGTAACGCGGTTAGCCATGCGACTAAGCAAGTGAAAATAGAAGCAATAGTTGACGGTGAAACGTATTCAATTAACTTTTATGTTGTGCCGAGAAATTCGATGGGCGCAGTGATGTTATTAGGACGAGAGTTTTTGAAAACAGTAGACTACGCGATCACTCCGGATCACGTTACAATTCGACCACGAGTGAAGTGTAAGACAAAATCAAACGTTTGTCACCGAAATCTAGTGCATGATATGAATGAAATCATGAACATCGATTATGAACGATTGGAATTGAATTTAAATGTACCCAGTGAGTTTAAGTCAAGTGTGGATCGTTTGGTGCAAAATTATAAACCAAAAATATGTGAAACATCCATAGTTCAGACAGTGATTTCCTTATCTGACGAAACGCCGATCTATCACCGACCAAGACGTTTAGCCCCACTAGAGAAAACAATCGTAGAAAAACAGGTGGAACAGTGGCTCAACGAAGGGATAGTCCAACAATAAACAAGTGAGTTCGCCAGTCCCGTCGTTGTTGTGAAGAAAAAGAGCGGTGCATATCGATTGTGTGTCGATTATCTCGATTTAAACAGTAAGCTAATCAGGGACAGATTCCCAATGCCTTTAATAGAGGATCAACTTGATCGGCTAGTGTCAGCGCGAGTATATACGACACTTGATCTGAAGAATTCTTATTTGCACGTGCCTGTGGAAAAGAAGAGTCAGAAATATACGGCATTCGTAACTCACCAAGGTCAGTACGAATTTACGAGAACACCGTTTGGTCTCTGTATCAGTGGGACAACGTTTGGACGTTTTATCAACGCCATATATCAAGATGCAGTTAAAAATGGAATTGTGTTAACCTTCGTAGACGATCTCATCATTCCGTCGATTAATGTAGAAAAGGGTATCAGTAAACTCAAGCAAGTTATTGCGAAAGCCGAAGAAAACGGTTTACAATTCAACTGGAAAAAGTGTGCTTTCCTTCAGACAAGGGTGGAATACTAAGGATATGTGATAAGCCAAAGAGATATCGAACCATCAACGCAGAAGGTTGATAAAGTGCTGAACTTACCTAAAACGGTGACGCAATTACAAAGGTTTTATGGTCTAGCGAGTTACTTTAGGAAATTAATTCCAGAGTTTGCGAAGCGGGCTCAGTCATTGAGCAGGATGCTGAAAAAGGGAAAAATATTTGAGTTCGGTGACGAGCAGGTTCAATCATTCATCGACATCAAAGGCGCTTTAGCAAAAAAGCCAGTTGTACATTTGTTTGATCCGAATTCAGAAACCGAACTTCATACAGATGCGAGCAAAGAGTGCTTGGCAGCGATTCTCCTACAAAAGCAACCTGAGGATCACCAGATGCATCCGTGCTACTATTATAGTCGTATGACCAATGAAGCGGAAAAGAACTATCATTCGTATGAATTGGAGTTTTTGGCGATCGTGGTGGCAGTCAGGAAATTCAGAGTATACTTGCTCGGCATTAATTTCAAGATAGTTACGGATTGTGCAGCAGTCAAGTTGACGCTTTCAAAAAAGGAGATTCATTCAAGAATAGCACGTTGGGCTGTAAATATGTCCGAATTCACGTATACAGTAGAACATCGATCTGCAGAGAAGATCAGGCACGTAGATGCCTTGACGAGAACAACGATGATGGTGATTGGAAACGATATAACCCATAAGGTGCGAGCTACTCAAAGTGCAGACAATGGTATTAAAGCTATTAAGCAGGCGTTGCAGACGGGACCGTATGAAAACTATACTTGCTATGATAATATTGTGTTCGTAGAAACGGAAGGCAAAAGAAAAATGGTAGTACCGGAGGGAATGCAGATGGAGCTGATTCAACGTTTCCATGCTCGAGGTCATTTTGGAATAATGAAAACGAAGGAGTTGATTTCTGAGGAATTCTTCATTCCCAGAATAGAACAGAAGATTCAGCGATGCGTCGAAAATTGCATAGAATGTATCGTTACAAATCGGAAGTCGGGTCTAAGAGAAGGGCTGCTGAATTCCATACCAAAAGGAGAGCAGCCATTAGATACATTTTATTTGGATCACTTGGGTCTGTCGCAGCCTTAGTAACGCCACATTTGATGACTCTGACGTCTCTCTCTCTGACGGCGAGAGGCGCCGAAAACGTCAAGTGAAAATCTTCCTCCACAACACGCGGCCGGCGACAGTCGACTTGTAAATGCATTCTATGTTAAACTATTGTTCGTTACATTTAAATAATAATCATAGTTAAATATTTCCGTGGTGTTTAATTCTAAAACCGACTTGCTAAACGCCACATTGGTGACCCCGACAATTCGAGCAAATTTAAGTCAGCGCAAGAAGAGACTTCGCCCCAACGCGATTGGGCCCCAAAACGACGCGCGTGCATAGTGCTGTCTCTTTCACAATCGCGTCAGTCAGTAACGACAACACACAGTTGCCTTAACACAGATGTTTCTCTTTCCTTGTTCCTGTTTGTATTGGTGGCGTTTGGATTCTCGGCGCACGCACGGACTTGCCGTTTCTACACACGCATAGGAAATTGGTTCTACACGCAGCCTAACGAAACATGGCTCTACCGCGAACACCTTTCAAGGAAATATCCGGCGATGTAAACACAAATCCGCTGCTATATGCAGCACGTGATTTATCACCGGACACTCTCAAGTCACTGCAGTTATTAACCGCACAAACGCACGCTTCGGCATGGCAATCGGAGGATCAAACTGTCGCGGCAATCAACAACTTCAAACTGCCCCCGTTCTGGAAAAATGATCCAGAATCTTGGTTTTTCCATGCGGATGCGCAGTTCCAATTGTCGAAAGTCGTCGACAACACCAAATATTACACCGTCATCACATCTCTTGACATGGAAGTGCTCCGACAGATTTCAGACATCGTCCGATCACCACCACCGCAAGATAAGTATGCATTCCATAAATCGCTAATGCTTTCCAGGTTTACCATCTCCAAGGAGAAACGAATCAACCACTTGCTAAACCACCTCGATCTGGATGACAAAACCCCCTCGCAGCTACTCCGTGAAATGCAAACCCTTGTACCGGAAGGTTTTACTGATGACATCATCAGAACCCTCTGGCTAAATCGGTTACCAGCTAATGTTCGTTGCATACTCGTGGCAAACAACGATTTTTCGCTGTTGGGACAAGCCACAATTGCAGACCGCATAGTTGAGAACAGTTTACCATCTCATGTCATGGCTACCGCTCATCAAAAACTTCGTGACCAGCCAACCAGTGCATTTGAGATGCGCTTTCAGATCATCGAGCAAAAACTCGGAAAATCACTGAGTCTGTCAAGACGTTAGCAGTCAAGCTCAACGGTGAAACCAAATCACTCTCGAATTCCTACAGACACGTGCCAAAACCACAAAAACAAAGCAAAACGTGCTACTACCACCGAAAATTTGGCAGCGAGGCAAAGCGTTGTGTTAGCCCGTGTGATTTCAAACCAACTAATGAGTCAAAAAACTGAATAAAGAGTCACCTAGCAAACGTAAACTAGGATACCAGCCGCTTACTGACATCAACCAAGTAGAATACCGCCTACACATTAGAGACAGAAATTCCAAAATTAAATTTTTAATCGACTCTGGTTCCGTCGTGTCCGTTTTGCCATTTGCGCTGTCAAATATAAACAACAGCACAGGACACATAACATTATACGCTGCCAACAACACGGGTATTAAAACCTACGGCCAACAAACCCTTCGGCTGGATTTCGGTCTTTCCAAAACCTTTACATGACAGTTCATAGTCTCTGACGTTAAAATGGCGATAGTAGGTGCAGATTTTTTGGCCGCTTTCAATCTTTTAGTGGATTTGAAACACAAACAATTGATCGACAAAACCTCACTCTGCACCACATCTGGGGAGACAATCAAAGCACAAATTTGCAATTTGTCTGCTCTCGATCCACAAAGCTGCTACAACAATCTTCTTAAACAATTCCCTGGCATCACGGAGTCGAGCCGAGTACTAAAATGTTCAACTAGCCCAGTTTTTCATTACATCACAACCACCGGACCCCCTGTAGCTGAGAGGCCGCGCCGTCTCACTGGTGACAAACTGCCGGCAACTAAACGAGCAATCGACCTCTTGTTGCAGCAGGGCATCTGCCGTGCATCCTCTAGTCCTTGGGCCACTCCTCTTCACCTCGTCAAGAAGAAGAACAGTGAGTGGCGCGTCTGTGGGGACTACCGCAAACTCAACGCTCAAACAGTGCCAGATCAATACCCGATCTCCAATATTCACGATGTTGCGGAAAGAATGCACGGCAGGACCATCTTTTCAACTATAGACTTGGACCGGGCGTATTACCAAACTCCAATGGCCGAGGACGACATACCCAAGACTGCTGTGTGCACTCCATTCGGACTTTTTGAGTACCTTGTCATGCCCTTCGAGTTGCGAAATGCAACACAAACTTTTCAAAGGTACATGGACAGCGTTTTACGTGGATTGGATTTCATCTTCTGCTACATTGACGACATAATCGTCATGTCCACGACGCCGGAGGAGCACATGAAACATCTGACACAGCTTGTTCACACGTTTACAACAACAGGAATTGTGAATCAACATCAGCAAGTGCGTTTTTGGAAAACGGGAAGTATTATACTTGGGTTACACTATTAACGCAAATGGGTGCAAACCACCATCGAATCGCGTTGACACAATTGCTAATTACCCAAAGCCAACAACTATCGCAGATTTACGCCGTTTTTGGGCATAATTAACTACTACAGACGCTGCATCCCAATGGCAGCTAACTTGCAAGCGCGACTTAATTCATTCTTAAAACAATCCCCCAAGAACGACAAACGCACAATAAACTGGACTCCAGAATCTTACACGGCTTTCACAGCGTGCAAACGAAGCATAGTGGAGGCTACTTCCTTAACACACCCGGTGTCTTCTGCAGCTTTGGCACTAATCACGGACGCTTCCGATAAAGCAATTGGTGCTGCCTTGGAACAACTAGTCAGTGACCAATGGCAACCACTGGGTTTCTACTCTAGAAAGCTGAGTACCACAGAAACAAATTACAGTGCGTATGACCGCGAGCTGCTTGCCGTCTACGCAGCCATCCGTTTCTTTCGCCACATTCTGGAGGCACGACCATTCGTCATCAGGACAGATCATAAACCACTGGTCTACGCTTTCAGCCAAAAATTAGACAAGGCTTCCCCACGTCAGTTACGACAGCTTGACTACATATCACAATTCACGACGCAGATATTACATATCTCCGGCGCCACCAACACGGTAGCGGACGCGTTATCACGAATCTGTGAAATAACCATGCCAACAACATTAAACGCCGAAGAACTGGAACGCGAACAATCAGTTGACGCAGAAATTCACCACCTTCTACAAGCAGGCACCTCTCTTCAACTACGAAAGTTGTTTATCGGGAAAGCATTGGTTTACTGCGACGTCTCCACAGATCAGGTCAGACCATATATTCCCTCAACCTTGCGCCGTCGCGTTTTCCAGTCAATACACGGTTTGGCACTACCAGGTGTAAAATCCAGCGTACAGCTCGTTAAAACTAAATTCGTCTGGCCAAACATCAAAAAGGACGTAACTCAATGGGCACGTTACTGTGTTTACTGTCAACGAGCTAAAGTCCAACGACATACCAAAAACAAACCAGCCCATATCATCGTCCCAGACAACAGATTTGAACACATCCATTTGGATATCGTGACTTTACCAGCCATCAACGAATACAGGTACTGCCTCACTATCACAGATAGATTTTCACGATGGCCTGAAGCGGTAGCACTTAAAGACATTTCCGCTACCACAATAGCAACCGCCTTCTACTCGACGTGGATTGCTCGTTTTGGAACTCCCAAAACTATCACCACCGACCAGGGTACACAGTTCGAGTCATCGTTATTTCGAGCACTCAGAAACTTACTGGGAGCGAACCGTCTTCACACGACTCCATACCACCCCGCATCCAACAGCATAATCGAACGCTGGCAGCCCGCATTCAAAACATCATTGATGGCAGCGCTAATGCGCAGTCAGTCAACGCCATGGACAGAACTTCTGCCCACAGTCCTACTCGGACTACGAACTGCTATCAAACCGGACATCGGCGCATCACCTGCCGAGCTCTTTTACGGCAGCACACTTCACCTACCAGGCGAATTTTTCACTGGCGAAGAAACTGCGACTATACCAGCTACATTCGTCGAAAAGCTCAGGGAACACATGCGAAACTTACGCCCAGTCCCCACTGCTCATCACGACAATCGAAAAGCATTTGTGCATCACGATCTTTCGACATGTTCCCACGTATTCCTGCGTTTAGATGCTATCAGAAAGCCTTTGGAGCCTCTTTATACAGGACCACATGAAGTGATAGCCAGACAATCTGACCGTGTCTTCACCATCAAAGGATAGAATCAGCCCATCTGCATATCCACCGAAAGACTGAAACCAGCGCACCTATTACCGGAGATTTCAGACACCAACACTGAAGGTCTGGAACAACCGATCGAATCCCCATTCTTCTGGAAAATTCCAACCCGCACATATAGCAGAAACCCAAAAACAGCACTTGCAACGACAGGCACAGCGCTAACAAGGACAGCGACGCGGCCACAGACCCCTCCGCCATAGCAACCATAGCATACGAAATTGTCTGCCGACAAAACACCCACTGGAACATTGATCAGCCGAGAAATGACATTGACAGCATGGCAGCCTTAGTAACGCCACATTTGACGACTCTGACGTTTCTCTCTCTGACGGCGAGAGGCGCAGAAAACGTCAAGTGAAAATCTTCCTCCACAACACGCGGCCGGCGACAGTCGACTTGTAAATGCATTCTATGTTAAACTATTGTTCGTTACATTTAAATAATAATCACAGTTAAATATTTCCGTGGTGTTTAATTCTAAAACCGACTTGCTAAACGCCACAGGTCCTTTACCTTCGACTCGAAAATGTTATAACTACGTTCCGACGGTTGTAGACGCCTTCTCAAAGTTCACATGGGTCTTTCCGGTGAAGTCAACGACTTCGGAGGAAACTATCAGAAAGTTGGAGGTCAGAGCAGCAGTGTTTGGAAGTCCGCGGAGATTTGTGACTGATAAAGGAGCAGCATTTACATCAAGTTTATTCCAGAGATACTGTAAGGAAAACAGCATTGATCTACATTGGATATGTACGGGGGTGCCTCGTGGAAATGGTCACTGTGAGCGAGTTAACGCTATCATTATACCCGTGTTGACGAAACTGCCAGTGGGCAAACTGGAGGAGTGATTCAAACACGTCGAAAAAACCCAGAAGGCTCTAAATAGCACCTTCCATCGTGGTATTGATACAACGCCTTTCGAATTGCTCACTGGCGTAAAAATGCGACATCCAGATGACATTTGTCTTACGAAAACCATTGAAGAAGAGTTGAGGCAGCTATTCGACGAAAAAAGAAAACGGCTTCGAAGTCAGGCTCGAGAGCAAATAAGTAAGCTGCAAGCAGAGAACCGGCACAATTACAACTTACGTAGAAAACCGGCACGACGGTACGACGTTGGAGATTACGTGGCCATCGAGAAAACGCAATTCGCTACTGGTCAAAAATGTAGACCGAAATACATGGGTCCATACCGGGTGCAAGAGGTGTTGATGCATGACCGCTATCTACTCGGCAAGCGAGGTGAACTTGATGGTCCAAAGCAAACGGTTTTTGCGGCAGATAAGATGAAACCATGGCCAGGAACGTCATTCGAGGCGGATGATCTTCAGGAAGGGCCGTGTGCGATTGGAATCGAAGAGCAACTAGTCCTGGAAGCAACGGAGTCCGGCCCTGGTGCTGTACCAGGCACCACGGACACCGGTACGATGGATAACCGGCACGGGTGATGAGGTGCAGATTGGAGGGCAGTCGTGATCAGCTATCGCTAGAGCAAGGACGGAGTTGTGAGACGACCGCGCAGAAAACATTTTTTGTCATTCTTATTATATGGTTACATTCTAATAAAAACCATATATATATATATATATATATATATATATATATATTGTTTCCGACATGATGTGAGGTTGATAGTGTGGGAAGCCAGTTTTTGTTTGCTTAAGTTAATGAAAGAATGAAACAGATTAAGAGTGAAATTAACTAGAATTTTATTCAAGTGCTCGACCTCAACGGCAGAGGGTGAGGTAAATGCAGACATTACCAATTAACGGAAGTAGCATTTGACATGATCCTTCACGTTAGTGTAGAAGAATCCACTGCGTGCTAGTATTACTGCTTTCCTTGCATCGACAGTTCACTTGGCGTAGGTTTTCATGCGATCAGATTTGAGTCTTAATATCAACATGGTAACTAAGTACGTGGTGCACTTCATACAATGACTTTTATAGGGTTCCAGAAGTTAGCAGGAAAACCAAACCATTTGACAAATGCTTGTTTTCCCCTCCTCTTCAAGATTTTTTCAACAAGATAGATGTCGAAGTATTTGACCCGCAAAGGTTCCTGTTCACAACCCCTCCCCCTGATGATGTTTCCTTGATAATCTTCGAGGATTTAAGTGCGAGGTTGTGTTACCTTCACCTCTTTTATCGTAAATATCTCTGTCGACCAGTTCGGGGTGTAGCCTTTGTCAAACACATGCTTGTGTTTACTTATTCGTACATAATCGCCCATTTTATACCAAGGTTTGGATGTAACTTTCAACTTTCTGTATGCTGTTGATAGTAGATGTACTTCATTCTTCGAACTTTCATCCACAGGTCAGGTTTATAGCGCGATGTTTTATCCTATTGTATTTACTAACCAGTTTACTAAGAATACTGACCTACTGATAGTTCCCTTCATACTAAATGTTTTCCACATTATATTTTTGACCCTCCTATTGAACCTTTCTACAACGGAAGCTTTTAGAAGGCTGTAAGTGGAGTAATGGGTAATCCCATATTTTTTCATCAAACGTTGAAATATTTTGTTCTTTGCCGTCGTTAGTTTACAAATTTCTAGGAATACGGTTTCGACTAAGAATCATTTCCATTGGATTTGATACCTCAATAGCCCTTTTGTCTTTTATGAGAAATGCCCATTCGTACTTGGAAAACGCATCTATTACCGTTAGAAGTAAGCGGTAGCCTAAATTTTCTGAAGAATAAGCACTCATATCTACCAAGTCTGCCTGTCACAAATCATCCATTCCTCGTGTGACTATATCACACGCAGACGGGTAAAGTTCTTGTGAGCTCTTTTATGAAGCTCATCAACTAAATGTCTTCTACTCATGCTGGCAACGTTACAAATAAAACAAGCCGTGTGGTGCGACCCTTGAAGTCCACATGGTCAACTTCCCAGTAATATCTACATAAATATTAAAAATATTCAGATCAATTAGAAGGGGGTAGGTTACAAAGCCTTTTCTACGTTATTTGTTTGTTTCATATCGATGCTTGAATAACAAATAAGTGTTGGCAAAAATGAATGCAGTTTTTGTTATTACACCCACTGAAGAGATTTTGTCGCGTAATGACCATTTTGAATAGTTTCGCTCAAAATTGGCAGCACTTCGGCATAATCACTGAATTTGTATTTTTTCCCGATTTTACATTCATGAGACATATAATTATTTCTTATTTTCTGTTGGTCTTGAGAAGCATTGAATATGCAGTCAAAAATACGATCAATTGCATGTAAAAAGTAAAATTTAAGTATTACAAATGATGAAGGAAATAATTGAAATCCTACGAGTATTAAACTACAAAACTACTAAAAACTACATTTTTTTATTCAATGACAGCGTTTTACAGCATTTGATCTTGAAAAGTGTTGACTACAAAACATTTAACCATTCAAAACGATTGATTTAGTTTGTATTGGTTTTCAAATTTAAGCAGTTTTTTTCATTTCAAAGCATTCCACACATCTTAGAGGAACAGTTTAAGTGTGACACATTTGTCACACACACTATATGTGCAGTTTTCTCATTTCTTAGTAAAAAAAAAATTCCAAATTAAAAAATACGCGTATTTTTACTTATTATCCCCTACCACAAAACAAACTATTTGATAAAATATATGCAGTTGAGTTATAAAGGGTTAAAAGTTTATAAATTTTATAAACATATATTATTGCGATGTGCAAATCAAAAATTTATTCTTTTATGAAAAAAATCCTGATTTTTCATATTTTTTTATTAAAGTAAAAAACGGCTGTACCGATTTTTTAAAAACTATATAAACATCACAATAGTGTTAATACGTGTCGATTGACACCTTGAGGTACTAGTACAGTCTAGAATACAAAAAAGCATGATTTTCAAGATTTTTTTTAAAGCCATTTTGTAAATTACATCAATGATATCTTTTACATAAAAAAAGTAAATATCTTTAAGTATATAAAAAAATTATTGTTTATTATTTTATTCCTTATATAAATTTTGTAGAGGACGCCAAAGTTTCGTAATTAAAAAATTCTTCCTAAATGGCAGACAGTTAATCTCACATTTGGTAAGTCTGAAACAAAAAGTTCAAAAAGTGTGTTATAAAAAATGGTATTTTGTGTGACAATTCACCACCGAAAGTAAAAATTTGTTGAAAAAAAAAATTGGCAGACTTTCAAAAAAAAGTTGAAATTTCGACCCTACTTTCCGATCATTATCCTTACATAATTTTTTTTCTTTTTTTTTTTTACAAAATGTGCTAAATTGTCATGTCCCATGAAGAAGCAAAGAAAATGATTCAAGATTTATTACTCTAAGTTTTATAGTTCCGAAGATTAACTGTCTGCCATTTGAAAAAACGTCGTTTCGAGAAAAATGCGTTTAAAGTTTTTTTTCAATCTTTCTCGGTTTAGCGGTTTTACTCGCCTTTCCGTACGATTTGCTTGGAGCCATAATACAAAAAAATATATCGACTACCAAATAGATACTGAGAGAAAAACACGTGAGAAACTTTGAATTTCAATTTGTATATAAAAGAAACTGGTATTTTGGAGAGGGGATCGACATAAACGCCTTGCGCTCGCGCGTTATTATATTTACTATAGAATTAAATATAGTTCAAATTTCTCTATCATATTTTGGGAGAATGTTTTTGAATGCCTAAAGAATCGAAATCAATAATAAAAAAAAATTCGATTTTTTGAAAATTCTAGACTGTACTAGTACCTTAATGATGCAAATATTAAATTTGGTTCGTGAGATAATAATGAATGACATACATGACCTTGAAAGTCATAATGACTTTTAATGATTTTTTATTTTAAATTTAATTCGCTGGTTTTTTCACAAGAACTGTTTGGAGTATACAAATAAGATAAACATTAATTACTGCGTTTTAAAAGTCAGTTTATTTTTTTTTGTTTTTGAAAAAAAAACACTAATATTTGCACTTTTTTGGAAAATTAAAAAACGGCTCCAACCTTTTTTTAAAAAAAATTGATAGAGTCACCTAAATGTTAATACACATTGATTGACACCTCGATCAAGCGAATCCTATGTTTGGTTCGCGATTCAAGCGCACGACAGAAATGACTTTCAAAGAGTCAAAACACCAAACCCCCTCGATCGAACTGTTCCAAAAAGTAATCAGCTCTTGAGATTGCAAACACGCTTCGATTGACACCTCTACAAAGTCGATAAGTTTTTGTTTACGCGAGTTATGCTCGTAGGAAAAACTGTCCACGAACGTACGTACGTTCACACACACACACACACATACATCTCCTTTTCCAAAAACTGTTTAAATATACTCTAAAGACCTCAAAACCTAAAGAAAAGTCGAAAATTTCAATTTCGATTTTCGAGGCGATTACATGAACTTCCCGTATACTGGGAAGTTAAAAACGGCTTAACCGATTTCACTGAAAACTCATTCAGTTTTAAGTTACGTTTAAGTTACGTCAATGCGATTTTTGGTTCTCGAGATAATCGAGACGAAAAATAATTCCGAACGCACATACGCACATACGTATATACACTCACACACACAGATATCTCTCTAAAACCGGTGGATTTGGATTTTAGAGACCTTAAAACGCAGAGATATGTCAAAATTTGGGATTCGCAAAATCGACCCCATTACAATAAGTTCCCATAGGAAACTGGGAAGTAAATAATGAAACTATATATAAAAAATATTAGCAAAGATTATGAAATTCACACATCCGTTCACAATGATGGTTGCTGGACCATCAGGATGTGGAAAAACAAGTTTTATTGAAAACCTTCTGAATAATATGTCATTAATACAGCCTCAAATAAAAAAGGTAATTTGGTGTAACGCTGAACGGCACGCTGGACCATAACGATTTCGTTTTAAAAACATAGAGTACCTAGATTCAATCCCTGATGAATTTACAAGCGCTGGAGATGACCCGATACTGATTGTGCTGAACCACATGGTGTTGAATGCATTTCCAAGACAAGTATGTGAGCTTTTTACAAAAGGATTCTTTCATCGTTACCTTTCCGTTATTCTTGTGACTCAAAATGTGTTTCATCAAGGAAAATTTTGTCGTCGCATATCACTCAACTGTAAATACCTGGTTTGCATCAAGAACTTCCGAGGCAAGAGCGAATTTCAATATCTGGGTAAACAGATATTAGTGCAGCAGTGTTAGTGCAGCGAGGAAGATTTTTGCTTGTATTGTTAGGAAGTGTTCTTTCAGGTGTGATAGGGTCTTTGATTGAAAAATATGCAAAGAAATTGTAGTCCTAATAAAATGCTTCTGTTATCCCCGGAAGTATATGAACGCTTCAAGGAGACAGTTGAGAGCGCTAGTACACAGACTTTGTTTGACAAAACCATGAATAAGATTCTGAAGAATGTACTGTGCTAATACAATTTTTAAATGCAATACGAAAAAAATCATTTATGGAGACGAAAGCTGAACATTTTTCATTGAAAGACCGCATGGATAAGCAAAAATATAAGATTTTGCATGAAAACAGCACACAGACGAGGTTGCTTTTTGAAAACAAAATACCCACACAAATTTCGTCTTCAAGATCGGAGGAGATATTTGAGTCGGTAAACGAAATAACACCACCGAAGCAAGCGACAATTATCAGCAAGGGCAATAGCAAAAAGTCTTAAACCTGCTTCCACAATAAGGAAAAGTGTAGCTGACTCATTTGTAGGAACCAGCAAGGACTATAGGATAATAACCGGCGAAGATGGTATAACGCAGTATACAATTCCAGCTGATATGACTGCGGATGAGCTGGATGACGTTTTCACTGATTTAGATGCAATATATGATAGAGGCGTTGTGGCGTCACATTTCGATGAAGTAGGTCGAAAGTATGGTAAACATTCTATATTAAGACCCTCTCGTCTAAACCATGATCAATTGGAGACTGACATTCCCACAAGAAAGCCTGCTCGCCAAAGTGAACGGTTGAGTTGAAGACCGAGTCTAGTTCCAGAATTAAAAACCTGACTTGGAGCAGAATTTAAAAATGCCTATAAACATAATAGATGATAAGTTTTACATGTGTCTCTTGAACAACAGTTCCCTAGGCATTTACCCTAACAATACGCTATCATCTTTCGAAAATATATTACCGAGTGTGTGTAAGTTTACAGGCACTTTGTATGTCAAAATAACGGAGATCGTTATAACAAAAAGTAAAAAAAGAAAAGTGAATCAGGTAGCCGCGGAATTTCTAAACGTTCTTTACCTTCTCAAGATGTAAGCGTTACCGAAGTACCACAATCTAACCAGTTCAAAAAGATTCAAAAGCAATAATCACTAAAGTTGTTGGATTGGGAAAGAAATATGTTCGTTTTAGATGGGATGCTAACGATTTGCAAAAGTTATGTTATAAGGCAAATAATATGAACTTTTCATCATTTTTTAAGCAATTAGACCTGACTATTATAACTTCTACCTGACCGGAATTAAACAAATAATGCACGATCGTATCGGAGAAGATAGAGATGGAAAGGTGATCTCCGACATAAGAAGTATTATCGAAGAAAGAGATTTTTGCATACATATTTATCAGTCCGGAAAGATTGCTGAGAAAGTTTACTTAAAGTCAGATGCAAAATTTGAATCATTCCGAGCGCTTATAGACTACATGATTGGACAGATATCAAGAAACTAACGAAACCACAATGATTTATTACAGATGGTTGATCAATATATTTATCCATCCAATAGTTTAAGGAAGAAACGGGATAAACAAGCGGGTATTCAGCCGACCACCCATACAATTCATCTGAAAAATTATGGCGTGAATCTTAATGTAGAGCTGCCTATTGCGTCGCCGATTAACATAACAGATTTCATAGCTTTGTTTTTAAGTGGAATTGAATTTAGTGACGAAGAGCTACTTGGTAAAGAAAGACCATTGGGAGCCACAACATATCAATTACGAAAGCAGGTGTTTAACAAAATTGCGCCAGCAATCCGAGGGTCTATATTCCGTACCGCTTAAAAGTCCGGCACTGAAACATTACCCTATGAGTGGGTTAAAACTGATTTCCATACCATTATTAATATGTCATACAAAAGAGCCGATGAATCAGATGCTACAACTCCTGTTCGAATAGAAGTGGATAAAGCCGATAATATTCCTGGCTTTTTCATCGACGCTTTCCTAAAAAGACCCGTTGAGAAACGAGACCCCGAAACGATCGATGCAACAATGAAAGAGTCGTTTGATAAATCAATAATGCAGGACAGTATAAGTCAGCTGGAAAAATCATTGTCTGTACTTGAAAAAAGAACACATTGTGACACGCCCTCCAAAGCTATTGATGATTGTGAAGGAAACAATTTGATATATGTTTATATGGATATTATTAAACCCAAAATAACTGGAAGTAAACTGGGAAGAAATTTACGAGCTATTCCGTTGGGAAGTTATGATAGGATTTTTAGATTCGATCATGTGGAGTACTGTCCACTTGAGAATACTTTTATTGAAAGTATCGCAATCAAAATTACAGACCATCATGGCGAGCTAATCAACTTTGAAACTAACTTTACTCCAACTTTTATCATGCTTCATTTCAAACGAAGGTAAGAATCTATAAATATTCGCAACTTCGAAATATCAACATAGTTTTGATACGGGATTTAACACACATCTATGCTAATGGATGAATTCACACTACGTACGTTACTACCTTGGCCAGAGTGGGGGTAAAATACCTGACTATGGAGAATTTGTGTACCAGCGAGGAAGGGTAGTTGGTTGTTGGTAGTTTTCAGTGGATTGGTACGCTATTTTCAACCATTTTTTCTGCATGGGGCAAAAGCTATAGGCAAACAAGTCGTTGATACAGGAAAGTTCTTTTTTAAAGAGGCGGGGAGCAGACGATAAAGCAGGTACTAAAGGAGCATGGTAAATCTGCAGTGCACGAATTATTGCAAAAAGGTATAAATGATAATACGAAAGATAGTGGTACACAAGTAAACAGCTGAAAAAATTGGAATGTATTTACAAGCTTTTAAAAAAGTGTATATATATCACAATAACAATCAGATTTGGATAGTATTTACTCTAGTACACAGCAAAAGTCATTACACATTGCTCTGCAAATGTTAAATACTTCTCAGAAGGTCACATAACCTTCTTTAAGAAAGTATCGCTGACCGGATTCGCATCACAGAACAAACTTTACTCGAAGGAAATTACGCATAAATATCCTACTTCCTCGGTTATAAACTCAAACAATTCGATTCGGATCTCATCAGATCTTTGTCAAAGTTTTCAACAGTCTTTGTGAACAGTGAATTGACAAAAGAATTCTTACAAAGCTACGTCACATCACATACAAAGATTGTAAACCTACAGAACATACAATAACAGGAATGAACACTGTGGAGATTATCAATGTGTTAAGAAGTAATACCATTACAAAAACATTTTTCCAAGGCGTTTGCCTCTGTGACTGTTCCCTCACAGAATAAAAAAAAAACCTGCACGTGTCATCGCCAACACGGACCCGATATACAAAAGTGGCACACATTAGTGGCATTTTTCTGCCCTAAAAAAGACCCGTCGAGTATTTCAATTCTTTTGGAAAATATCCAGACAACCAATACTTTAAAAAATTCCTTAGTATCAATAAAAAAGTTTTGTGAATAATTTGCAGCGGTTACAAGGTGGCTTCCCAACAACTTGTGGACAATATTGTTGCGTTTTCCTTCACTATCGCTCTAGTGGAAGGAGCTTCAAAAACTTTCTGAAACGGTTCTCTTCTACAAACAATGATACCAATGATGACAAAATACTTAATTTCTACCGGAATATCTTCTTTAATAATTTTTCACAACATGGCGGAGAGTATTGCAACCAGACCTGTAAACGAGAAACTGGTGGTATAAAATCTGTGTGAGGAAGTCAAATATCCATCAGTTCTTTATTCCAGCTCTTTAGATAAAAGTGGGGTCCGTTGATGAGATGTCTCGCAATAAGAGAACTCAAACCTGTAATACGATTGACCAAAAGCTGCAAAAGAAGAAAAAGTTGCCTGATTTACCGGAAATTGATAGTTTTAGTATTGATGACGCCATGGCGAATTCCAAAGAGTCAAAACCGAGAACGACAGCCTAATGAATTACACGTATTATCTGGATGACTGTCATTTTCGTAATATTACGCTTGAATTTGATTCGAGCACATTCCAGGCCAAACTAATCTTCCACAATCATGGACGATTCCCGGAACCTATAAATTACAACCAATGGATATTACTCTACCATTACCTCAATGATTTAAAGAAAATAGTAGATGACGAGTATCCTGAAAACCAGCTTGCACTGCACAAAAAGCTATCAGATACCTGTTGGTAATGGGGTCATAACTCTAAAGCATCCTGAACTATACAAACTATTCGAGATGATGGATTTTTCCAACATTGTTATGTATCACAACAATTTTAGCTCGGAAGATGTGAAGGAATATTACGACCAGTATTGTGCCAGATGCAGGGGGAAAATCTACTGAAGTTGAATAACGAAAACTTTTTCATACCATCACTGGGATCGTATACACCTATAAATCATTCCAGACTTTTTTATGAATTTCCGTTATTTGTTGTTGTAACATAAATTTTCATGTTTTAAAATAAATTAAAATATATAAAACAGCATACAAATATCTTTTATTTTATCTCAGTAATACATACTATTCGTTAGGTAATACATGTAAAGGTTTATGCAATTTTGGGCTGCACATCTTTTTGGTGATGGTAGTGCATCGCGAAATTTACAGATGGTTTTGAAATTTTTTAGATCCCTCGAATTCGGTTATTCCAGCTGTACTATATTAACGTCTGGTAGATATCTTATTATCAAGTCTTCCTTGATACCACCTTTTACGTATATGGTAGATCCGTTGAATTCTTCCAGAATTGCAGGAAGTTATTATAAATATTTTTTTTTCCTTCTAAGTTGATTTTTTTAAAAAACCTTCTGTGGCTAGATAGCTCTTTATAACCTGAACTCAAACCATCACCACACTGTATTGGTACAGGATTGAGAAAAGTTTGACATTTCATAATATCAAACTTGATCTACCACAGAACTCTCTCCCGCATTCAATACATTTCTTTCATCCCCTGTACATAAATTATCAACTCTCTCGGTATTATTAAAAAAACTGAGGCATTCGTTCAATACCGTACTGGAATTACACTGCATGGAATATCTTGTAAAATTTTGCAGTACAAATTTTTTCTCCACACAAGTATAAAAAATTAAACCAATAAAAAAGAATATTACATACATGCAAACTGATAAATTCATAGGCATAACAAAACAGCTAATTGAAAGTAGAAAACCAAATAACTTCCAGGAGTTAGCAGAGCTAATTTTGCAAGCGAAATTTTTAGCCAAAAAAATTAAACCTATAATGACAAGAAATGACACATGGATGACTGGAAAAGTAATCCACTTTTCCAGGAAAAAGCATACAGCTTTTAAAGCACTAAAAAAAGATCCAACAAATATAATGAAACAAAAGAACTATCAAATTATAAAAAACGAATGCAACAATACGATTAAAAATGCAAAGGAAAATTACTATTCGAGAAAATTTGAAGATGGTTCTAACAATCAGTGAAATTTTTGGAACTTAGTAGATAAAGTTTTTAGAAAGGCCGACACAAACACTACTAAAAACCAGGATATGAAGGAAATAAATTTCATGGGCGAAAATTTCAAAAATCCAGTAAAAATCTCAAATATATTAAACGATCATTTCATATCAATAGGACAGAAAATTGTATCAGAACTCCCTAAAAACGACTCAGCATGCCAAAGCGTGTCACCCATCTGCTCTTTTCACTTAAGGCTGACATCTAGAAAAGAAGTCATTGATGTTGTTGATTCTCTGAAAAAAACCCACCTCGCCGGGTCCTGATGGTATCTGCGTTGATGATATCAAAATAATCAAAGAGAATATTGCAGATATACTGGTTACTCGAATAAATATAAGCTTCAAGAGTGGACAATTTCCGAACTATCTAAAAAACGCCAAGGTAATGCCCATATTTAAAGGAGGGCTGGAAACTGACCCAAATGATTTTCGACCAATAACATTGTTAAACTCACTGAGTAAAATCATGGAAAAAATATTAGCTTTGCGAATTAAAGAATACTTAATGCAGAATAGGGTTGTAGATAGAAATCAGTTTGGGTTTCAGGAAGGTAAAGGAACAACAGACGTGATTGTAGAAGTGATGAGACATATCAATACACAACTGGATCAGGGAAGTGACGTTGCTGCAATTTTTATCGATCTAAAATAGGCGTTTGATACGGTAGTGCACGATATATTGATGAGTTAACTTGAGAACTTGGGAATTGTTAGTATGCCAAGAGAACTTATGCGTACGTACCTGGCAGAAAGACTTCAAAGGACTGAAATTGGTTGGTTGAAGATTATTATTGGCGTACCACAGGGATCAATAGTAGGACCGATTCTTTTCCTGTTATATACAAACAACTTGGTGACTTCAGGAATCGTCGGGAAAGTTGTGATGTACGCTGACGATACGATACTGATTTATTCAGCTAAAAATGAAGCTGACTTAGAACAAAAGATAAACATTGACTTAGACCAATATTCCTAATGACACATACGGAACAAATTGACATTAAACACGAACAAAACCAAATACATTATCTTTAAACAAAAAAATAAAACTGATATTGAGCCACTGATAAAAATAGAAAATAAAACTCTTCAGAGAGTTGAACATATGAAGCACCTTGGACTTACAATTGATGAAAAACTAACGTGGACACCGCATATAAATGATATGAGGGAAAAAATAGCAGCTAAATAGATCCATCGTTTCAGCTATTTCTCAATTAAAAATAAAATACAAATTAAAAATGCATACATAATTTCAAGAATTACATACGGGATTATAATTTGGAGCCAGACTACCAAAAATAACCTCATGAGCATGTCACGGCTACTAACTACAGCATACAAAACCATATATAACTTGCAAAGGATGACCGCTACATCTGAAGTATATAAAACAGCAAAAGAACTTATCGTAGACGGACTGATTCATATGGAAAAAAGAAAATTCATTTTTAAAAATTTACACATTGAACAAATGAAAACAACGAAACTAGATATAAATGGGAGAAAAAACGACTACAATATGAGAAACGCAAATGATATTTTAATAAAATTTGCTAGGACAGAGCGCCTGAGGATGGATCCGATTAACACCGCATCAAATTTTTACAATGAGCTACCTCAAACAATAAAAGAAGCGCGTAACATACTGTCATTTAAAATCATGCTACGTAAACATTTACTGAAAATTCAATTTGAATAATTAAGAACGCTTATATTTTTTTGTTTATTATTATCATTTTTTTAAATATTTTTTTATTATCATATTTTTTATTTTTATATTTTTTTTTATTTTTTTTTTATTTTTATATTTATATATATATATATTTTTAAGAACGCTTATATTTTTTTCCTGCTACAAATGTGAAACAAAATTGGATATATTGAACTCTGAATAAAACTTTTGAGATACTGGTACTATCCCTTATACCGATATATATCGTCTGGGAAGTACTATTTAAATGAACAAGCTTTCAGGAAATAAATTGCACACGGACAGTGCAAGCAATGAGTATTGGAGTAAAAGTTTTTTGGAGGAGACGGAGGTGGTTTTAGTCGGTAGAAATCCGACATGCCGAGAAGCAGGAGCAACTCGGTATCTTTTGAAGATTTCCACCTCCCAACAACGAAAAAAAAGGTTGATTCTCTTTCCCTCACAATTCTTAATGTAAAGGGAAACAAGGAATCTAGTGTCTAGTGCTAAAATAATTTTTTTATGTCTATTTTTATGTTCGACTGTACTTCTCTTCACCCTACTGTCCTCTTTACCGTGACCGTTTTTGCGTAACTGGCAAACTCTGAAAAGAAAAAAAAATATAAATATAATAATATTAAGTTATACTCACTTCTTACTTTCTCTACAAAACCTCCTACCGAGGATCTATAATTTATGTTTGAATTGAACTGAAACTGGCTACCCTATTTTATATCCCTCTGGATCTATTTTTTTCTCGACTTTGTTCATTAATGATGTAAATTGACCATCATGATATCTTAAACATCCTCGTTAAAGGCTCCTACATTAATATTCGATTATCTAGAACTATACTATATCAAACTAACAACTTGTAATTTTTCTTGAATTAGTAGAGTGAAATCTGGAACTATGTGACTACTTGACTCTTATCTTAAATTAAAGATCTTGATGAAAAATTACCCTAACTGATGCAATAAAGTACCAACATTGTATTGCAAATTGACTAAACTAGGCTCTCAATGCATAGAATTTACCGATGAAAATTGTATATAAATAGAAGACTGCCCTGATTTGATTCAGGAAACTGCAAGTATTTTCAGAAAAGAAGCGAGCTTTAATATAAAATGTTAAGTGCCAATACAAATTGAAACAGTGAATTAAATAAAGTCGCGACTGTCAATAATGGAGTACTCACTTCATCTTTGGCATCAAAGGAGGAAAATATTGAGCTTAAAATTAAAGTTTTCAAGTATATAAAGACTAAATATGGAACTCGACTTGCAGTTTTCCTGGAGGACGGACGATTCTGCTTCCTCCCCCTAAGATTTCCGGAGCGATTTAGAACACAGACACAGCTGGAGGAATTAAACCAGGTGGAGAACCACTTCCTGGTATTCAACGGAATAGATGAATCTCGAGGTGGATTCATTAAAATAAAATTTATTGAAAAATGAATTGTAAAGGTGGAAATAAATATGTATTATAACCGCCCTCCGCAACGTTTCACTTATAATACAAAATTAATAAATTATCCACCTAACATCATGTCGAAAAGTTACCAACGATCAAATATATTTGTCTTTCTTTTATTCTACATAGTCACACAGGTATCAAGCAAATCTTTACATAAATTCATACATTTATTTTTGTTCACTGTCATAAAAATAATAAAAACACAAAAATCGCATGTCTCAATCAAAAACTAACCAAACCAACAACTTACATCAAATAATGCATTGACTTACTACATCAAATTACTAACAATGGCATCCAGCGTCTTGATCTTGATAATCTTAACTTCTATTACCTTTTGAACCTATTCGCACGCTCGATTAAAACTCCATCATCTTACATGTGCGCAGGCATACGGCTAGTATAGGCTGTAAGCGTACTGCCTTTTTTGCTATGATTTAAGCAGCATTACATCAAGGCTGCAACTAGAGCCTGGTTTTTGGAGTAAACCTGCAGGACAACCAGGCAAACTTGGCGTACACTGAGTTCCAGACGCACCAAGCAGCTCCTGAACACGAGTCGTGAAAGCTTGAGTTCTATCGTGTCCATAATGACCGGGAATTGTCTGATTGGCAGACAAGCAGAAAGATTGGACGTTCACTTCAACGATTTCTGCCAAAGTTGCAGATCGGAAGAAAATACAATCCAACGTTTTCTATGCGAATGGCCAAGCACTGTCCAGGAAACGCATGAAAACCATAGGTTCACCCTTCCTGGATAGCCTTACGCAAGTAGTTGATTTAAATATTGGCTGCATAGCAGTGGCGAGGCGTTCATATAAGCCGATTCCCATCGGCTTCCCTTTCCAAATATGTTCCAAAAATGTCTAACACTTCAGTTTTATAAGGGAATGAAGTGTTTATTTACTTGCATGCTTCACTGTAAACATGCACAATCGTTCCACTTGATCTCAGTGTTTATTCCATCATACTCCATTCTCTTCATTCTACACATCCTCATAGTTCCATAATAGCCAGCAAAGCGATCAACATCTGTAAGAGTTGCAGCAAAGCTTTCCGAGTCTCGAATTCATCAATAATTTAAGGTGCCGTGGGCATTCAACTCCCTTTTGCTGGAATGGCAGGTGGATTTTCCTAAATAGGATATGGAAACAAATCAAAAAGCCGGTAGCGTTCCCGGCTTGCGAATCAGCTGTGAAAATTGATGCTAGAAAATCATCGAAAACTCCACATTAGGAATACATACTGTTGCAATAGTCTATATGTCTATACCTTGATTGTTGTAGCAGGAAATTCACGTAAGCTCTACTAGTAAGCTACAGAACGTGAAAACAGTTTACTGGTATTCGATTGTTTTTGTGAAATTGTGAAAGTGGTAAAGTGTTATTTTCAACTTATTACAGATTATCTTGTGGGTGATTTTTTTAAATTTTAATATGTCTTTAAAGACAGAAGAAACACCATTTTTTAAATTAAGCTTTGATCAGAAACAAAGGGTAATTTAAACAAAACATGATGCTTTATTTTCCATGTCTTTTATTCTCCAATGCTGACAGTGCATGGAGTAAAAGTGGGTTTATCGACATTAATAACCTCGTCAATTCTTCGAAGAAGCATATTCAAACAAAAAAGCATATAAGGAATTGCTTGGCTTTCAATGATTTTGGCAAATCAAGAATTGACATGTCGCTAGAAAACACTTATGAAGCGCATAATCGAAAAATAGAAAAAAATAGAAATCTCATGAAGCGATTCGTAGACACCGTAGTTTTTCTGGAAAAGCAGGAACTATCTTTTCGTGGCCATTTTGAAAATGAGGTTTCCGATAATCGGGGGAACTATATTGAAACTTTGATGCTACTTAGTCAGTATGACCCTGTTTTAAAATCACATTTGGATAACTGCTCGTCATTCCCAACATTTTATGCCACGAGCCATTACTGAAATCCATATCTTTAAACGAAATAAAATTCCTTAATTTCTTATTTGCTTAATATTTACATTCCTTGCCAGTAAGGTCAAAAACGATACACATAAGATAAAAATATAAATATTTCATAACTAATCGTAATTTACAATGTATGCAATAGAAAGAATGATTATGGTAGTATTTCTCTATATGCTCATAATATACTGCTTTGTCTGTTAATGGTCCATGTCTCTCAAATAGTAAGCGGCTTACCCACAGTAATTTTTCACCCCTCGCCACTGCTGCATAGCCGGCTTCATACGAGAATCGAAATGGTCTCGTCATCTCACAGGTTATAGTGCCGCCCTCTTCTTTTTGTGGTATCGCCTTGGGCCTATCTTGGCCTAAGTGAGCCATCTTTTTGATAAAGAAGGCTGCCACTACAACCGACCAACCAATGCGTAAGCTAGCGGAGGCTAAACGATCCGTTCCACGCCAACGTAGAGTGTTAATTCAACAAAGCGGATTCTTACCCGTATTGCTAGGACGTGTTCTTTCAGGTGTGATAGGGTCTTTAATTGAAAAATATACGAGACAGTTGAGAGCGCTAGTACACAGACACTATTTGACAAAACCATGAGTAAGATACTGAACAATAAGCGCCAAAATGATGTAGCAAAATGGTATCAGAACCGGAATGTGCTAATAATTTTTAAATGCAAGACGAAGAAAAAAATCATTTATAGAGACGAAAACTGAAAATCTTTCATCGAAAAACCACATGGATAGGCAAAAATATAAGAATTTGCGTGAAAGCAGTACACAGACGAGGTTTCTATTTAAAAACAAAACACCCACACAAACTTCGCCTCAACGACCGGGGGGGATATTTGAGTCGCTAAACGAAATAACACCACCGAAGCAAGAATTGCCTGCTGCTTTTAAGTGACGATTATCAGCAAGTGGAATAGCAAAAAGTCTTAAACCTGCTTCCACAATAAGGAAAAGTGTGGCTGATTCATTTGAAGGAACCAGCAAAGACTACAAGATAATACCCGGCAAAGATGGTATAACGCAATATACAATTCCAGCGGATATGAGTGTGGATGAACTGGATGACGTTTTCACTGAAAAAGATGCAATGGAGAATTCGATGAAGTAGGTCGAAAGTCTGGCAAGCAATTTATATTAAGACCCTTTCGTCTAAACCATGATCAATTTGAAACTGAAATTCCCATACGAAAGCCTGCTTGGCAAAGTGAGCGGTTAAGATTGAAGACCGAGCCTAGTTCCAGAGTTAAAAACCTAAATTGGGACAGAATTTAAAAATGCCTATAAACATAATAGATGACGAATTCTACGTGTGTCTCTTGAGCAACAGTTCCCTAGACATGTACCCTAACAATACGCTATCATCTTTCGAAAATATATTACCGAGTGTTTGTAAGTTTCCAGGCAATTTGTATGTCGGAATAACGGAGATCGCTATAACGAAACGTAAAAAAAGAAAAGTGAATCAGGTAGCCGCGGAATTTCTAAACGTTCTTTACCTTCTCAAGATGTAAGCGTTACCGAAGTACCACAATCTAACCAGTTCAAAAAGATTCAAAAGCAATAATCACTAAAGTTGTTGGATTGGGAAAGAAATATTTTCGTTTTAGATGGGATGCTGACGATTTGCAAAAGTTATGTTACAAGGAAAATGATATGAACTTTTTATCATTTCTTTCGTCATTTTTTCATCAATTAGACCCGACTATTATAACTATTACCTGCCCAAAATAAACAAATGATGCACGATCGTATCGGAGAAGATAGAGATGGAAAGATGATCTCCGACATAAGAAGTATTATCGAAGAAAGAGATTTTTGCATACATATTTATCAGTCCGGAAAGATTGCTGAGAAAGTTTACTTAAAGTCAGATGCAAAATTTGAATCATTCCGAGCGCTTATAGACTACATGATTGGACAGATATCAAGAAACTAACGAAACCACAATGATTTATTACAGATGGTTGATCAATATATTTATCCATCCAATAGTTTAAGGAAGAAACGGGATAAACAAGCGGGTATTCAGCCGACCACTCATACAATTCATCTGAAAGATTATGGCGTGAAGCTTAATGTAGAGCTGCCTATTGCGTCGCCGATTAACATAACAGATTTCATAGCTTTGTTTTTAAGTGGAATTGAATTTAGTGACGAAGAGCTACTTGGTAAAGAAAGACCATTGGGAGCCACAACATATCAATTACGAAAGCAGGTGTTTAACAAAATTGTGCCAGCAATCCGAGGGTCTATATTCCGTACCGCTAAAAAGTCCGGCACTGAAACATTACCCTATGAGTGGGTTAAAACTGATTTCCATACCTTTATTAATATGTCATACAAAAGAGCCGATGAATCAGATGCTACAACTCCTGTTCGAATAGAAGTGGATAAAGCCGATAATATTCCTGGCTTATTCATCGACGCTTTCCTAAAAAGACCCGTTGAGAAACGAGACCCCGAAACGATCGATGCAACAATGAAAGAGTCGTTTGATAAATCAATAATGCAGGACAGTATAAGTCAGCTGGAAAAATCATCGTCTGTACTTGAAAAAAGAACACATTGTGACACGCCCTCCAAAGCTATTAATGATTGTGAAGGAAACAATTTGATATATGTTTATACGGATATTATTAAACCCAAAATAACTGGAAGTAAACTGGTAAGAAATTTACGAGCTATTCCGTTGAGAAGTTATGATAGGATTTTTAGATTCGATCATGTGGAGTACTGTCCACTTGAGAATACTTTTATTGAAAGTATCGCAATCAAAATAACAGACCATCATGGCGAGCTAGTCAACTTTGAATCTAACTTTACTCCAACTTTCATCATGCTTCATTTCAGACGAAGCTGAGAATCTTTAAATATTCGCAAGTTCGAAATAACAACATTGTTTTGATACGGGATTTAACACGCCTCTATGTTAATGAGTTGAATTCACACTACGCATGTTACTATCTTGGCCAGAGTGGAAGAAAATTATCCGACATTGGAGAATTGTATCGATCACCACTTGTTTACCAGCGAGCAAGGAGGGCTGGTAGTTTTCTCAGTAGATCGGTACGCTACCTCCAAGCATTATTTCTACGTGGAGCAGAAGCTATAGGAAACAATTCGTCAAAACAGGAAAGTCCATTTTTAAAGAGGCGGGAAGCAGACCACTGAAGCAGGTACTAAAATAACATGGAAAATCTACAGTGCACGAATTGGACCAAAAAGTGCAACTGATTAAACTAAAGAATGGTAAAGTAGAACTTTTCACCGGGAAGGAGGAACTTAACTTAAGAAAGCTGATGGGCTGATGCTTTAGCTGATCCCGATGGTGTAGCTAACAACCTCATGCATTCACTTTTTAGACAATGCACTGTACAATTGAATGGCAAGAATATAGATTAGACTGACAAAAATGACCACTATCGCGCCTATTTTGAAAATTTACTGAACTATGGTAAAGACGCTGCATCAACTCATCTCAAATCAGCCGATTGGTACCTTGATCAGAATAATGTGGAGATTATTGAAGACTCAAGACCTGGCGGCGGTCCTACTGAATTCAATGAGGGCTATCTTAAAACGTCTGCCATAGTAGAAAAGAGTAACGTCGTTGAACTTATGTACTCAATTCACAGCGATCTGTTAAATCAACATAAACTCCTCATGAATGGAGTGGACTTCCGTTTAACACTATCATTGGAAAAACCAGAATTTTATTCGTACTTGAAAGAAGATGACCTCAATCCACGCGTAAAAATTCTAGAAGCAACGATGTTCATGAATCACGCCACTGTAAATCCCAGTATATTATCAGCACATGAAACTGTACTCCAACGATTGAATGATGTATATCCGTACAAGCGGGTGGAAGTAAAAACCTGCACTTTACCCATCAACACCTATACTCTATCTCTTGAAAATGTAGTGATAGGACAATTGCCGAATTTGCTAGTTTTTGGTATGGTGGCTAACAACTCTTACACCTAAAAGCGCACAAAGAATCATCAGATATCCAAGAAAATCTTTGATGATGGCTGTTTTCTGCTAGCATTTGATTTAACAGCAGACAGCTCATACGGTTCGGGATGCACTAGTTTGTTAAATCAAGGTGTGGTAAGGATCGAGGGAAGATTCAGAGAAGCTTTGAAGAAAAGCGTCACCTGTATCATTTACGCGGAATATGGTGGAAGGCTTGAAATTGACAAAAATCCAAATGTATTTAGAAGCTTTCAAAAAAGCTATAAATATATCGCAAAAACATTCAGATTTGGATGGTATTTACTCTAGTACACAGCAGAAGTCATGGCACATTGCCTTGTAAATGTTGAATACTTCTCAGAAGGTCACTTAACCTTCTTTAAGAAAGTATCGCTGACCGGATTCGCATCACAGAACAAACTTTACTCGAAGGAAATTACGCATAAATATCCTACTTCCTCGGTTATAAACTCAAACAATTCGATTCGGATCTCATCAGATCTTTGTCAAAGTTTTCAACAGTCTTTGTGAACAGTGAATCGACAAAAGAATTATTACAAAGCTACGTCACATCACATACTAAGGTTGTAAACCTTGAAAACATATTCCTGAAAGGACAGGAATGAACACAATAGAGATCATCAACGCGTTAAGAAGTTATATCCTGCCTGCGATCGTTTTCCTTGGAAAATCAGAAAACCGGCATGTGTCTGAGCCAACACAGATCCGTCTTAAAAGAGCGGTGTTCATTGGGTAGCATTCTACTTCTCTAAAAAAGGACCAGCTGAATATTTTGACTAGTTCGGTAGATATCCTACTTACAAGTACTTCAAAAAATTCCTTCGACTCAATGGTGGAGTATTTGTAAATAATAAGCAAAGGTTACAGTGTGCATTCTCGACCACGTGCGGGCAGTAATGCTGTGCATTTCTTTATTTTCGTTGTAGTGGTAGAAACTTCAAAAGATTTCTGAGCCGGTTCTCTACTACAAACTATGACACCAATGATGATGAAATAGTTAATTTATTCCGGAGAATCAATTCGAGTCTCTTCGCAAAATGTAGGGGAGTGTTACAACCAATCTTTTAGACAGAAGACATGCGCTATAAAAGCAGCGTGAGCTCTGTATAAAGGGATCGGCCAGAAACCCCTGACTTTCAGTCTTTCTTTAATAACCTTTCGGGCACTTTCGTGGACATTGCAAAACCGCAGCGATCTTACAAAAGGAGCAAACCTGGAGGCACAGCTGAATTAATTACTAAAAGATCTTGCAGGCGGAAAAGACCCGAGGTTCCTGGTGAAGATGTGCTACTGAACTACACCTACTAACTGGATGGTTGTCAAAACCCGAAAGTTACTTGGGGCTTCGATCCACTCACATTTGAGGTTAAAATAATCTTCAGTTATCCTGGACGTTTCCCTGTATCAACTAACTACCTAGGGTGGACTTCATTGTACATTTATCTGATCAAGATGAAGCAAGAAAATATTGAAACTATCAAAGCAACACAAGCTGATTTAAAAAAGGAGTACATCATACCAGTCGATCAAGGTAGTATCCAGCTAACACACCAGAGCCTTTTAAATTTGTTCGAGAAGATGGAATTCTTCAATATTATTATGTACCACAACAACAACGCATCCGACAGTGTGAGAGAGTATTTTAAACAGTATACAGCCAAATGTAAACTAAAGATATATTACAACTATCGAGTGATGACTTTTTTATACCCTCACGTGCTTCATATGTGCACATAAACTATTCTCGACTTTTCTATAAAATTCCATGGTTTTGTAATCCTCAAATTGTTTATAATATAACGATTGGTTAATAAAAGTATTAAATAACAACACATTTTCATCTTTTACTCAATATTTTTTCATTTATTAGCATATATAAGAATATGTTTACACAATTTTGCACTGCACATCGCTTGGGCTGTGTCGCCTCGCGAATTTCGCAATACGTGTGAAACTTTCTCAGTTCGCTAAATTTTGATAATTGCAACTGGATTACAACTGTTGATGGTAGATACATTTTCACAAACTTCTCTTTCATCTCACCTTTTACATATATCGTCGATGTAGCATATTTTTCAAATATATCTGGTAGACTGGTGTAATTGATATTACCATCATTACAGTGTAAGCCGTTAATGTTATCCACGTCAAAGTCGTTCTGTTTGCAGCCCTTAAAAGATAACTCCTGGTGTGGATACGGTGGTGAAAAATGATACATTCATGGTATAAGTGATCCGAATTGTAAGACAGCAAGCTCTTTCGCAAAATATTGCCCGTTATTTCTACAAACTGGATGTCTACAATAATATGTGCCATATCTGATGGTTGCAAGCCTAGTAATGAAATGAAAGAAATGTTTAGAGTACTGGTACTTATATTTTATTCGAACAACTATTCGAATTTCATCATATGATCTAAAAGTAATTGTTTAATTTCATAACAAGGCAAACATCACTTAACAACTTATTTACCTGATAGGAATATCTAAACTATCAAATACAAATATAAAATTTCATACAATAAAAATGTATAATATTTATTCTTTATACAAAACTTTTAAATGTTATCATACTTGTTTGGTCTACATCTTTTGAAACCATAAGGATAAGAGAAATATTCATCAGACACAACTCTTTTGTCAAAAGTAAATCTCAGGAGTTTTTTTCCGGGTTCTGATACAACAACACCTGGACGCTTTTGCTTGATTTTACGTTCGGTCGTCACATGTACGCCATCAGATAAATCATCCTTTAAAACTAAAGATTTTAAACATTCAAAATTTACAACTATTGAGTTTTCGAAATTAAGAGCTAGGCCTTTACACTTAACCACATGTTCAGGACCATGTTCAGTTTCAATTTTTAAACCATATGTCTTAGGGCCTGTACTCACATATTCCGATATACACTTAGCAGAAAAAGTCTGCGTACAAAAACTAAAATTTTGTTCGCTTCATAAAAAATCAAGAAATAAATAAATTTTTTAATGAACATGTATTTTTCATTGAAACAATAATTCGTTTTATCAGTATTAACATCAAGTGTGTTGCTATAAGCTTATTATAAAAATTATAAAAATTAAAAAACAAAAGAAGGAAAGCTTTATGATAACGAAAAAGTCTGCGTACAAAAATATTTACTTGATTGCAAATTGATGTCAAAACTTATTCAATCTTAATTAATAGCTGGTAGGATATCATCTTCTTTTTAAAACTTCCATAAGCCGTTTTTGCATTGAATTAACAAGTTTAGCAGTCTCATCACTGATGATTTTCTCCCATTCTTCGGCGATAACTTCTTTCAAATTTTGCGCGGAGGTTATGGTGTATTCCCGGATTCTCCGCTCCAACAAATCCCACAAATGTTCGATGGGATTTAAGTCGGGGGATTGTGAAGGCGTTTGAAGCTGATTGGGCACATTATAAAGCAGCCAGAGTTTAAATACTTCCGCCGTATGTTTGGGGTCGTTGTCCTGCTGGAATAAAAAATTATTCTGGAGTCCCAATTTTTCGGCACTTTTCCTCAAATTGCGCTTTAAAACGTTCATATAGTCTATTTTATTCATTATAGACTCAATGAACTCCATTCTGCCCACTCCATTGCAAGCCACACACCCCCACACCATAACTCCACCACCACCATGCTTGACAGTTGGGTATAAATTCTCATTGTTGAAAGCTGTTCCCGGCTTTCGCCAAACAATCTTCCGCCCTTTGATGCCAAAAATGCAGAACTTACTTTCGTTCGAAAAAATCACCTGCTTCCAAAACGCTAGCGGCTTGTTCACGTATTCCTTTGCAAATGCCAGTCGCTTACATCTGTTGATTCTGGATACAAGTGGCTTCTTGCGTGCAACACGGCCGTGGTAGTCATATTTTTTCAATATTTTGCGAACAGTATCGACGCAAACATATTTGTGAAACTTTTGCGCAATATCATTTTGCAGTGTCGATGCAGTTACACGAGGATTAGGTTTCACAGATTGGATAATACTGCGTGTTTCTCTTGTTGATAGCTTTGGTGGTCGTCCTGATCTGGGCTTTGATGCTAATACTCCTGTTTCTTTGTAGTTGTTAACAACTCTTTGGATGGAGGAATGTGTTCTTTCGACGATTTGGCCTATTTCGCGATATGTTTTCCTTTTTCGCCATAGGCCAACTATTATTTTTCGCTCGCTGGTATTAATCTCGCTTCTTTTGGTTGCCATGATGAAACTAACAACTTTTAATACGCGACACCACCTTGTCAGCACGCTTGCTTGAACACAATGCGCTATTGAAACTTCAAAGTAGTAAACAAAGCAAAGGTTTGGTGTCAAAACATCGGGAATTCCCCTTTTTATATTTTGTACGCATACTTTTTCTGCCATACTCAGCGTTCATTTTTCAGGAATTTAATTTTTATAATTATTGGGTTAAACTTATATTCATGAAGTGTATCTATCAAGATACTGAAAACAATATAGTATAAATAAAAAATAGATATAAATAAAAAACAACTTTTGTATTTGGTTTTTCATAACAAAAGAAAATTTTTACTTCATGTACGCAGACTTTTTCTGCTAAGTGTATAAGCACCAGAACCATAGCATGGCATGCTCATTGGTCAGATCACCCAGGAAATCAGAGATGGGAAAATTTATTGGTTTGTCTTTACTATCCACAAATATGACACTGTCTGTATCACAGTAGAGAATCGATGAACCCAGTTTCCCAATAGTTCGCATAATTTAATTCTAGATAGTGCATAAACTGCGATAGGTATGTTTGCATGTGGTAAAGTTCTCAGATTTTCCTCTACATATTTCCATGTAACCCACATGTTATCATTATCAACTGGGTAGATTGAACAAATTTCTTTGCCTGTTGATTGGAGAAGCTCACAAAATTGTTTGAAATTTTTAATCACTTAAGTGTTTGTTTGATCATACCTTTGACTGAACTTACACCACAATGAGTTTAAACAAAGTTTGGCAATATTACGTCGACCAGAATTCTTTTGAATTTGGTTTTTATCAAGAACAATACATTCCCGCCTGTCGTTTGATTCAATAAAATTATCTTTAAGCTCATCTGTTATATATTCATTACCGCAGCCACTAGCGATTTGTTTAATTTTCAAATTTGCATTAGGGTTGTACACTGTGTATTCATATTTCCATACTTCATATACTTTCATGACTTTGTACCCTCTTTTTACAGCTAAGGCTATTTCAGGAATTACCCATGTACCTGTGAGTTTTCGCTCATCATCTGAATGATCACGACTTGAAACTTTATTCTTCTCGGCACATTTTTTACAGAGTGTGAAATACAATTTATTGTTGTTTTCCAAGGGTAACACAGGAATGAGAAGGTTATTGGGAGCAATTACATCGCATTTAATGAAACCATGCATTGAAATAATTTCATGTATAGGAGGTATATTGACATTTCGAAATATCTCAGGATGCTTTAAGGGGTACGGTGCGTATTTGTTGATATACGGGTACAAACTGGTAAAGTCTAAATAACGTATTACCTCTCCCTCTTTTGCTTTATGGTATAATTTGAATACCTCAGTACGGTCTCCAAATAGAGTATCTTGCACACATAGTGGAGGCATTATATCATTATCATATCCCCGCATTTAAAACCCGATCTTTAATTAGTTCTTTTTTAAACTCACATTCCCACCAATATACCAGATTATATCCATTTCTCTTTATCGCCTCGATACGTCTTTGCGTGCGTTCATATCTTTGATTTAATGTTTCTAACCCCAACGAGCTATTTTCAGTCGTTTCTTGAAATTTAAAACAATCTCTACAACCGTGATAATAACAGTCAATGAACTCATAGACAGTATTTGATTATTTATGAAAGCCGTCGACATAGAATCCACACTTATCCAACTTTAACTCACCATTGTTCTTTGCGGAGACTATCAAGCCGTTAGTTTTTGAATTTTTCCAAGCCATCCACTAACAATAAATAACGGAATGTGTTTTACTTTTGAAATAGCCTCTTTTAGGTATTACGCCTAAGATATTTTCTCCGAAATCTAGCATATATGTCGAAGCAATTGTGAAACTTTCTATTAAGGGGTTCACATCGATCATTTCAAAAAATTCATCTATAAACCTTATACATCCTCGTCGTAAAACATCAACATCATTTACACAATATCGCAACAACTCATTTCTATTATTGAAAATATTTTGTTCTTTTGTATTGTACCAATTTAAAAAGGCCATCCTTTCTTTAGGTTTCATTGTATTGCAACCGTACATTTCTGGTGGTGAGTATTTACTGATATATCTATATTTTCCTGCGTATTGAAATAATAATTATAGTAACCTTTAGCACTGTCTTCAATATCGAAAACTTATGAAAACTTAGAAAGTGGAAACGGCAGGAAACTTAAAGAGTTAACAAATGAAACTTGTTCACATGTCAACTTCATAATTTTGACTTCATTCATTAAAGTTTCAATATGTTTTTTTCTAGCTATTAACTCCGAAATCAAGAAATGACTATCATAGCCTTGTAAATTATGTGCATAACAATAAACGTTGCACACATATGGTCTGGGGATTAAACAATAGTCTAGAAACCTTTGCACAACAGAGGATTGATTCGTTTTTCCAAATACCACATGTATCACATGGTTGCTTAATATCTGCATCTTGATAACAATTGTGACAAAAATGTTGTGCTACAATTAGATTTGCAACATGTACAAAAGTTAAAGAGCTATCTCCATGTAGGCCGTCTTGAGTAGTTTCACAATCAAAAAATATTATGAGAAACTTTTTATCCTTTCTGCCTATGTAGGGCTTTATAAAACAATTATGTTGGGATGGTTGTATTTTTGAACACATCTGACACAAGTATTCGCTACATTGATGTTTGAGTCCTTTTCTGTATGTAAAATTTATAAATTTTGTGCAAAATACACATATCTTGAAAATTTCACATACAGTTTTTCCTCTAAACTTTTTATCTAAATGGTTAGCGAAACATAACGGCCCTCTAAACCCGCAATTACACTCGCTACAGTCAACCATCTGTGATACATACACGCAGGGTGGGAATGTGATATAGTACGGACATTTCATTTCACATTTATGAAACGAATGATTTGAAACTTTATCGCAATAGTTACAAATATAACTTCTGGAAAACAATCAGGTGACAGATTTTATGACGTAAAAATGTTTTATACTCTCGAAATAGAAGAGGTAAATTTTTTTTGCTGTTATATCTTGTAGCGGAATTTTAAAAAGCATGGAATTTGGATCTCGAATATTATCTAAAACAACAATTTAATACTCACATGAGTACTTTTGAAATTTATAAAGATCTAGGATGTTGCATCCATTCTGACTGAATACCAATTTGGCATTTTTACACAATTGATCATCCTTCAAATCCAAAGATTGTAAAATGACTGAATTATTAACACGGCTTATATTACCCTCAACCATTTCCATTGCGTACCAAATACACCTTGGTAAACATGGAAGATCGTCAGCTTTAGTGGTTTAACCCGCATCCACTAATACTTTTTTCCTTTTTAAAAGTTCATCATCATCTGTGTACTTTTTATTTATACGCCCCCCACCGAAAGCAATGTTTACGACATCCGCATGGAACTGAATGATATCGTCCGAAAGAAATTTAGTGTTTGATTGATTGACATTTGCTATAAGACCCATTATGTATTTATCATTAATTTCCTGAACAGGCTTTAAACTCGACCATATGGGTTTAACGTGTGGTGATTTTGGGAGTGTTATTTTAAAGCTCATTTTACACTCCGAATTTGTGTTACCAAGAATGTCTGCAATTATCTTATCAAATATTTTTTCTAAAGCACTTAAAGGATCAACAGCTATATTGGTGAAGTCCTTTATCTGAAAACTAAAGGTGACACGTGTGACGTTAAATTTTTTAAATTGCTTCTCTTTCCTTGAATTATTTGAAACGATCTTGATATATCGCTTGAGCCACCCCCTTGTTGATTACCTTCACCAACACATTCTTGTTGAACACCATTAGAGCTGGAGGAGTTTTCATTATCCACCAAAAGATTAAATGTTTCGTTTAGCAAACCATTTGAAAACGACAGGTGATGTATTTTTGAAAACTCTATCAACTGTAGTAAAATTTGTATTTCTCATCTAATGTCGGATAAATATTTTCATCTCTTAATTTATTTGTTGTATCCTCAACACGGTAATACAATCTACAAAACTAGATGCTAACGCAATTTTAAAATCTTTAATTATATTTTCCATCTTTTTATTTTTTAACTAAATTTACTGATCTCTCTATTTTACAGTATTAAAACTAATACTAAACTATTTAACACTCTTATTGACCTAATTTTATACGCTCCAGTTGTTAGCGGTATTATACTGTGCAGCTCAGCCCTCTGCTGACGTAACTTCACCTGACGTCCACCACGCTTCTTTTTTTGGGGGGGCTGCGTTGACGTAGGTTCAGGCACGAACCTTTTGCGATGCAACCGTCTTCGCAGCTCTTCTACCGTCAGAGGTTGAGGTCCAGGAAGAGATGACGCCCTCCTCACCTTTACGGGCTGTTGATTTCCCTCTGTTGCGGCTCCTGACGCAGCTTCTTCACCCAGGTGACTCTGTTCGGCTGCTGCAACCTCTGCCAAAACTTTTTGCGGCCGTTCGAGCTCTAGGGCCGAATATCTCTTGCGATATTCCTCTAATGTTATTCTTCGAGGAATTTGTTTACAAAACATCCTAAGCTAACTTACGTCAGCTGCAAAAAAGGCCTTGGGGGGCCGCAATTTACCAAAAAAATTGGAATAGTGCTGTAAACAAAAATAGCGAAAAACTAATTTATAAAAAATAATAACTTGAAAATAAAAAAATTACCTCTCTGAAAACCTATCAGAGTATTGTCCGACAATTTATGATAACCCATGGTACCAGCCACGGTTTTTATACAAATTTTTCCACCTCGGCGATTATAGCTCGGCCACTTTCATTCCCCCTGAGTCCATTCACGACAACCCTATAACGACTTTAATCAGAACACACGCCCCACAATTAACAATGTACAAATTGCAAGCATATGCATGTAGTCTGTGCTACCGGCCGTGTTAGCCAAACGTCATTTTTTCATGAAGCTAATTAATTCACATAGCAAATTGAGCCATATCACTCAATTACTCCATTTCGCAATATAGTGTAAAATATTTACATGCGCACAGACGAGAAGTCGTTATTTTAATGATATTCACCCTCAATCTACGGTTCCACAGCTGCAACAATAAAAACTCATGCGAAGACAAGTCGTTATTTTTATGATATTCACCCTCAATCTACAGTTCCCCAGCAACAACAAGAAGAACGACTCATCTGCCGTTACCTACTTGATCATTCATGATACATCTCTTCTCGAAAGAAGCACCTGTTGGAATGGTCAATGCGTCGTCACGGTCAACCTTTGGGAAATACCTTTAATTACAATAAACATGTATGGGCCGGATCGGACTTGAGATATTTTAACCTCCTGAATTTATGAACTTCTAGTAGACTGTCTCGCAATATTAAGAAAATTAATACAAAGTTATATGTACTACCATACTTTTGTCCGATCATGGCTATTTAAATACATCTCAACGTACATGTGTATGAAGTTAACTGGATACTTTTCGTAATGCATTAAGGTTAATATCAGAGTTCAGTATGAATGGCAATTACCATTAAAATTTCAGCCTTCTTTTCACCCATCATTCGGCTTGGTTTTCGCACAAATAACGTACAGTAACACGGCGTATTGAAGGTCATTGGGTTCATAATACATTAAGCTTATTTTGATACAGTGCCACAGAAAATGTGCGTGCAAGTCTTGACCCTGTCCCCATCATTCATTGTCTTGAACAGACGCTACATATATTCACCGTGGCCAGAAGATAAAATTGCATTAATGCAGGAAGAAAACTTTGCGCACACGGCATTTCATGAATATTTTACCGTCAGCCTTTCATGACACCCTGGTAATCCATTTCACAAAAACTCAATAGATTCTCCTTTCTAACACACATTACACCCCTAACAAATAACCGAATGGACCCACAACATCGCTCAACGACTCGCAAATCACACTTTTAATGTATCTACATGCACACATCTGTTCACCATGCAAATCTAACAACACAAATCACCGCTACACATCTGAACAAACCTCTACACCCTTCTACCGACTACGCTCGGCAACTCCTCGCAACACAACACAAATCACCGCTACACACCTGACACCCCAACCATTCAACCGCAACACCCCTCTTACAAAACAAATCACCGCATACCACCTGACAACCCCAACCAACCAACCGCAACACCCCTCTTACAAACAACAAATCAACGCCACCACGCGACCGTACCCCAGACTCAAAATGGCACTGATTCCCCATATAAACCCCTGGTAACCGAGTACACCAAGCACCAACCTGCACTGATTGACTCTGATTGAAAAACTGGTTTCCACCCTTATGAAACCTGGTTCCAGGGTACGTCACTTACTACTGGCGTGTTTGATTTCTGACAATACTCCCGTATTGCTTGTCTTTACGCACACTAGAATAAAAAGATGGGAAAGCATGGTTCTTACTACTATGGTTCGGATCATTTGTTCTAAATGAGTAGGTATAGTAGTTTTATCTAAGATTTTATGCAAGTATACATATTTAGAAAATTTGTCTACACATGACATATACTGTTTATTAGCCAGATAAAAGATATCTATATGAATATTTTCTCCTGGTTTTTCAAGTGATGGGGTTTTCCTAAACTATGTTTAGTAGATGTCTCTTGTGTATATTTTTCAAAGATTTTTCAAATTTCGTCGCGGAGTTTTCTGGTTTTTATTCATATCGGGCCAATAATATTGAATTTCTAATTCTTTCATATTATTTTTGTAGTTTCTGTGAGTTTTTTATGGGTTTTTGAAATTGTCTGGTTTTCCTTGTCTTCTATATTCTTTCAATTCACTAAAACACAATTTTAATGCCAACTACCTGGTGTCATGTTTCACCACGATCAATGAAACGGTGCCAGTCATGTAGCTTTCTATTCCTACAAAATATAGTTATGTATTCAATAATTTACAAACCGCCTTCTTCATACTTTCTGTCCGAACATCACATTTTGCAGTTTCTGATCATTAATACAATTGAACACATGACACTGTCCCTACTGTTTATGGCTTACAATAAACTTGTTGTTGAATTCGATCTTCTAATTATTACAAATAAAACTTTATTATTTACAGTTATTTTAAATATTTTAAAAGGAGAAAAAACACTGGAAACTAGTTCACTTTCCTGTCGAAAACACCAGGTACACGCTTATATTGCCTATTAAAAGCATGGTAATTACATACATTCGGTTATATTATGGAAATTACCTTTAGTTTATTCTCTAAATCCTTTTGCGTAAAAACTATCTTATAGTTCTGGTAGACTTTCCTAATCGCGTCTTTAACTCGATATCAGACCTCTACATAAGAACGAATAGTTTTAGTTTATTTATTTATTTCGCCAAAGCAAGGCAATCACATTTCAACATTTATAAATTACAACAATATTGTTAACCATAAAATACTTGCTACATTCAACGTTAATTTATACTGTTGTTTGTACGTCATAATTTAGGGATAGATAATGGAAGAGCTTTAGAAATGCTGGATTTAAAATTGAATTTGGAGATGGTAGGGGAGTAGTGTTTGCTGAAAGTGTTAAAGATTTTACAGCACCTATTAACTGGTTCATTATCTGCATACCTAGTAAGATGCTGATATTCAGCTAGTGAACGTGTATTACGCTTACTTCTTACAGGCACATTAAGCTTTATTTTATTCGTCAAATATTCCACTTTAATGTGGCCCCTAATCACGTCAAAGGCGAAACAAGAGGACAACACTGTTCTTCTGGTTTTAAGAGTAGACAAATTCAGAAGCTCCAATCTAACTTCATAAGGAGGCAGGATTTGATAGTCATCAGGGCTATAGAGGTCTCTCAAAACAGACAACAAGTATTGTTTTTGGACTGATTCTATTCTCGTATCATGAACTCCGAAATGTGGGTTCCATACATTACAGGCATATTCAAGTAATGGGCGAACCAGTGAGGTAAATAATGATTTAGTTACCCACAGATTTTTAAACACTTTGGCTCGTCTTTTAATAAAGCCAAGCTGTTTATGAGCTTTGGAGAGAATAGTATCGTAGTGCAAATTGAAGCATAGTTTCTTGTCTAGGACAATTCCAAGGTCAACAATGTTTTCTTTCCTATCCAATACCGTATTGTTGAGAACGTATACAATGTTCAATATTGTGGTTTTACGGGAAAAAGTCATTACAAAACATTTCCCAACGTTTAGATGAAGTTTGTTAACATCACACCATTGTTGGAGGGAAGTTAGTTTTGATTGGAGGAAAACAGTATCAGGTTGAGACTTAATGATGTGATATATCTTCAGATCGTCAGCGTAAAGAAGATGTGATACGTCCGAGAGTTTTTCAGATAAATCTGTTTTAAAAACATTAAAAAGAAGAGGGCCGAGGTGACTGCCTTGAGGTAAACCAGAGTTTACGAGAATCGGCTTGGACAAATATCCCTGAAATTTAACTAATTGACTTCGGTCTCTTAAGTAGGAACTGAGCCAATTGAGGATAGAGCCGGTGATTCCTATTTTCTGCAATTTGGAAATAAGTATGGAGTGATCAACCCGGTCAAATGCTTTACTAAAATCTGTGTAGATTGCGTCAATTTGGTAACCCATCTCCATTTTACATAGGACATCAGGAACTAAAACCATGAGATTGGTTGTAGTTGATCGGCCCTTGCGGAAACCATGTTGTTGTGCATTTAGAAGAGGCTCAATAATAGCTGAGAGTTTATGGCAAACGATTTGTTCAAATAGTTCAGGGTTAGAATAGATAGAATGGCAATACCTCTACAGTTCAGGACAGAACGCTTGTCACCACTCTTAAAGATAGGAGTTATATGAGAAGATTGCCAATAAGTTGGGAAACTCCCATTTGTCAAAGATTTATTAAAAAGAAAGTAAAGAGGTACTTCAAGCTGATCCATACACTGTACCACAAAATCTGGGCCAGAACTCTTATTAACGTCAAGGTTGTTAATAGCTTGAGCAACATCTTTCCTTGAGAGATACATGTCCATAAGGAGTACCACTGGATTAACTTTGGAGGACTCCGTATCTACCGAAATCTTTGGCGGCGAAAAAACATCTTGAAAACAGTCAGCGAAAAGATCACAGATTATTATTAGATTAGAAACGGTATTATTTTTGGTCATTGACGCTGGATAACCCGATGATTTTCTCTTGAGATTAACAAAATCAAAGAACTTAGAGTTGTAATGGAATTCATAACTGTTTTCAGTTGTTTCATTAAACAGGGTAAATAAATGAAGTTTATAGTCCATTAGATTTGATTAATGAATGCATTTAGTTTCTACTCGCTATTGTGTGTTATTAACTAAAATTATTTGGATTTTAAATTTATTCAGGGGTAGAGATACTACTTCAATTTATTCGTGTGACGAACTCTCTTCAGAATGAATGCTGTGGTCTGTACTAGTTGTTTTTGTTTGTTGTCTAGAAAGTACATCTGCAACGACATTTTGACGTCCTGATTTATAAACGTTTTTTGCTCCATATGAGGTTCTTCCATCTTTCTGATATTGAAAATGTTGATGATTGGTTATCAGTGTAGATGATCAAGTCGGCTATGCCGTTTAAAGATTTTTCAGTTTTTGAAGTCACCATATAATTGCTAAAAGCTCTTTTTCATAAGTCTAATAATTTTGTTCCGTCTTACATAAAGTTCTAGATATAAAAATAATTGGGTTCCTGTTTTGCCTTAAGATTGCTCCGATCGCTATATTACCAGCATCCGTAGTTAATTTAAAAGGTTTATTGAAATTCGGCTGATACATTTCGACTTTTTCCTTTAGTCTAATTATTAATATTTTGATTGCTTCTTTCGCATCATTATTTACTTCAATTTAAGATTAACATTTTTACTTCGATTTTTTTCTATTTGAACGTTTTCATCTTGTAAATGTAGTGTTAAAAGTTTTACTACTTCAAACGAGGCAAGCAAGTTATAGTTCTAGAAAAGGACTTGCATCTGTCTCGTCCCTATTTTCGTCATCGCAGTTTACTTGATTGGGCCTGATTTAAACGTTGTGCCTTATGCGGTGATCTAAATTTTTTTGAAGAATTGCCAAATTTACGTTTAAAAGGTTGATTATTATTAATTAATAAATAATAAATGTTCGAATCGCTTTTGATTCCATTTCAAGATTTAATGCTTTGGTGGTGTCAGCGATAGAATATGACATTTCAATTTTGAAAATAATTCAATTTAAATGGTCATTTAACTTATTGTGGAATGCGTCCAAATTACCACTTACTTGATTAATGGTTGACATTTCATTTCCAATACGTAAAGAGGTCTTTCGTCTGGATATGTAGTACCTAGTTTTTAAACAATCGATTTAAAGTCATTATGTATTAAAATTTCTGATGCGGCACATATGATTTTACTGTGAATGATTAACAACGCCTCTGCGTAAATGTTTTCTACTCAAAGGATTCAAATGTCTTTTGAACTAGCGTGACCATTTTTTGTCATGGTCGGTACTTTCTTTCACTGCCAAATAAGGTATGTAAATTTTTAAATATGTTGAGATTAACTTGGGTAGAACTTTCGTAACAATACAGACGTGCAGAATAATTTGGAGCCCTGGGAAGTGGTTTGGTTAGTTGTGATAATAGTTGAGTTTGGGAGGATATCATTTTCTTCAACTGTCCAACCTGATTTTCCAAGATTTCATGGTCTGCACGTATCTGATTTAACTCCACTGTGTTCAATTTTCGATTAGTTTTTAATTTATTCAATTTACTGGTTATTTCTTCCACGTTGAATTCTTAGATTTGTCTTGACGAATTTGAACGGGAACGAATTTTCAGAGAATTCTGTTTAATCAATGCAAGCTTGTGTGTTTCACTTTAAAAAATTGGTTTCTAAGTTCTAATTCGGCAGCATATGCTCCTTCAGGATTGCGGTACTGGGTCAACTTATATTATATGCTACGCTGTTTTACTATACTTCCACTGTATCCCGGTTGAGCCCGCAATTAATTTCATGTTTAGAATTATATTAAAAAAAAACTTTTTATTTACTTATATATAATCAGGTTACAATTTTGATGCAAAACAAGTAGCTCGTAACTTCTAGAAACAAATTGAACTTCATTCTAAGAGTTGTCTGTCCTTTTATAATTTGTTCTTATCTTCTAACAAATATGTGATTGTAAGTGTTTTGGCAAATAATGCTATTTCCTATGAAGTGCATTGCTAATAGTTGTTTACTAAGAACATATCAGCTGTGACCATAGATTATTATTTGATTAGTTGAGTAGTTGGTGATTATGTGTCTTTGTTATTATACTTTAGTGACATATATTTTAGGTACCGAAGGTTGAACTTTATTAGCTTAACTAAATAACCGATGAGTCAAATATAATTTGACTACTGAAGGATAGAGGCCATTAGCTTAATTAGATATACTATAGTGATGAGTTTTATATATTTTGGTTACTGCAGGATGAGGATCATTGACTTGTGCGAGCTTAGAAACGACAACCACAGTGGTCTCTCTGAATGAGGGGTAATTTTTTGAATCTTTACATGTTTTTTGACAGCACATAGTGTCCATGCGATACGGTCTTTATGTCATTGTTCAAATTTGATACTTTCATGTGTTTGTGGCTGCCTTTACGTGATGCGGCAAAATTAAAAACACCCCCGCACGCTATCTTGGTTGAAAACACTAGGTTTTCGTTGCAGCATCACTTACTTTATGCAAATCAATGGTGTAGGGGAATGTCGTCAAGGTCGGACATAGTTTTGACTAAAGTCCATATCTTTTGTTTAGAAAACAATTTTTGCACTCCAAGACTGCTTAGAGGAAGGTGAAATGATTACAAACCTTTTGACAAAAAACTAAAGTTATTGAACTCAAGGAAAAAAAGTAGTGAGCAATTAAAAAAGAAAAGAAATGTAGTCAAGGTTGGTCCATGTAGTCAAGGTTGGACCACCCTCAAAAAGTAATGGAAAAAAATGTTATGAATGAAGGCAATGTATTTTTTACTTTCGCAAATCCAAGATAGCAATACCACACACAAATAAAGTAAAAACTTGGCATCGTCTTATTCAGACTCACAATTTTTGCACACAAAAAAACTTTTTGCGAAGTTCGCGCATTTCAAATGCACTTCTTTATTGCATTCAATGCATGCAATATAGTTTTGCCTGTTTAAATGCAGTGGCATCACTCTGAGGCAAACAATGCAAAAGTCTCTGCATTCAGACTCTGGAGAGGACTTTTTTGAGGCTTTTTAGGAGGGCGTCCTCTTTTCGCTGGAGTCGTCAATTCAACCTTCGATGATCTGCGTTTTTTGAGCGTTTTGGATTTTTCTCTCTTTTCTCGCGCAGGTCATAAACACTTTCTGGTGAAGTTAATACGGTGCTTTCCATTCCACGTCTTCCACGATTAGACTTTGGCACCAGCGGGGCAAGCTGCCCCCTGTCTAATCTTCAAACCTGTCCTTGGCACATTGAACATAGTTGAAACGCTTCTCAGCGTCCGATTCTCCAATTTAACGGCCTTGATTGCCCTTATCACATTTTTCACATCGATTTTCCCATGATCGCTTTTCCGCTTGTATCTGGAATGTCTTTTGAAAATTGATCAATTCGTCACAATACAATAATTTCTTTAAAAAAAGTGGGTGGTCCAACCTTGACGACGAAATTGGCCCAACCTTGACAACATGCATCATTTAACATTGAGACACACCGCAGCAAAACAAAGTATACAAATGAGCAGTCCATAAAATATATTGTTAATTACGGATTATATAATATTAAAAAAATACCTTTCTTGGGAATTCCATGCTTTGGATGCAATTTATACGGCTTGTTGAGAGAACAGAGAAAAACTTTTGGGCCTTTCAAAAACGTCACGTCAGCACTACACTTTTGATAGACGAGCTTGACACGGACAGTCCCATACAAAAGTTTGGTACTAACTTAAGTAGTATTGACAAGTTAGCTCATAGATGTCACTAGATACATCCGAGAAAAAAACACCGATGGTCCGACCTTGACTAGGGTCCAACCTTGACGACATTCCCCTACTTAGCATCTATTATATCATTTAACATCATAGACAATATTTGAATAACTAAAACTTGGTAGGTATACCGAGTAGGTGAAATATAAAAAAATGTATTTAAACTTACTTCATTTAATTTATTGTACCTAACTTATCAAATAATTCTTGATTGGCTTCTTGTTTGAATACATGAATTCAATAGCAAACAAATTGTTTGAAATGTCGTAAAATTTGCCACATTACGACAGCAAAGCAATACAAAACATATACATGAAGGGAACTTTTAGTTTTTTCAATGGAAATTTTTATATTTTTTCGAACTCTTTGTAAATCTAAATTAAATTATTACCTCGAGAAATATTTACGCAACTATTGAATAAATCACTCCCGATAATTTTTTTTACATTTTGTTATGAACCCTTCTCCATATCTGCTTCTTCTGCATATTACCATGCATCAAAATCTTTCCAGCTACCCCAGCTGATATTGCATCGATCCTGCAGTTTCACGAAAATACAATTTTGATGCCCACTAACTGGTGTCATGTTTTACCACGATCAATGAAACGATGCCAGTCATGTAGCTATCTGTTCCTACAAAATATAGTTATGTATTCAATGATTTACAAACGGCCTTCTTCATACTCCTGCTCTTTGTTATCTAATCAATATTATGTCAGATTCAATTGAAAAACATTGACATTATTAAATGTATTGTGTACCTCTGTTATATCTCTGATCATTACTTTTAATAATCGTTTTAATTTAGTTTAATTTAGCTTTGTCGGAAAAAAATTTTATGTTCGTTTTTCTTTGGGATTTTATTTCATATTATTCAGTAGTTGATTAATTCTTTCTGTAAGAATTTCTGTATACTATTACTTATTTAGATCATCTTTATTATAAGCGTTTCGATATTTCTATGTATGTAAATCATTTTTCTTTCGTCTTTCATCTTTTCTCTCGTACATGATTAAATTCCAGTTATTTTTATTGTTTATTTCTGAATTTCGTCTTATTTTTTTGTTATAAAACAATTTATTTATGCATCATTATTTTCGAGTTTCTATAAATAATTTTGTAAAACCCTGCATTTGATCATCAGACATTAAACCAGAATCACCAACATTGGTAAGTATCGGTGAGCCTAGCTCGTTCTAACATGTGGATACACAAGCACTAGACAATGATTGAGTGGGCCCTTCCTGTTGGGTGTAAACGAAAAAGTATATTTTATGTGTTTCCACCATAGTCTTTTGAATTTTATGGTTCCCTTTTTTTCTTTTATTGATCATATAATCAAAATATTTAAATTTACAGTTCATAGAAAATCTTCATTTGCCTATTTTAAGCTGTTCAGGTTGAACTACTTGTTTTCACATTCGCAAGCACACAATTTCATTCGTAACACTTTCCCCGCATGACTTTTTCACAATTGTTGTTTTTAGTTACATGTTTCCTTTCGCTTGAATTCATAAATGATTTTCTTTTTCTGTTTTTGTTAATTGAGTTATAATGTTAAAGTTTAAATCTTAAATCGAAGTCATCTTTGCTTTTACAGACTAGAACATAATCTTAAGCAGCTATTATTTTGTTGAGGCTGTAACTTTTCAAGAGAAAATGATCCAATATGTAGTTCATCCGTTACATTTTCCTCGACGCCACCATGTCTTCTTCCTATTGCCACAGTTGTGCCCTTGCAGACACGGTTCCCTTCAAAGTTTATATCCTGCAAATCACATAACGAGTCAAATTCACGATCGACGTGCCATTTATTCCGTCGACAAAGCAATAAGCACTCATTTCGTCACAAATACTTCTCGCGACTTCTTCCCTAAACTTTCCACGCTGCTCGCCGACATAAAAAAAGGCCTTTTATCTCCCCAGCAACCCAACTTGTCAACCCAATAACGGTTTTCATTCTAAGAACCAGTCGTGTTGCTAGTGAACGACACTCCCTGGTTTCAGTGGTATTAGCCGGTTTGTCATGTCGACATAATAATGTGTGGGGATTCCGCTTCTGAGCGAACCAAAAAGAATGTTTTTTAAAACAAGGGTATATATATATATATATATATATATATATATATATATATATATATATATTGATAAAATTATGCCATGGTTGATTGTGCCGTGTGCCATTACAGATGTTTATTTAATTTGTTTGATGTTCTTAATATCGGAACTTGTTCCGTTTTCTTTCCGTTTTTATTATGACTTTCTCGGGTAGGATTTGTTTGCGGCCTTTACTCAGCGTGTGCGAGAGCGTGTTCTTTAGTATTGTAGAGTATTAGATGTAGTCTCATTAACTTTTTGTTTGAATTGTTTACTTTTACGTGAAATTTCGTAATCGTGCAATCAGATGACTAAATCACGGGAAATTTGATTTGAGGACAAAGCCAGAGAACTTACTCACGACTTTTCGCACCGAAAAAGCACTAACAAACCCCTTATACTTCAGAATATACCTTTGGGACACCTACCACATTTCGCTCGTTCAGCATCAATGCGATGACGAAATTTCGACAATTGAATTTACCGAGTTGCTTTCTCAAGAATCAACGACGGGTGATATTTGTACGTTTACCATTTTGATCATTTTGGTGTAATCAATGTCAAAGTACGTTTAAACTCAGAAGCGTATTCTTGTGATGATTTGAAGAATAAATTAGCGCGTGATCGATTTGCTGTACTTTATGAAAAATTTTTATGCAAATTTTAAACAATCTTTTTACGGATCTCAACCACAGCCTCTAATTACTGTTATTGACTGCTCGCGTCAAAATGAACCTATAAAAACAGGTTCAGTTGATGTACGGTTCAATATCAAACATCAATAAATATACCCGCCTTTACAATAAAATATTGCTTACTCCAACATGATCATGTAATAAAGTACAATCCTTTCACTAACTAAATTCTAAATCTTGCATCAAAACATGTATAAGATAACTTCTAATTTAACATATGAATTATCAACCTTCGAGAAAGAAAATACGCAATTTATCATCGTGAAGACGTTCGTTGTCGACATGATAGGATTTTGGGGACAACACAATACTTTTACAATCAAAAAGTTTGATGTAGTAAATATCTTCAGTTCTGCCAAACTTTTAAGCGAGTTGCTGTGTCACGTGCACAGGTTATTTAAAATCATCGCTGGTAAAAATGTGAAGGCAGATTTCGTAAATTTAGAGAATTGAGACACTATTTACTTCTTAACATGAAAATGTCTCAATATACGTCAAAGGAAGAGAAATGAAACTGGCTTGTCAACATATTGGAGAATATTGCTCTGGTATTTGAATTGGATGCTTAATTTGAAGAAACTTAAAAAGCAGTGTTTCCAAATACCACGATGAACTTCACATACCAAAAATTGTGTGGAACATAATTTAATGTTATTCGAAAAAAGTGTTTTAGAATAAACGTTTTAAAAACCTGTTTTGCGAATAAAATTTTTTATTTCACTAAGGTGTTTATTTATATCAGAAATATACAAAAATGCATATTTAAAGCGCTTTTCATAAAACTAAGTTGGTTATTTATGAGATTTAAGAATTCCAATTCTTTTTGGTCTATGCTGCTATTGCTCCATCTATTGACCAATGTATCTTCTCTATCTGCAATAACTGGATTTATGGTTGGTCCACACTTATAGAGTTTTTTAAAATATTCTTTATTATAAAATTGACCATATCTTTACGTTTTGAGGTCTTTATAGTATATTTGAAGTGTTTTTGGAAAGAGATATGTATGTTTGTGTATGTGTACGGACGTACTTACACACACACACATGGAAGTGTCGACAATTTCAATTTCAATTTCGGTTTTCGAGGCGATTAAAAGAACTTACCATATACTTAGAAGTTAATAAAACTGGTCAATTTAATAATAATAACGGATATTTAGAAAAACTCAACATATGAAGACCACGTACGTACGTTCGTGGCAGTTCATTCTACTAGAATAAGCAGTATTGACTTTCTTGAGGTGCAAGCTGAAACGCCTACGCAATCCCAAGCGCTGATTAGTTCTTAGGAAACTTGAGTCGGGGAAGGGGAAGGAGGTGGTTTTGACCCCTTGAAGGTCATTTCTGTCATTAGCTATATCTCAGGAACCAAACATAGAATTTGCATTATTAAGGTGTCAATCGATGCGTATTAATATTTATGTGGTTCAATCAAATTTTTAGAAAAGTGGTTGGAGCCGCTTTTTAATTTAAAAAAAACATTTAAGGCTATTTTCACAAACAATTTTCTTTAATCTGGTTTGCACAATAAAGTAATGAGTGTTTATAATATAAAAAAAAATCATTACAAGTCAACGTGACCATCAAGGTCATTTAGGTCATTCACTAGGTCTCGCGAACCAAATATAATATTTCCATCGTTGAGGTAGCAATTCATGCATATTAACAATTTTGTGATGTTCTAAAATTCCTAAAAAAAAATGTTGGATCTGTTTTTTAATCTAATGAAAAAAGGTCAGAAAATTAGGATTGTTTTCTCTTAAAAATTTTTTAACTTAATTTGCACAATACAGTTTATGCAAAAATACAGCAAGTTATTTTTTGATGATAACAAAAAAAAATAAAAATATAAAATCAATAAAAGTCACAATGCAAAACGGAATGATATTGCCTGATATTTCTTATTCTTAAGGCATTGATGTTATGTTTATCAGAGATTATTAATATTTGTATCATTGAAACAGATTTTTAATAGTTTTCACAGTATCTTGTTTTTGTTTCAATAAAAAAACTGCTTAAATTTTGAAAACCAAAAAAAATTCAATCAAATTTACATTTGTGGTAATCAACGATTTGAATGGTGAAAATTTTGTAGTCAATACTTTACGAGAACATTTGGTTTAAAAGCCTTTTATCAAATAAAAAATTGTAGTTTTAAGTAGTTTTGTTCTTAAGTGCTCGTAAGATTTCAATTACTTCCTCCATCATCATTTGTAATACTTTTTATTTTTTACTTGCAAATAAACCGATGCATATTCCAAGTTTAATCATTATTATTCTCATTGATGTAAAATCTTCAAAAAAATGCAAATTCAGTAATAATGTCGAAGTCGTGGAAATTTTGAACGCAAGTATTCAAAATGGCCATCACGCGACAAAATCGAATATAATCGAATGTGCGTAAATGATGTCTCGCTGATTTGTGAAGATGAGATTTTGTGCTTCCTTGAGAAAGATATCTTTGAACTCATGATAAACCTTCAACAAAAGTTTTCTTTCCTCCGTATTGAGATTGTAGCGTCTATGAAATGCCTTATGTTTGGAAAATGATAGTTTAATCATTTTTTAAATATAAGGCATTTGAAAGTTAATCCACATTTAGAGGAAATCAAGAGGGAAAACTTCAATTTTACCTGTAGTATTAATAAACTCTACTATAGCATGCCAAGAGTTATCCTGACAAATAGCATCTGAAATAAGTATATTTTACCATAACCGTTTACAACGTCAACAGACAGTTTTACTACAGTTTCCGAATTTTGGAGTACGTAATGTTTTTGAGAATGAACGTTGGGTCTAAATTTAAAGGTATCTTAGAATTTTTTCTGATCTGTTCAATTTCATAAATGTATCAAAAGCGATTATTCACCGAGGAATCAACGAAACTTGAACTCAAAAACCTTATTTCATCTGGTTGGCGGGAATTGTAAAATATTAAGTTTTACTTCCTGATATAACCCGTATTTACTAAAGACTGTGGCGATTAAGACAGGTGCAATGAGGTCCTCATTTGGTTGTTTAACTTGTTTAAATATGAGGCTCCAGTACCTATTAAAAATCGAAGAAAGATATGGTGAGGAAATATTTTTATTTGAAGATGGGGCCCATGTGTATTTACATTTATTTACAGAGATTAGAAACAAGATTTCTTCAAAATGTTCAACGAATTTAAACAAAAGCCTTGGTTTTTTAAAGGGGAATCACATTAGCAGGCCTATATTTCGCGATTTTTTTTGGAGAGGAAGAAATAATTAGAACACTGAACTACATCTCATGATTTTTTCAAGAGATTACTATTAAAGTTCGCAAAGTTCGAAGCTATTCTTCGTAGAGGCCCGTCGTCTGAGTCCCTCATTCACGTGAATGCTGGAGTCCATAATTTTAATGTAAAACAATTAATACTGGAGTAAGGGGCACCATAATACTTCCCCCTTGAAAATGTCACTGCGATGATTGAAAATTAACTATCTGTTTTTTAAGCTTTTGGCCCTGTGTATGTTTTCGTGATTGGTGTTGCGAAGTTGGCGGTAGAGGTTCTTCCAATTCTTCATTCAATATGTACGCCGGTTTCAACCTTTCCGTTGTAACGTTGACTTGTTTTATTCCAATATCGATGGTGCATACTATGTCAGACGGTTGTGCAATGACGAGATGTGGTCTTAAATATGACTATTGGAGAGCTCGTCGAACAGCGTGAATCCGGCGAAACACATTATTGCATTTTGGCAAGTCCTTGAAAACCGATATGCTTTCACGTATGTGACGCACTACTGGTGTTGGTTGGAGATGACGCATGTTCTGCTTGAACTGGGGTAGCATTTCCGGAATGCTGGTTTGATCGTTCGTAGTGAAAAATTTACCTGGCACTCGCAACGTAGTTCCATACACCATTTCTGATGCAGAATATTTTATTTCGTCTTTGTAAATCGTTCTTAACCCAAGTAAGACTGTTAAAACTGTTGTAAAATTTCTATCCAGTTTCTAGTTTCGTGGCACGCAATTGCTGCTTTGAAGACTCGATGAAATATATCTATCATTCCATTTGCAGATGGATGATAAACTGTCGTTCTTATTCGTTTACATCCCAGGATGCGTGACAGTGCTTGGAACAAGGTAGACTCGAATTCACTTCCGCGATCGGTTGTAACGCTTCGAGGAGTACCGAATTTGGATATCCAACTGTTGTATAATGTCGCTGCAATAGTTTCTGCTCAAATTTCCGCTAATGGGATAGCTTCAGTCCATCGCGAAAAACGGTCGATGACAGTCAGCACATGATGTTGGTTGTTAATTGGTACCAGTAGGCAAACCAAGACTATATGTACATGATCGGAGCGATTGTCCGGTGAAGCAAATTTACGTGAAAAATTCGTGGTATGGCGGCTAACTTTTGATCTCTGACTCTGCAAGCATGTTTTCGACCAACTTTTAATGTCATTCGTGGCCAAACGAATTTTCGTCCTAGCACGACCACTTGGGTGTGAAAGTCTGTAAATGGATTCGAATGCTCTTCGTCGCAGAGTTTTAAGGATATAAGAACGGATGTTTTTCGTTGATATGTCGCAATACGCATTCTTCCCGTTGAAACAAAATATTTTCAGCATGAGCGACGTCTCCGTGTTTAAAAGCTTAAGCTCCTTAAGCTCCTTAAGCTATTCGGCGTGTTTTTGAGCTTCAGAAACTTCAGACATATCCAATGATACCGATATTGTGTTTATGCGCGATAATGCATCAGCTATTGTATTTGGCGTACCGTGGATGTATACAATTTTGTTGTTGGTCATGTGATGCTTTTGCGGACCTTGGAAAGAATACAAAGCTCAAAAGTTTGTGGTCTGTCCTTATGATAAAATTTCGACCTTCGGTTTGCTTGCGGAAGTACTTAACAGCAGAATAAATAGCCAGGAGTTCTTTGTCGTAGATGCTGTAACCTGGTTGCGCATTAGTAAACTTTTTTGAAAAGTATCCTAGAGCTCCAACTGTTGTTTTGATATTGCTTGAACACAGCACCCATTCCTATGGCTAAAGCACCAGTTGTAATTGCCAGGGTAGCATTTAGTTGTGGTTAGTTGAGCAACGTTGCATTTGATAACAACGTTTTGCTACGTTAAAAAGCAGAGTCGGCTTCAGCAGTCACACACGTAATCATCTAGCGGTGCTTACACTTTAGCTGCAGTTTTAAGGAATTTGCGATAAAAACTTACCATTCCAAGGTATCGACGCAAGTCTTGAATCGTGTTGGGCTTTGAAAATTTTAGCATAGCGTCTACTTGTTCAGGTACATGTGATATTCCTTCTGCATTGATGATGAACCCACGACATTGCACTCCCGATTTTCCAAAGTTGCTTTTCTCTACGTTGATTTGCATCAGTTCATCAAATCTCTTGAAGGTTTTTAGTAGATGATCACGATTTGCTTTTTCTGAGCTTGAAGCAACTAAAATTTCGTTGAAATAACCAAGTGAAAAGTCCAATCCACTCAAAATCATATGGATTAACCTTTGAAAGGTCTGCGTTGCGTTTCGCAAAACGAATGGCATTGTTGTAAACTCAAACAATGCGAAATATGTAATGACGGCGGTTTTTTCGATATCTTCTTCTGCGACTAGAGCTTGGTGGTAAGCTATAACTAGATCCATCGTTGAAAATATCTGCTTTCCAAAAAGATTGTGGTTGAAATCTACCAAGTTGGCTTTTGGATAGCAATCTGGCATTTTGACGGTGTTTAATCTGAGGTAGTTGCCACACCGTCTCCCATCTCCTGGTGATTTTGGAGCTAAGTGAAGATGGCTAGCCCATGGGCTGCTTGATGGTCTGCAGATGCCCTTTTTACCATGAGTTCAAATTCTTTTTTGCCGGCCTTCTATTTATAAGGTGGCAAACGACAGCGACAGGAGGTATAGTGCTTTACGCTCTTGCAAATGAGAAGATTTTGTACAGATGGGAATTCTGCAATCAAATCGTAGAATGGGTCATCCTTTTTGACCGTTGTCACTGTTGGCGTAGAATTTTGGATGGTTATAGCGAAAGTTGTAAGATGTGTTTCCCCGTCTACCAGCTGGCGCCGGCGAACGTTGACTAGAAGATTGAAAAAACTCAAAAAGGCAGCACCGATTACAGATCACGACACTTAAATTACACGATAACGCCATTAAAACATTGGGCGAAATCCCAAATCAAGAGTAAGCAGTTTTTCACAGTAAGTGTTTATGGTTGGACCATTTGTGGCAAAAAGATGAAAAGTGGTTTTCGCGTTTCGTTTTACTATTTTATTCAAAAGAATGACAGATCCGTCAGCACCAGTGTCTACTTAAAATTTTACACCCGTTATTTTGTCAATCACACTAAGGCACTTTAAGTTATTGCCGACGTCATCGCTGATCACACTATTTGATGGCTGACGATTCTAGATCTCCGTTTTGATTGAAATGGTTTCTTTGCATTTTTTTCGTTTTTACCGTACTTTAGATGGTAAAAACATCCATTTTCTAAGCACGTCCTGGGTGTCAACCGAGATGAAGGGTTTTCGCGCGCTGAACTTACAAACGATCCAGACTAATTAAAATATGTCTCAAAATGTCTTCTTGAGAATCTGTTGATACGGCTTAAATTGTCGTAGATGCGCTGAAATACTCGATAGATAAAATAGCGCGAACTCGTGGAGAAAGTCCATGAAGCCAAAATGCACGAATTGCGTTCGTGGGAAGCTGTTCTCCAGTCATAGTCTTTAATTCGCAATTGAACTGAGATGGCCGCTTATCACCCAATTCTAGTTCTGTAAGGACACGAGTTAAATTTTATTCCGGCTTGTCCGTCTACATAGAAATTAATTTAAGCTTTATCTCGTCATATTTATCATTCACAGGAGGGTTTTCGATTACATCCGCCACTTTTTCTAACACGAAAGAGTCGATCGACGCAAGCATTATGTTGAATTTCTCCCTGTCGAGTGTTAGGCGACTTGTTGAAAATTGTGCTTCAATTTAAGCAAACCCCAATGTAGGTTTGATTCTCCTTTTTAGCTCCGCATTACTTGGCGGTGTTTTGCTTAGTTCATCTGGTGTCACCTCTTTTACGGATAATGCACCACCTTACGCCAATTTTCACATGAAAAAATTCACAAAATGTCTTTGCTTTTTTGTTGGCTTTCACATTTAACGCTGTTGTCAGGTTTTGTGTTTTTCACTGCTGTCGGGGTCACACATTGTGGGCTCTTGTACCTACCATTGTGTTTAAACACGACAGAATAGTTTTATTTTCGTTTTGTATTTCCACAAGAAAATCTACAGTGGCTATTTGGAACGCAGCGTCAACGTCTGTGTCTTACGAAGTCCGGGTGGAGGAGAAGGTCACAGAAGCCACAAATACGTTCATGTTATATGTCACTACCTCATTAGAACATAGCTCGTAACGCAATGCTACTTGATATTTTTGTTTTGACCCTTTGAAGGTAATTTCCGTCTCGCGTTATATCTCGCGAACCATAGCATTTACATTGTTAAGGTATCAGTCGACGCGTATTAACATTTTTGTGATTCTGTTTAACAAAATTGTTGGAGCCTTTTTTAAATTTATTTGAAAATTGTGCAAAAAATTAGGGTTTTTTCATAAACAATAAATTTTTAACGTGATTTGCGAAATATAATAATCAATGTTTATACATTTTCACATACTCGAAACAGCAAAAATTTTCTTCTTAATTACAAAAAAAAACTAAATTAAAAATAAAAAATCATTAAGAGTCCTGATGACCTTCAAGTTCATTTAAGTCATTCACTATATCTCGCAAACCAAACATAATATTTTCATTATTAAAATGTCAACAAACGCGTTTTGACATTTTTGCGATGTTTTCAAATTTATACAAAAAATCTTTCTAGCAATTTTTTAATTTAATAAAAAAATGCGAAAAATTAGACATAAATTTCTAACCTGATTTGCACAGCACAGTAGTAAATGTTTAAAAAAAATTATAAACTTTTATCAGTGTTTGTACAGAAATCACCAAAACTTTCTTGGTTTTTTAAAAACAAAAAATTAAAAATAAAAACATCATTCAAAGTCACCACGTAAAAAAGGTTTACAAGAATGATATTACCTGATAACTCTTATTCTAAAGACATTGTTGTTAGGTCATTTAAAGTACACAATTTGAGTTAAATTTTCAATGGTTTTCACAGTATAGTGTTTTCATTTTAATAAAAAACTGCTCAATTAAGCATTCGTGGTAATCAACACTCTGAATTCAATACTTTGCAAGATCATTTGCTTTAAGAAGCTTCTATCAATCATCAACTTGTAGTTTTTATGAGTTATGTTCTATAGTGTTCGTACGGTTACAATTACTCCATCCATTATCATTTGTAATACTTTTTTTACATTCAATTAAACCGATAATTGACTGCATATTCAATGTTTTTGAAGACCAACTGAAAATAAGAAATAATTATGAGTCTCATTGGCTTAACTTTGAATTAGTCTCAATATTACCCGTATGTTCATACTCTTATGATTTTTTTAATTTAAAGTAATGGGCAAGATGCTGGAGAATGGATGCTTTTAAAGATAATTTACCTCCCTTCTTCGAGTGGATTTTCCCAAAATCCACTCCAAAACGTGCCCCAACTAGACGGAAGGCCAACGTTCGACACGCGGACACCCTGTACAAGCTACCGAGTGATCTCTGGCTAAGGCCTTCAGAGTGCACATGGCTAACTATTTACACTTTCGACGTCGCGTTCGATGTAGCTCGAAACGGAACTTCTGCCACACTCATGAAACTAACGCAGCAACCTACCGAACTTATCACTAAACCAACCTACAACCATACTTTCTACAAAATGATCTCACTATATACTATATACTATATACTCGTCCACTAAGCGGTAGATGGCCGTAGACATCTTTTCCCTCACTACAAAGGGCCCTATAAATTCGGGTGCTAGCTTTGCGGAAAAATACTGTGCTGTATCTGAGAGTCTTGCCAGGCGGCCTATTGGGTCCTTCAAACTGTTCAGCGACACGAGCGAATAGTGGTCGATCACCACGGTGAAATGTATTCCATATACGTAAGGGCGCAGTTTTTCCACTGCCCACAAAACCGCCAGACACTTCTTCTCAGTGGTGGAGTAATTCCTTTCCGCTTTGCTTAGTGACCGGCTTAAATAGTAGATCAATATCTCGCCATCAGGGTGAGTCTGACTAAGCACCGCGCCCAGCCCCAGATCTGATGCATCCGTTTCGATGCTGAACGGAAGGCTATAGTCCGAGCAAGTCGGAATGGGCGCTTGGGATAAGCGTACCTTGGTCTGAACGAAAGTCTGTTCGCATTCCTGCGTCCAATCGAACCTCTTGTTTTTCTTCAGGAGGGCAGTCAAGAGTGCCATTGCAGTTGCGAAACCCAGAATGAACCCCCGATACCAAGATACCATTCCTAAAAACTACCGAACTCCCTTCACACTTCTAGGGCAGGGAATTTGGAATAGGCACTCCACTTTACCCGGATCTACATTCAGGCCCTTCTCGTCCACTACGTAACCCAGATAATTAAGTTGGCGCCGACAGAATTCACATTTGTCCTTTGAAAAGCGCAACCCGGCTTCCTGTAGCCTGTGGAATACTTCTGAAAGAACCTTCACGTGCTTCTGCAAGTCTTGGGTGACAGCCACTATATCTTCCAGGTAAGTCAATACGTAGAGCTCAAGCTCCGGTCCCAACATTCTGCCAATCAGTCGTTGCCATGTTGCAGGTGCATTTTGTAACCTTCTTCACTTAGGGGTTCGGCGACGACCAAGCACTCGACGAGGGCTCTATTACCCCCAGCTGAAGCATCTCCTTAAGCTCAAAGTCGATGTGCTTTTGAACGGCAGGGGATACCGGATAATGGTACTCCTTGATGGGCAGTGCGTCCGTCTTGATGAAGGGATGACTCTTTCACTTTGGGCGCTTACCATCTCGGGGTACGCCCGTTTCCGATAGCTTGGTCCTGTGCAAACTCACCTTTTATTTCTTGCCCCGTTCTTCCCGGTCTTGCGCGGCCGCTGCCATTACCGTGCTCTGCCTGCCACTTGGTGAGCACGGGAATCGTTTCCCGACCAACTCGGTTCTGTGTTCGGGTGGTCTGGATGGGGACCCGGCGTATTTCGATATGTTGCAGGGGAACAGGTTGGACATCTGTCCCTGACTGTGCCCAGTCATGCGCACCCAAAGCAACTCCTTGCTTCACTGCATTCCCGAGACCAGTGGCCGGTACCCTGGCAATTCCAGCATTTCATTTCGATCACTTCCTAGGCTACTGCGACGACGGTCAGCTCTCGGGAGTCCACATACGCCAAATCGGGCTCAAGGAGCCTAGAAGCCCTGCGAGTGGGCGGTGGCACGAAGGAATCCACCGCCACTCTGGTCGACTTGAGTTTTCTCCCTAGAGTGACGATCTCGGCTATCGTCACCACTGACATTAGACCCAACTGAGTCTGGTAGAAGAGAGCTACATTGTTCTAAAGAATTGTCAGCTTCCCTTCCTCGACGGACGTGATGGACAACCTTCGAAGTAACCCCTCCATCACTGCCACGTGCACGCCAATCGACTTAAATAATTTAAAGCTCCGCGCCGCACCTTCCGGCAGTTTACCTCGTGTCGAGCTGCAGTCCAATCTTCCGAAAGCCCAGTACACCCAAGAACACCCAGCACAGAACAGTCCCGCCATCTGTTCTCCCGGTGATATTTATGGGATCCACCGATCCCGTTTTCGCTTTTTCGGCGGTCAACGGCCAGCTGAATTTGCTGAACTCGCTTTCATTGCTTGGGACTGGTTTTATACCCTTTTCCGACACACATCAGGTGGCGATTTAATCTCTGTGCGATTGGCCACGGCGTCGAACCTCTGGGGATACTGTGGCAGGTGTGTGCATGTAGGTGACCTTTGGGCAGATACATTGTGACGCTAGCTATGGAGAACCGCTGAATATTCGTGGATGTCCACTGACTGCTGTCGAACGGCTCGATGATGAGTTTACAAAATCGTTGAAGGAATGCGATCCAAATTCAAATGAATATGTTGAAAGGTTGAAGGGAAAAGTTGTGGTGACTGAAATCATAGAACAAATTCTGCTGTACACGATGCGTTGCTGAAGCGACAATGAAATATGTTGAGCATGTTTGCGTAAAGTGGACTATTTGTACTACAAATTCAATTCGAACGTATTTAAAAAGAACCATGGCAAACTTCCAGCCACCACATCGACATCAGTCGAAGTAATAGATAAACTCTGCAAATTCATCTAAGTCAAGGACAATACCGTCGAATTCTTACTCGTGCCATTCTCGGTCACATCTACCATCATGCTTTGCACGATCAGGAACAAACTCTCCATAGCAACATTACTTTCTACTTATCTATCGTATATGTGTACATAATTCAATCAGCTTAACCTACATAAATCGCCTCTATATTTATATTATTCAATCATTCTTATCAAAATTGATTTACTCCCTAATCAAATAATTCAATAGTCACCTGCTTGTGTGAAGTGGTGGCCCGCGTATACTATTTGGTTTGGAGTCTTCAAGGGCAGAGTAGTTCCATATTTGCCCTTATTTGCGTTGGTCGATCGACCACTCTGCGTAACGATCGTAACAAACAAATTGCTTTTTTTGGTAAAAGTTATAAACAAATTAGTTTTTTTATGCCACAATGAGTAGCATAACTGGGCATGATGAGAGGTCAACAGTTATTATTCGCATTTTCTGCTTAGTTTTTTGTTTAATGTCTTTACCTTGCATTTGTGTCAATATTACCTGCATGTTCATACTCTTATGATTTTTTTAATTTAAAGTAGTATGTAAGATGCTGGAGAAAGGATAGTTCTCAAGACAATTCGTCATTTTGTGTTAAAAGACCACTTTCGTTGCTGTCTCAAAATGAAAGTCCTGGGCCATCTTTCAATAAAGGTCGCAGCCTTAAGTAGGAGCATGGCCACACTTTAGCCGTTCAGCATTTATCTTTTTGGAAGCATGTAATTTTTGTATTTTTTTTAACTATTCTCATTTAATCAGCCGAATTAACCAAGTCACTTTTGGCTTCCAATTCAGTATACCTTTTTGAGCAATTAAAAACGATGTGCCTGTTAAAACCGGTAGATACACATTAATAAGTCATCCGAAAAATTGTATAAGACAAGATACCACGTGCACCCTGATTTGCCAATTCAAGCTCAAAAATCTGGACCCAGCAATCACAATAAAACGCTTTCGTTTTATATTCGTTTCTTGAATACCAATATTATTTACCTATTTAACAATGAACTGAAACTGAACCTTATTTTCGTACGAAAACTGAAGTTTGTTTAAAAACAATAATTTAATCGCTTAAAGAGTTTGCATCCTGAATTTTGGAACTAGGATAATGCGAAGTAATTGAGAAAAATCTATAATCGTTAATATATTAACTTTGGTTGAATTTTTGGAACTACCACGAACAAACCCTTTTTCTATTTTCAATTATTTGACAATAACAGCTAAGTAAACCAATGTAATTCTAATAGACACGTAGCTAGGCCAACAAAATATCTCTAGCCGACTCACACATGCAATCAAGCAGTTGCTATGGTGTGAACACAAACAAATTAAAAGAACGTCAAATTGAAGACGATTAAATACTGGTTGGAACATTTTCTATTTAAACTTCTTACTATTGGGTAATGTTAATGTCTATTTTTGCGCAACAAAACTAAAAAATACTGAATGCTGCATCAATCGCTCGCTTTAAGATGAATTTGCACAGTAATTGAGCCGGGAATTTGAATTGAATATTATTGTTTTGTTTCAAAAATTTTTTTTTGTAAAGGTTAAGATTATGGCCCCCATCCCTGAAAGGAGTGAGAATAGGGGGATCGAAAAAGGGCGGTTCCCTACTACTATGGCATAAAAATTTCGCAGCGGTCATGGCCCTCTGTGAAGTTTGGGGGTTCCCCATTAAAAAATGATTATTTTGCCTATTTCCAGAGATCATTTGAAACCGTCAAATTGATCTGAAAAGTGATTGTGGATGTAAGAAAATAAAAAAAACATTTCAAAACATAAAAAAATCAAAATCATAAAAAAATGAATGCCATTTTTACCTTAAATGTAATATAAATAGGAGTAACACTTTGGACATACGTTTTGCACCCCATTCACTCGCCCTAGTTCCCTCATCTTCTCGCGCGAGTATTATAGAACTTTTTATGCCATAGTAGTAGAGGAACTCTTTCGATCCCATTACTCTCACCTCCTTCGGAGGTGCGGGCCATAATCTTAACTTTTTCCAAAAATTTTCTTCATCACGCCATCAATTTTAGAAAAAAAAAACAAATCAGTAAGAATCATTGATGATTTTTTCCATGTGTTAGCACCAAATTTGTTTATCTTTACCCAAAGAAATTCATACAGATTTTAATTTCAATAACGCATACATCTGCATGTGACATGAAATTCGCTTCGAATTTTTGGACAGCTAATTTCAGGTGTATCATTATCGCAGGTATGAAAGTAGCGGAATATAAATTTTGCCTAAAGAAGTTATTTTTCGACAGGCAGACACGAAATAAATTTGCCCTGGTAATTTTCTGGAAATACATTTGTTAAGATTAATTACTGTATTGAATGTTTCCATTTGAAATTGCGCGCCTTGTTTTACTCTCTAGTTTTTTGCAATTCAAACGCCATCCGGCAGTTGTATTGTATTTCGTCGCAAGAGCGTTAGTGTTCTGTCTAGAAGAATTTTGTTGGTTTTCCACTTCTCTGTTAATTCTTTCTCGTTGAAATTTATACTATTGTGTATATAATGAGTTATGCTTCGTTTTTAACGAAAGATGTGTTGAATACGGAAACTGTGAGGCCTTTATTCTCCGCGGAAGTAATTGTCCATTTATTTTCTAATGAAAATGAAAATCCAGTAGTGAAGATGCTTAATTTGGAAGTTGTCATTCATAAATCAGCCTTGGTAAGAAAAATGTTTCGAAAGTCGGATAATTTACAAGTTCAATTGGACGGAAAGGGGAATATCGTAGAAGTATCCAGAAATTTATGTGCATGACTTTTGCTTAATCATGGGAAGCAAATTGTCAGTGAAACCGAAAGCTGGAAGTGTTTATTCCCCTGAAAGAAATACTGTAGGTTGGTTGCTAAAAAAAACATAGCCTATTTAAGGTGCCACATTAACATGATGTTTTGGCAGAAAAACTAAACTGTCAATTAATAAATCGAAGTGTCTATCCACCCGATATCGTCAAACTAAGCATGCATGAATTGAGTGAGTGTGACGTAAACACAACCGAGGGGAAATTGAGAATGGGATAAGTAGTAAGTAGAGAGGAATGACAGTTGGTAAGTGACAGATGGAAACGATTGTACTTTTGATATACGGGAAATTGGTGTCAATTTCTTTGCCAAGATGAATCAATTGGTAGGATCTGAAATGGAGCGTCATTTAGAGAAGAACCAAAAATCATGTAGTATCGTGTAGCATATAGCTATAGACTCGGACGCACGTCAAAAGATGTGTTAAATAATGTGAAAAGATAAATATTTGTAAGTTTAAAATATATATTTATTGAGTAGGTCGTACAAAATATAATAATATAATATACAATCAAATTATAAGTTTTTTTTGTGTCTAGGCCCATACGAAACAGTGGTTCGTAGAAATTCTTTCGAACGTCCTTTTTGTATGGGAGGAATGGGCATAGACACTTCCTGGACACTTTTTGCACTGTGAACAGAAAAATATTTCGAGGGGGGATGTGTGAGTTCATCTTTTTTATTGTTTTCAACGTTGAGAGGTGGACATCTTCAAAAGGTACCGATTAGCACCTCGGCATGCCAGGTTTTTACCGACTAAAACCACCTCCGTCGCCTCCAAACCTCTGTCATTATCAGTCTGCGTTAATTACACATAAAAACGTACATTCCAATGATATAAAATCATAACGTTTTACTTTTCTCACATGCATATTTGGACTGGGGCAACCAACTCACACATTTGGCATCCATTCACATATTAAATAACAGTTAGGCTCTTATTCAATTTAAAGTTTAGAAGCATAATGTAATTTCGTTTGGATATTGTTATCACTTCAAAAAATATAACAAGATTTCAAATTCTACTTTAGCTTACATACTGGAAATGAAAGAGTAGTTTAAGTGCGAATTGAACAATTTAAGAAATAAAATGTTTTCGACAATTTGTTTCATGAAATTAAGAGTTGAAAATTGCTGCGTTTCTAGAATTTTCCTCGAAAACCAAAAAAAAAATTGAATGCCACCTAGATCAACTCACCAACATAGCCAGCTGTTGAGAAATGCATAAATAAAAATATGAGAAATAACAATAATAGTAATAACAATAACAAACAATAATCATATTACAGGAAAGTAGACATTTTATTCTTTATTGTTGTCTTTCACGTCAAGAAAATACCTTAAGAAATAATCGCATTCGCAACCAATCTGGAAGTTTTAAAAATATCTGGACCTTGCAGAAAGCGACTGCATGTACAATAAAGAGGGCATGATTGTTTACAAGCAATTTTGAAACAAGACTTGTGTTTTCTTCTCTGTTAAATCAAAATGATAATAAATTGACGTAAACAATAAAATAATATTAGGTTTTGACCATGAGATTTTGTCGAGAAACAGAACGAACCCGCATGTAAATACAAACATAGACAGTTTTTTCTTTCCAAAATATATTGGAAAGATTGCAAACGAAAACTGGTATGTACCTGTATTTTGTAACATTTTTCAGTAGCAGCTTTTTTAAATCTTTTGCATTGGATGCTACTGAAAAATGTTCCTGAATTATTTTGCAATCCTTTCATATGTATGCTGATATCTAGATGAGACGTTTTTATTTCTGTTTAGTTAGTTAGTCCGACGGTCTTTACTCTCTTAAACATGCAATCGAATAAAGTGTTTTCTCTTCGACGTTTAAGCATTTTGAATGAAAATCTAGAACCTATGACAAAGAAAAATTTGATGGATGTATATCGATAAAGTAGCAGTAATTATTATCAATTTACTATTTCACCATCAAGCTTATCCCAAGTAAGCATTCTAAAACTCAACTTTACTGGTATACATCTTTTATGTACAGTAATGTCTTGTTAATCCTTCTTTTGGTATTTCAAATTTCCAATTTCAGTTGTGGACAAAAATTTTCACACATAGCCGTTTCTTGAATAAAACAAGTATTTAAACAAAGCCAAAAGAAAATATTTATGTGATTACTTTGGGAAGACAATTATTCATTGTTAAGCTATTAAATATCATAAAAATAAAATTAATGGAGGATGGGAATGGCAAGGGGCTAGTGGTTGGTGTAGGTCTTCTTGTGTCTGAAGACAAAAACACTGTGTCGTGGTTTCTTAACACGTTCAAAAAAAAAATTTGATACCGTCATGCATATTTAATTTTTTATGACGGACAAATATTCCACGGCACGAAGTGTTCTACAAGAAACCTCCCCAAACGCTCGGCAATATGTATGCTTATTCCATACATTATGCATATTTCAAAAACTTGTGGAAGCACTGCAAAAATGCATAATTAAGGATAATACGGCCGCAGTGACTGTTTATCCAGCATTTTGCGAATGCAGTTTATGGAAGTCTTCGCACTTGCCGTGCAGGCATATTTTTGCAGTTAGAAAGCACTTCCGCCTGCCACTATATAGTGAAACTTTATTTGCAAGTAGGTGGAGCAAATCTAAAATGCTCATTACGATTCTTCCAGCAAGATCTACTCCTTTATTACAGGAGATACTTACAACAGATGTGCTATCGACGAATCAAGAAATTAGACTATTGGAAAGTACCATGCACGAACTTTTCAATATTGTGAACACATGCACTGGCGACGAGTTTCATATGCGAATTGGAAAAATTAAAGAATTTTTCGCAACGGAAAAACTCCTAATATTTCTGTAAGCGTTGAACATATCCACACGTGGTCACAAGTTGCAGAAGCTGACGGACTGTCCACTTTTACTGTTCACAGTACAAAAAGTGTCCAGGAAGTGTCTATGCCCATTCCTCCCATACAAAAAGGACGTCCGAAAGAATTTCTACGAACCACTGTTTCGTATGGGCCTAGACACAAAAAAAAACATATAATTTGATTGTAATTATAATATTATATTTTGTACGACCTACTCAATAAATTATATTTTTTTAACTTACAAATATTTATCTTTTCACATTATTTAACACAACATCTTTTGACGTGCGTCCGAGTCTATAGCTATATGCTACACAATCCTACATGATTTTTGGCTCTTCTCGAAATGACGCTCCATTTCAGATCCTACCAATTGATTCATCTTGGCAAAGAAATTGACACCAATTTCCCGTATATCAAAAGTACAACCGTTTCCATCTGTCACTTACCAACTGTCATTCCTCTCTACTTACTACTTATCCCATTCTCAATTTCCCCTCGGTTGTTTTTACGTCACACCCGCTCAACACATGCACAAACACTCTTCTAATTTTGACCCCTTAGTTTGACGATATCAGGCGGATAGCAACAGCCTTTTAGATTTGCTCCACCTACTTGCAAATAAAGTTTCACTATATAGTGGCAGGCGAAACTGCTTTCTAACTGCAAAAAAACGCCTGCACGGCAAGTGCAAAGATTTCCATAAGCTGCATTCGCAAAATGCTGGATAAACAGTCGCTGCGGCCGTATTATCCTTAATTATGCATTTTTGCGGTGCTTCATCAAGTATAACTGCAGTCAATGTACCTCAAGCGTGCAACTCTTGCAAAACGATATCGCTGGCGTATTTTGTGAGCGTGGTGATATATTTTGTTTCATCACTTTCCATGTCATATTCGGTTACTCGCTGTTTCAACGCTTGCCTTGAAAAGTTTATTCGTCGTTCTTGCTGGTGGAAGGCATACCACTCAAAAAAACGCGTCACCATTGCTTTCAAGGACGAATTTTTTGGTATGACCTGTTTCAGTTTCCCATTAAGGGATTCCAACCGATTGTTGGTGAAATTTGATAGATTATAAGTGTTCATATTGAACACAGTCCACTGTTTGCAAATCGTGTGCCAATTTTCACTGTAGTGTTTAATTAAATTTGCAGGATGTTTTTCGCAAAACTCTGCATATAGCTGATTATAATCCATTTGTGAACTACTGTAAGCCAGCTTTTGTAATAACAGCTTTGCAGTTGTTTTTTGGGCTGGCGTTAGGCCCATACGAGATGATTCCACAACTTTTTTAAATATCCATAATTTATGGAACAAGCATATATATTGCCAAGCGTTTGGGAAGGTTTCTTGTAGAACACTTCGTGCCGTGGAATCTTTGTCCGTCATAAAAAACTTAATATGGCGGTATCAAAATTTTCTTTTTTGAACGTGTTAAGAAGCCACGACACAGTGTTTTTGTCTTCAGATACAAGAAGACCTACACAAACCACTAACCCCTTGCCATTCCCATCCTCAACGAGCAATATCATCGTTTTCATGGCGTTTTTTAGGAGTTTATATGTGCCATCTAAGAATAAAATTTCAGGCCACGCTTTCAAATCTGCTCTCATGTGTGGCGTTGAGAAATATATGCCCTTCAATTGGGCATGGCTGTCATGCGAGATGACGGCCTGTGCGCCTGGAAGTTTTTAAAAAAACAACTGATTAATGTGAAAATGGGCATAAACGTATAATTTGCAACGTATTAGCGCTGATACAGTGAAAATTTGAGACTGCGAAGGTTAAGGGGCTGGAGAGTAACTTCGATTTATTCACGAATTCGGATGGACCAAAATGCATGCCGGAAAGAGGTAATATGGTGAAAGCCGGTAAAAAGAATCGTACAGTAAATTATCAAATGTGCAATTATTTACCATATTTATTTTTTAGCAACTCCACAGCAACGTCCAAGCGTTCATCATCCTGTTCTTTTAGTGTGGCTTTCAGATTGTACAAATCTTTAAGCGACACTTGCTTGCCGAATTCTTGCGAAATTTTATTTTGAAGCAGCTTCATGTTCGGCTCTAGTTGCAGTTGTACCAGAACGGATTGCTTTTCGGCTGTATATATATATATATACTATGTATATATATGTATATATATATATATATGTATATATATATATATATATATATATATATATATATATATATATATATATAGGCAAATTAGGTTGAGTTACTGCGGAAGGTCTTAAAATAATCTTACTTTCTTTTTGTAAAAATTTGGTAGCTTTTCTAAGACAGATTAAGTATTTCTTTTCTACTAATACGTAAGTATCGAAACCAGAATCTAAAAATAAAAGTTATTACTTCAGTTTCAGTATATATATATATATATATATATATATATATATATATATATATATATATATACATAGTATATATATATATATATATATATATATATATATACATACATATATACTGAAACTGAAGTAATAACTTTTATTTTTAGATTCTGGTTTCGATACTTACGTATTAGTAGAAAAGAAATACTTAATCTGTCTTAGAAAAGCTACCAAATTTTTAAATTCTGGTTTCGATACTTACTTATTAGTAGAAAAGAAATACTTAATCTGTCTTAGAAAAGCTACCAACTTTTTACAAAAAGAAAGTAAGATTATTTTAAGACCTTCCGCAGTAACTCAACCTAATTGGCCTAACTCTCACGCGCAACCCAAAGGCACTCAGACATGACGCTATAGTATAAGAAAAGATATGCTTGTTGAGCTGGCTCTGATAATCGTCTAAGATAATCGGATATTCTTCGTTGTACGTCAAATACGGACACTCTTCTACTCGACTTCCAACTCTTAGGAGCCCATTTTGGTCCATGAAGGGCCTGAGAGGAGCTATTTTACTTCCCTTTAAGATTTGCGTCCCTTTTCGAAGATTATTCACCTCATTCGAGAAGTGAATTGTTTAATCAAATTGCAAAACTTTAGTACGAGCGGAATCCAATTCTCCAGCTGACAAAGGCGTAAACATATTATTACGTCGAGAGGGGGTCCAACGCAAAAGAGTTGCGATTACTCTTATTAGCTTATTGAAACTACGAAACTTATCTAACCAATAACCGCCATCGTCCGCTTCACTGATCAGCGCTGGAACAAACGAGGAACTTGTGGGGTTATTAAGATCCAATTGATCGGGGCAATGTGAAATTGTTTGTAACCACGGAGGCTCTCACCACCACAGAGAATTAGTGCGGGCGACCTGAAACGGGAACAAAATAAATACATGACGAATAAGCTCGCTGTGACGCGTCTGCAAAGCCATGTAACGACCACTGTAGATCGGAATTTGAACCAATCCAACGAGGTATTTTGATTGCGTCTAAGCCATTTAGTTGACGTTTACGTGTCTTCCTTGTTAGCGAAAATTCTGCGTTCAAGGGGGTGTCCCAATCCAGGCCATCGATCCACAAGTCCTGACAAACAATAGTGACCTGAATTAAAACTAGAGATATCTATCCCAAAGGCTCAAACAATTTGGATTTCTCCGACAGCACGGTTCAGGAATAATATGAGATGAAAACCGGTCAACAAAGGTGACTTGAAACGAGAAACTCCTGATCCACGTTTCGTAGACTTTCAAGTATCTTTGGATCATTGGTGGACCATTTACCAAATTTTATTTTAGCATAGGATAAAAATTTAGTTAATGCGTCACGGTTTACAATGACATTTGGCACCCCCAAAAAAGTCATCTACATACGACAAATGAAGGAAAAGTTTAAAAACTTCCTTGCGCGATGAAGGAAGACATAGCTTTATGAGCTGCTGCATAACTCTCAGCGATTTGTTACGTACCTATCATAAGCTAAATTCAAATTATCTTCGCGCCTTTTCTGCCCGAAATAACTAAATCCGAGAAATACCTACCTGGCAATGATTATCTGAAAGTGTAAAGCTCGCCAAGTTCCGAAAAAGCTGTTCAAACGCGTGATCTCGCTCCAACCCTCGGATCGTGTTCGAGCTTTCGCGAATACGAGTGATAGATCATGCCACGCTACGCGAAAAGTAGCTTTTCGAATGTTCGACGTGCCGGAAATAGTGAGTATGGAGGAGTTGCGTTTCGACGGTCGAACTGGCCGGACTGCTGAGTAGTATACGGAGAAAAGAAAACGAGTTTTTTTTGAAAACCCAGTTTAGAACTGGAAGTTGAAATAAGTACTTCTCGTCGACCGGTCCCGGCAGCGAGGGTGCACACGCGGCATCCGGGGTCGAGAAGCGTCCAAAATGGTGGACCACTCGATCTCGGATCCTCGTGTTTGTGCGCGAAGTCGGGACTGTGACAGATTGCTAAGGAGCCGAAGCAGTGCCATACGTGACAGTACACAATTTAAAATGCTGAACTCCTCTGCCAAAATCATAAACAATGCGAAATCAGTTTCGATCGAGAGGATGGATCAAAATTTGCCGAAATATTTGAACGTCACTTACAAATATATATTTATACCAACGCCACTTGATTAAAACAAGAACTATATCTTGTTGTAACTTTTGACCTGTATAAAGCGAAAGCCCATTGAAAAAAGACATAGATGTGTTAACTACAACCCTAATTTTATCATAGTGACTCACGGCATTATGAGGAACGTAATAAACTTTCTAATTATTGACCTCGGTCTTCAGCTCCAGTTTCACGTGTCCTAGGTGTAAATACTCCTGCATAAACTTATCGTAAGCTTTTTTTTAAATTAGTATTTTAACGAAGCGCGTAGCTAACCTAGACCAAAAGCTTAAAGCTATTTCTCTGGAACCTGGGAAAAAAGTAATTTTAAAAGGTAAACGAACCCCATAACGTCCGTCCACTTTGAAGTGTGTTTCGCGGAAGTGTTTTTCGCAGACTGCTTCCTCCTTCAAGTAAGTTTTCAGTGGATTTTTTTCAATCTTCCATTGCTTCGCCAAGGCATTTGAAAGGTTGTTTTTACTGTGAACAAAATAACTATTCACAAAACAACTCTCAGTATAATTGGATGACTCAGGTACTGTTAAGCCGACTAATATCCAACCCAATTGCGTATTTTATTCTAAGGGTGCACTGGGTGGACCACGTTTAATGCTTTCGAGTAGTGATGTGTCGTTCGTGAACGAGTCGTTCATTATGAACGGCACACTAACGTGTGCTGTAACGAATGACTCCTTTTTAAAAGAGTGTTTCGTTCATTTAGTGTGTTTCTACGGTTGCAGCTCCACCTATCGCACACTTCATCCACTCAACTCATGTCCGCTTCAGCACTTTTCGGGCAGCGATCGATTTTATGCGGATGCCGAAAAGTACATGTATGGTCAGTAGAAGGCAACAATTCAAATGTTTACTCTCTGCCAACAACTTTGTACAACGCGCAGAGCTGATCTGAGTGGATCAAGTGTGCAACATGCCTAAGTCGGAAGAGCCGTAACCTTTCATCGCTCAGAAGATGTGCATTTTCAAAATATTCTCGTGTGCACATGCGCACACGTGCTTTGTGTAACACCACCGTGCGTCACGTGCCGTGATACGATATATGCAAACTACACAAACAGATAACGATGTGTTCTATGTGCCGTAAAAAGCCTAAAAGGTTTTTGTATGCTGAGAAACTTTCGATCCATTTTTTTCACCATCAAATGAACAAAGGAGTTATCATAGTGCTCAACAGGGCAACCTAGGCTGTTTAGACCTTTAACAGCCTGCTCAGTTTTGTCTACAAGATAACTCAACTCCTCCGCCGACTCTGAGCTAGCCTGTACTATCAAAACGACGCAACATCTTTTCCCACGCGACTTTAAAATTAGTAGAAGACACTGTGACGCCTTTTAAAGCCTGCTCGGCGGGACCAGACACGCTATTCAAAAGATGCTGCAATTTTACTATCTCCGAAAGCCTGCCTTCGTTTATAACACTTGCCGTAAAAAGTTTTTTAAAACAGTTCCAATCCTTTTGAGTGCCGTTAATGGTCGGTATGGGTATTTTCGGGGTTGAGTGACTTATGGGTTGCATGTAAGTTACACTTCGTTGGTTGTTCGCATTAGGCGACCATGGCTTGGTTGGTTGGTGTGTGCTTACGTTTGCTGTATTTGATATATCTATCTCGGTTTGTATTTTTGCCGCAGCCGCGACATAATAATTTTGTTTAAAGTTATCATAATCTATGTATCGCTGATCTTCATAGTAGATCAGTAACGAATCATTATTCATAAAGAGGTCCAAGTGATTCTCTAAAATGACTAATCGCTTTTCAAAATAATGATTGGTGCGATCAGCTGCTTTTACGTTATCAATAGAATTTACTGTATTTTTTTTCAATATTTCAAACACAGCTTGTTTAGTCAAATAATCAAGAACAGGATGGTTAGACATTTTTTAAGTCGTATTAAGTGATAATATAGGAAGGTGAGTGAGAAATTTATCAAGCGCAAGCACACTACATAACATTGCAAGCACACTACATAGCAGTGTATAGATTGAATAAGAGTTCAATTATTTTGATCAAAATTGTAATGAATCATACATTCGCGAGCACAACATGCGAAAGTTCTTTAAAATTTACACAATTGCCTAAATGAGATGCGCGTATTACGCAGCCTGTAGAATTGAGTGCGACGTAATTACACGTGCCTATTAGATAGGAAACTGCATAACGTGCTTTTTTGTTTCGCTATATAAACACTCTTTAGCACAATTATGCCGCGCCTAAATATCACGCTCTGCTACCATGTGCCCATACACCGAATTGCACTAAGCAACCGGTTTAAATTGAACCGTATTATGTGATTGCGCGTGCCTTTAAGATATGAAACTGCATAGCGTGCTTTTTTGTTTCGCTGTGTAAACACTCTTTAGCACAATTACGACGCGCCTAAATATCACGCTCTGCTACCATGTTCGTTTATTGGCGGTTCAACAATATGTGTGTCATAAAGCGCAGCATTATCAAATTCAATGTGTCCAGCAATTTGCTAATCACGATACCCATATATATTTGTCGCAAAAACTCCCTTAAATCAGTGCGCAGGTAAAGCCACATGGAAGAGCAAACTATTTAAGTTCATCATAACTAATCTGATGGCCTTTTGATGGATAGTGACAAACAGTTGAATGAAAATTGCTAAAGTTTGCCTGTTAGCTGTTATATTTTCTACATGAGGATGAGCTAGTGTAGAGTTAATAGTTAAGTGTTTTCAGTGGCCGCTCATTTTCTGTTAGAAAGTTTTCACCCGAGGAACGTAGGACTCGTGAAATAATTTTTTCAACAATGCTGGCATCATTCACGCATTTTTTCTGATAACCTTACGACAAGCAGTTGCATATTTTTCACAAACCCTTTAACATTTTGACTTCTATATAGAAAGCAATATGCTGACCTGAAGCTTTTGAACTAGCCAGAAAGGTTATTTTTTCTAGAGCAGTGACTTTTTTTCGAATTTTTCGATGTTGGCTCTCTGTTTCGGGATGCTCATGTGATGAAAACAATTTCCTTCGATGCGATAAATCTTCAACATTGGATTCGATATAAACCCGAATTTTTATGCATAAGTGCTGAAGCCTATCTCTCAATTTTTATCTTTTTTTCGATCTATCAATTTTTATTTTCTTCTATTTATCCATTTTTATCTATTTTTTCTATCCAAAATTATGACCACACATAAAGTATTGCTACTTGTATCCCTTTGCTGTCTTTCAAGCTCAATTTAAGGTAAGCTTGAAAAGAGCCACATCTTATTTTTAAATTTAAAAACTTATGGTTTCGTTTGATAGCTGGAGTCATACTTTTACTGGACAGCACTTAACGTCAACACAGAAGATAATATGCTTTAATATTGTGATATTCAATGCGTAAAATAAAAACGGTAACGATCGCTTAAGTACTTTTTTCCTAGAAATCAACATTTTATGATTATTTCAAATTCGAATTTTAAAAGCGTTTGCAACCCAAACTACAGAGGAAATTCAAAATAATGAAGGTTGAGATTACCGAGACCATACTGTAATCCACACCATGATAATTTCGATAGTTTTTTTTAATCTGCTTTATTTCTTGTTATAAGTATTAGACCAGGGACCGGTCTCTAGCTTACGTTATTACAACTCTTAAGACTAATAGTTTTTATGAATGTTAAAATGTCAATTCAATGTAGGTTTTTATTTTGTATCTGTGGAAGTATTCTGTGGTCATTATTTCACTTAGATTTTCAATGTCTGTCTTTTCAAAATGCTTAAAATCAATATTTGTTTTCGAATACTCGTATAATACCTTTAGCGAGCTCCTTCAACATATATGTACTCTCACATCAGACAACATTATACCTAATAAGAAGAGTTGAAGTTTCTATATAAAATCAAAACAACTCTCATAATTTGCTCCATATGTAAGTGTATTTTGCTCGTATTAATAAAGTTCGATGGCTCTCATTAGAGTTTGGTAGTCTTATGAGACTTGAAATGTTAGTGTGAATACATAAATGTATTTATGTATGAATTAGACATGTGTAACGCAGCGCTGCGTGGCGCAATTGCGTTGATTCCTTCATTCATGATACCACTGCTATCATACCAGTCGCGGTATCAGTGGCGTATTTGGGTATCAAGCACGTTACCAAGCGATTCAATATTTAACATGAATACAAATTATTTGCTGGATGTTTGCATTGGCGTTGAGTCTGAGGATTGGACGTCTGTGGTGTTAGGTGTTAGATCTACCACTGTACGATACGATGCCAACGATGTCGGTCTAGCGCTACTTTGCGACATCGGATCGGTATTAAAATTAATGCAATCTTATGGGCTTGTTCGCGATTTGATGGTAGCTCGGGAAAACAATATTTGTACGGTCAGGAAAATAATGTGATCTTCATATAATTTATGATCTACGGAAACACAATATCAAGCGCATTTCGACAGACAATTAGAAACTGCAAATAAGATTTGATCTCAAATCATACAAGCTGGAGATTTTGTATCCAATGTTGTGCGTATTTCTGATGCAATTAAACGTATCTTCTGTTTCAAAGCAAAAGCAGGGGGGGAATTTAAAAGCAAACGTACATTTGGGAGCATAGAAATTAAAACAGAAAGTGATTTTATTTTAAGTAATAAATTAAAAATACACAAATACTTTATTTCGTTTCGAAATTTTCAAAAAAAAAAATATGCTTTTACTCCAAGTAACAGTCTTTACATAAATATCTTCATTAAAACTAAAAAACTTTAAACTGAAATCGATAATAGAATGCTTCTCAAAACAAATCAAATCACTTTTCAAAGAGTCTCTTAACTGTAAGTTTAAATGTAGTTTGTGTTAAAAAATTACATTTTCGGTCGTTATTTAAATTATAGTTTAAAAAAACAACTTTTGAGATTTTGCTCGTTTTTAGCCTCTCGTTTCTCAGATGCAATCTGGCCCGCTTTAGAAAAAATTCGCTCACAGGGAACAGACGTGGCCATGACACATAATATTTTTTTTAACTAAAACGTAGACCTTCGGGTTAATTTGTTTTCTTCTATTTCACCACAACAATGGATCTTGCAGATTACCACAGCTACCTTTTCTCGCCAACATAGGCTCCGCTAAGTATTTCTCTACTTCCATCCGTGTGGAAGTGACGTTATTGGGATTTATATTTTCCTTAACTTCAGAGTCAAAATCTTCCCATAGCATGTCCAAACGATCACTTAAACTTGATACACGTTGTGATTTTTGAGGACTTGCTGTGATTACTGGATTTGGCTGGTCAATTGTGTTCAAAGTTTCGACGGAGCCACCTTCCAGTTCCAAACAAATTTTATTAACAGCTAGCTCATGATTTTGCTCGTCCATAAATCCAAACTTTTTGAATCTTGGATCGAGAACTGTAGCAAATGCAATCAGATTGTTTTGTTCTAGATTATACAATCTGTAATCCAATTGATCAGGTTCGAATTCAAGCTTTTCACCACGGGTAACAACTCACTTTTTTGGCTGAATTATGTTAAGCTGTTTTTATAATATACAATAATTGACGAAGCGCTAACGTATTTTTCGGCGCTAACAGCGTTAGTTATTGTGTCAAATGTATGAAGCACTTCGATTGCCTGTTCAGCCATCAACCGCTCGTTATTGCTGAGAATGGGTAACCCTTCTTCTGTAGAAGACTCACGAGAAGAATTAATTAGTGCCGTGGTGGAAACTATTGCATTTTCTACTGTCAAAGCTCGACGAAGCATTTCGAAAGTCGAGTTCCATCGAGTTGGAACGTCATTTTTTAATTTCAAGTTTGGAAGCCCCATTTCATCTTGCGATGCTTTAAATTGATTATATCCACTGCTGCTCTTACTAAAGTATTTGCTGATGATTTTGAGTTTTTTTTAAAAACAGAACTTATTTCCTTAAGACCAGCCTGTGTAACAATGTTCAACAAGAGAGCAAAACAGTTCCAATTCTCCCATCCACACAAACGCACAGCACATTTCATGTTAGCGGCATGGTCCGTCACAACTGCTGAAATTTTGCCTTGTAGGTTCCACATCGTTTCAACACTTTTCAATTCCGCTGAAATGTTTTGTCCGGTGTGTTTTTCGGAAAAGGGTGTGTAGCCTAGTAAGTCTGAGGAAAGAAAGGATCTTTTTTCGTCTTCTACGACATAGTGCGCCGTTACACTATGAAAACTATCATTTGCACGGGATGTCCATGCGTCTACAGTAAGGCAAACAAAATCGGCTCTTTATAAGCGAGATTTAACAACATCCACTGTCTCGTTATATATTGCAGGTATTAAAGAATTTGATACTGTTTTCCTGGTGGGTAGTTTATAGTTCGGGTTCAAAAGAAAGAACAGTTTTTTAAATTCTTCATCCTCTACTATGCTGAAAGAATGATACTCTTCTGTTATCATAGTTATCAGCTTGCGATCAATTTGTCGTTGTTTTTACAATGAAAGTGGTTTACTGAAATACTCTGCAATATCAATTGAAATTGATGTCGATAGCTGTTGGGGAATCTGTTGCATATTTGGAGCTGCGTCTCTAACGGTAGTAGCAGTTGATATTTTTAAAACCTCTTGACGCTGGTAGATGGTGTTCGCCTTGTCATTTGTTGTGCTGGATGCTTTCGTTTTAAGTGTCGTATCAGGCCACAAGTCGACTTATACACCACTGAAAGTTTTTGTCCGCAATAATTACATTTGACTTTACAGTCTTCTGATATCGCGGAAGAATGCATCCAGATTAGGCTTTTTAATTTTGAGGACATTTTCTACACATGACACAGTTTCAATGGGCCTATCTTGGCCTAAGTGAGCCGCCTTTTGACAAAGGGGCTGCCACTACAACCAACCAACCAACATAGTCTCCTAACAGGGCAATACATTTATTCCATCTTTTTTATAAACCCAGGATTCAATGACAAAATTTTTTTTTGTCTTGACCCTCCCAAAACGTCTCAACAGCGGCCACCATTTCACTATTGTCTTCAAATTTCTTGCCTCGGAGGTGTTGCTTGAGACGAAGAAAGAGGTAAAAGTCACTGGGAGCTATATCTGGCGAATAGGGTGGGTGTTCCAGCAGTTCGTTCCCGTTTCTTGAATGGCAGCCATCGCAACTGCGGCTTTGTGAGCCAGAGCGTTGTCTTGGTGAAACAGCACTCCAGCTCGCAGTTTGCCACGTCTTTTTGCCTTAATAACTTCCCGCAATCTTCGTATTTGGTCCGAGTAGTAAGACCCCGAAATAAAGGCTCCCTTTTGCAAATATTCCACAATAATTATTCCTTCGGCGTCCCAAAAAACGGACTCCATAACCTTTCCCCGAACTTGACACTTTGAACTTCTTCGGTGTTGGTGACGAGGCTCGCTTCCAAGTCATCGATTGTTGTTTGGTTTCAGGATCAAAATGGTGGATCCAGGTCTCGTCCATGGTCACGAAACGTGACAGAAATTTTTTTCGATCTGCTTGTAACTTTTGGAGATTCACCCTTGAAATATCGACTCGTTTTTTCTTGTGCTCGTCGGTTAACATTCGCGGTACCCAACGCGCAGAGACCTTTTTCATCTGCAATTCGTCCACAAGGATTGTTCGAACGCTACCGTATGAGATCCCCGTGACCTCAGCTACATGTCTGACGGTCACTCTTCGATCTGCCAACACAACATCTTCGACCTTTTTGACGTTATCTTCAGTGTGGGACGTAGATGGGCGTCCTTCGCGGTGTTCATCTTCAGTGGATGTTCTTCCCAGCTTAAACTCCTTGGCAATACGGAGGAGCAGAGTTCGCCAATGTTTCCTCTAAGTCGCTGTGTATGTCTTTGGTAGACATTTTTTTTCAAACAGAGGTACTTAATGACTGCTCTAATTTCGTTTTTCTCCATTTTGATGTTATCTCTTCGCCGGTTCGTATTCAACTGAATGTCCCTCCCGTGAATCGTAGTCTATTTATATGATTTTTTCACCCTGTCTATAAGCAACCGTTGGATTTTTATGCGGACTGGAAATAACCGTTTCTCACTACTTTTTGATCACCCCTCGTATACAAGTATGCGGTGTCGGCATCGAAGGATAATGGAATCAAATGTTTTCTCCAATAGCACAAGTGTCGCCGCTCATACGATTTTTTACAAATACACAAACTAGAGAGAAGAGCCAAATCAATCAAGCCTTGCCAAGCCAAATATAATCATGGTGTTATAGTATCAGTGCAATGCTTTGATAGCACTGCTGGCGCCGGTATCAATGCATTAGCGCATCAAATTTGGTGGCGTTACACATGTCTAGTATAAATGTATAATATATATATATATATACAGTTGTGTTCAAAATAATAGGAGCACCTTATTTCAAAAAGTTGAACTACCTCTTCAACAAAAAAATTTCCGGATAAATATTATAATGTTACCTGCTTAAAGCAATAAATGACAAAAGAGTAAGATCAAGTAAGGTCACATCAGGGATAAATTTAATTTAGTGTCAGCGGATGCGAAAAGTGCTGGTCAAATTAATAGGAGTGTTTTTGAAAAGCAAGGGAAAAAAGATTTTCAGTGTTTCAACGTGAAAAAATAGATTAAATAGAAGTGAGATTTAACAATATAGTTGTTTTTGTTACAGAGTTTCAAATTTTTGACTTCGATTTTTATTATAAAGTGCCACTTTCGACGGAAAAACACCGTAAAGCTCGCATACGGTTTGCCGAAAATCATGTCAGGTGGTCTGATGAAAAATGGCGAAATATCCTTTGGACCGAGGAAAGCAAGTTCTATTTGGTGGAACTGGTTCTCGTCAGTATATTCGACGTCCGCCAGGCACGGAATATTTACCCCAACACACTTTCAAAACCGTAAAACATGGTGGTGCGAAGGTTATGGTTTGGGCATGTTTTTCGTATTTTGGTGTGGGACCAATTCACTTAATACGTGAAATTATGGATCAACACGTGTACGTTGACATTTTGGAAAAAGTGATGCTCCCGTATGCTGAGGATGAAATGCCGTTGAAATGGGTGTTCCAGCAAGACAACGACCCGAAACACACAAGAAAAAAGGCGAAGGAGTGGTTTCGCGTCAATGGCATACGAATGGACTGGCCACCACAGTCACCAGATCTAAACCCGATTGAAAATCTTTGGTGTGACATAAAAAAATCGTTTCTGAGGTTAAACCAGCAAGCAGTCAACAGCTTTGGAGTACCGTTAAGAAAGCTTGGACTAACATAAGCGAAACTCGGTGCCAAAATTTTGTCGATAGTATGCAACGCCGTTGTGAATCAGTTTTGCGAAATAAAGGTTTCTCGACTAAATACTAACATGTATTGAATAAAGCAATAAATACCTCATCGAAGTTAAATTGTGTTATCCTTTCAATTTTTCTAGAATTTTCAAGCACTCCTATTATTTTGAACAGGGGGAACATGAACATTTTCATAAAATTTAATTTTTTCTTTGCTTAGAGTATATTAAACGGCGGTTTGTTGGTGATGTGTTTTTGAATTAAGAAAATGAACTTTCCTGTACATATCATTTTAAACAAATAAATATAAAAAGTGACAAAAACCGAAAGTTTTTATTTTGATAGGCGACGCTCTTGTATATGTATATATATATATATATATATATATATATACAGCTGTGTTCAAAATAATAAGAGCGTCGCCTATCAAAATAAAAACATACATATATATATATATATATATATATATATATATATATATATACTACTGATCAAAAAAAGAGAACAGAGGAAAATATTTGCAAAAATTGTTTGTTTACGATATTAAATGGCTCTCAAGTGTAATATAGTAAAAAAACGAGAGTTAAAAAAATTAAGTATATTATCTTTATTTTTATTTAAGTATACTAATATCGAGTATTTCCTCCTATATTTTGTATCACGTCCTCCAGTCTTCTTGGAATAGACATTAAATTTCCAATCAAACTTGATGGAATTTCATTCCAAACCTTTTCTACGGCTGTCCAAAGGTCGTGGATATTGCGTATATGAGTGTTCTGAATTCCCCCTGGTCCCAGAAATTTTCAATAGGATTTAAATCAGAACTTTGAGCAGGCCAGTTGTTGAAATATCTGATGTTTTCTACCTGAAACCAGGTTTTAGTTCTTCGGGCTGTATGGCATGGAGCATTATCCTGGTGGAATATGTACTCCGTTCTATTTTGAAGACCTTCCAAAGTCGGAACCAATCCTTCTTCCAAAATATTAATATAAACATCCGCATTATTTATTTTAACACCCTGGTCTAGTTTCACCAACTTTCCAACCCCTGCTGACGAAAAACAGCCCCAAACCATAATTCCTTGGTTACCCTTTGTGATCGTTTGGACGCACCGAGGATCGCATTGTTCTCCAGACCGCTTAATACAAAATTCTGGACGATCTGTTGACAAACAAAACCTGTCCTGTGATGTAATCCGGCTTTCACAAGACGTCTGCTGACTGTTCTATTCGAAATATCGCTATTTTTTCCGAAAATTCGGCGATGAGTCTCGACATCTGATCTTTTTGGGCTCCGTTTCGATATGCGTGCGGACAATTTGTCTATCCATACTATGAGTTGTCTTTCGGGCTCTTTTGGCTTGAGGAATATCTTGAACAACCCTTTGGTTTTCCAAATGTTTCAGTGGTCTGTAAACTTTTTTATGGAACACTAGGCGGCTGGCAGTTTGTCGATAATACAAGCCTAACTGTCTCAAGTCTACAATCTTGTGTCTTACGAGAGGAGTGCAACACTTAGCCTTTCTTTCTTTCATTACTACAATTAAAAACGCTTTTTAAAACTTGAAAATCACGTTTAAACTACAACGAATACAACTGGCATTTTCAAACTGATCAAAACAAATTTGCAAAATACAGTGTTTCATATTACGTGTCTGCTCCAAATATTGGGTTTTCCAGGACTTTGTTTTGCTGTCGTTCTTTTAGAGGTATCATTGGCCAACCCTTTGCATGCATCGATTGTCATTGAATCAGGTAAAAAAAACCTAAGGCGAATGAGTTACATCCAAGGATTCATTGGCAAATTGGGTTTTTCTTAGTAAGCTGGTTGGTTGGTTGGTTGGTTGTAGTGGCAGCCCCTTTTTTCAAAAGGCGGCTCACTTAGGCCAAGATAGGCCCATTGTGATACCACATTTTAATAGGGAGCGGCACTAAAACCTGTTGGGTGACGAGAACCATTTCGATTCTCGTATGAATCCGGCAACGCAGCTAATGTTCAAATCAGCTACTTCCGTGAGGCTGTCCAGGAAGGGTGAGCCTAAGGTTTTCATGCGTTTCCTGGACAGTGCTGGGCATTCACACAGAAAATGTTGGATCGTTTCCTCCTCCTCCTCCGATCTGCAGCTGCGGCAGAAATCGTGGAAAGGGACACCCAGTCTTTCTGCGTGTCTGCCAATGAGACAATGCCCCGTCAGTACGGATACGATGAAACTTAATGTTTCACGGCTCGTGTTGAGGAGCTGCTTCGTGCGCTTTGAGCTTAGTGTGTGCCAAGTTTGCCTGGTTGTCCTGCAGGTTTCTTCCAGCAGCCAGGCCCTATTTGCAGCCTCTGTATAATACTGCTTGAAACTTAGCTTGACGGAGGCCAACGGATGGCCGACTTGGGGTGTTAGTGTATAATCCTGGAGCTCAGTGCCAGCTCTAGCTAGGGCATCAGCTTCGCAGTTCCCAGGTATATCACTGTGACCCGGCACCCAGCAAATAATCACTTCACAGTGAAGCGACATCGCGTTCAGTAGTGTGCGACATTCCATTACAATTTTGGATGAGGTATACACGTTGGATAATGATTGGATAGCAGCTTGACTGTCGGAGAAAATGTTGAGATTTCTTATAGAAATTTTCTGATTTCTCAGCCAGTCCACTGCCTTATGTATGGCGATGACCTCTGCCTGAAAAACACTGCAGTGGTCTGGAAGCCGGAAGGGTAGTTTCAGGCCTAGCTGTTCGGAGTAAACACCACAGCCAACTTTTCCATCCATTTTTGATCCATCAGTGTAGATGTCGACCGATTCCTGTATCCTATTTCCTTCCATGATCCAGTCATCTCTGCTAGGGATGACGGACTTGAAACTGTGGTGGAAGCAGGGAATCGGAGGAGTGAGGTCTACTTTCTCTGGCGTGATCCATCCCTCCTTAATATGGTGGAGTGGCCGATATTCCCATCGCGCCAGAGATTTAGAGCTTTCAATCGAATAGCAGAGCACTTGGCCTGCTGTTTCGTTAGGAGCTCCGTCGGGAGCCAATTTAATAGCAGAAACAATGCTTTTGTCGGGGTAGTGCGTATAGCCCCGGTGATTGCAATAGCTGCAGTCCTCCTGACCCTGTTAACCAGGTTCGCGTTTGATGTTTTTGCCATTGCTGGCCACCAAATAACCACGCCATACAGAAGGATTGGTTCCACTATCGCTGTATAGAGCCATGATACAGTTTTGGGTTTCAGTCCCCATCTTTTCCCAATAGCTCTTTTGCAGCAGTAGATTGCGCATGCCGCTTTACGCGCTCTTTCCGCTATGTTTGCTTTCCATGCGAGTTTGGAGTCTAAGATCAGACCTAAATATTTGACTTGATGAGATGGATTGAGACTTGTCTCACCAAGTTTAGGTGGAGCAAATCTTGGAATTTTGTATCTTCTCGTGAAGAGCACAAGTTCCGTTTTCTGCGGATTTATCTTTAGACCACACTCTTTGCTCCATTTGGTAAGAATACCTAGGGCATAGTTTAGTCCGATAGGGTGTTAACAAATTTTCCCGATATTGCTATTGCAACATCGTCGGCATAAGCTACGACTTTGCAGCCAGTCGCTTCTATTTTTGACAGGAGTTCATCCACCACTAGGTTCCATAGAAGGGGTGATAGCACCCCACCTTGTGGTGTGCCTCTGCAAACCCTCCTTCGTAAGGTACTGTTTCCTAGCGTGGAGTTGATGTTCCTGCTGCTAAGCAATTGACCGATGAACCCTATCAGGTTGTCATCAGCATTGCTTTCCCCGAGTGCTTTACCAATAGCCTTATGGCTGATATTGTTGAAAGCCCCTTCGATATCTATAAAAACTGCTTGCGTGTATTCTTTGACGCTTAGCGATTTTTCGATGTAGCTGGTGAGCGAGTGAAGAGCTGTTTCAACCGATCTCCCTTTTGTGTATGCGTGCTGCGCATTAGAGAGTGGTTTCAGAGTAGCTCTCAAATGAATCTCTATCAGTCGCTCCAGAGTTTTTAGCAGAAAAGAGGTGAGACTGATAGGTCTGTAATCCTTAGGTGAGGAGTGGGATGTTTTACCCGCTTTAGGTATGAAAACTATTTTTGATTCTCTCCACTGCTGCGGAATGTAAGCCATCCGTACACATGCTTTGAAAATGGCGTTCAGCCATGGCAGTGCTATATTGATACCCTGCTGGATCTTGATAGGTGAAATGTTATCCATGCCAGGGGATTTGAAGGGTTGAAATGAGCTGATTGCCCAGCGTAGGAGCCTGTCATTTACAGGCACAGTAGTTGGCATGCACTCCGGGAGCGTGTGTGGATCCGCTTTGTCAGCCACACCCTCACTGCCCGGGAAGTGCGTATCTACGAGAACGGACAGAGTCTCGGAGCTGGATTTCGTCCAGACTCCATTTGCGTCCTTAACGGACCCTAAAAATGAGGGGGAGCTCGTCATGACTTTTCGCAGGCGACTGACATCCTTGGAGTGTTCTATTTCTGCACAGAAGCTTCTCCAAGAGGTGCGTTTAGCCTTTCTGATAGAGGATTTGAACTCCTTCAGTTTTGTTTTATAAGAACACCAGTCATTAGATTCTTTAGCCCGATTGAAGGACTTCCTACATTCCTTCCGCAGCTCCGCAATGTCACTATTCCACCATGGGGGTTTGTACTTCCCTCTAGGCTTCGTTGGACTACATGCAGACCTTGCTGCGTCATTGAAGGCCAATGTAAGGGTCCCAACGGCTTCCTCAAGACCGGGTATGTCTACAATCTCTGGAGGTCCGCCTTCTAGCGCAGACTCGAATACCGATTGGTATTTGACCCAATCCATCCTCCTTTTGTTAATGAAGGTTGGATTTGTCGGAGGATCAGATGCCAAATCGAACCTTATGTATAAGTGATCGGAGAACGAGCACTCTTGCGATACGTGCCATCCCTTGATAGCTTGGTTCAAGTGCTCATTCGTCATAGTGATATCCAGAACCTCTCTACGGCTTGCCGTGATGAAGGTAGGATCCTCACCTTTGTTAGCTAGGGCTAAGTCATGTAATAAGATAAATTCAAATAGTGACTCACCCCGTTTATTCGTGTCGGTGCTACCCCAGATGCGATGATGGGCATTGGCGTCCGCTCCGACTATTAGAGGGATGCCTCTTGCAGTGGCTTCCCTTGTGATCCTCTGCAGGCTAGTTGGAGGTGACAGAACATCATGCGCCATATAGCAGGAGACAGCCCAAAGGGGTTTGGACTGTCTTTCCACTGCTATCGCAACGGTGTCCTGGTCACTGAAATTATACAAGGTTAAAAACTTCAAGCCTTCCTTTACAATTATGCAAGCTCTCGGTTTACCTGCTGTGTTGAAGGATACTTTGTTGATCCCTTCATGTTGAGACCACAAACCCGGTTTCCAACAACCCAAGATTCCTGGGCCAGTATTAACTCCTCTCCTTTTTGGGCCAGGTGGAGGAGCCAGGTGGCGGATGCCGCCTTAGAGTGCTGGAGGTTAATCTGCAGAAACCTCAGCATCGCGACAAAATGTTTTATCCGCCTCCTCGTCAGATAGGGACATCTCCTCCTCCTCGACCAGGTCGAGGGATCTGAGAAGGTCCCCAGCCAACCCCGCAGTGGAGGTGGTGCTTCTTCCGTCAACGGAGAGAAGATCTGACTCAGAGAGGTCCACGGTCGGGTCTACTGATGCTTCCACAGTTCCCTCGCTTCCACTCTCCTTGCTCGGTTCCCGTACTGCCTTCCCAGTACGGTCCTTGCGATATACTCGCAGGGTGATAGCCGAGAAACCGTAGCTGATCACCCCGCTCTTCGACTCCAATGGAGCTAGCGACTCCTCGTTCAGGATTATTAGGGCCTCTCGCTGTCCATTGCTGGGCTCACTAACCTTAGCTACCTTCCAATTTTCCACCGAGAGGTCAGCATTACTGAGCTTGATTAGCTCAACAATTTCCTCCGGTGTGGATGGCTCCGCTGGTATCCACGCCCTGGACCGAGGCCTATTCGGGATATCTTCCCTGGAGACAGCGTCCAGCTTTGCTCCAGGCCAGACTTCTCCCAATCTGCCTATAGCCTGCTTGTAAAGATCTTAGTAAGCTACAAGTGCTTCTAATTATACCTATATGTCCGTACCTGTATGTACATCTTATGTGCTTATTCTAATCAGAGAGCATTACCGAAGTGATCACCTTTAATGACGCCAAAGTAGATGATCTTTCATTTGGAAATTTGCGCCGATTACACAGGCCAACGATGAAAAACCTTTTTGAATAATTTTTCCTAATTCCTGTTATTTGGTAAGCTGATTCCGGAAATAATAATAAAAAAGTTCTATCACCCACCAATTTCTCACATTTTAATATTACAAGAAAATATTTTATTATTCAAAATGTGAAAAAGTATTTTTAATCATTCAAATGATATAAGTGTGGCAATAAATTCTATTTATAAAATTGAGACACCCACAAATTTGCCTTTTATTCTAATTTGTTTTTTTCCTAATTAGAAAATGAACCCATCCATCACTGATGAAGTCCTCAAGTAGTGGACGAAAAAAATTGTTTGAAATTATAAAAAAATAAAGTAGAATAAAAGGAAAAATTGTGGGTGTCTTAATTTTATAAATAAATAAGTTCTACTAACAGCGGTTACACCTGTATAATAAATTCTAGTGTTGTAAGGTTGGCAATAAAATCAAATGTTATAAAGTTGGAAGTAAATGCACAAGTTATTACCGTGGTAGTTCTGATAAATATCACAGCTGTTTGTTTTCTTCCAGTTAATATAAACTCTCATTGCAGTGCTTAAACTATTTTCTTTTAATACAGGCTCTAAATATGGCTAATCGTGTTTGTAAAACTCTCCTAACAGTTTTTGTTATATATGTGGTGACTTTGTAGTTAAAAAACGTCAAAGGAACATTACTGAGTTTGTCAAAAAAGTATACTTTGCATATTTTGGTGTAGAAATCGGTAATCAAGACAAATGTTGGCTACCTCACAAAGTATGCTATGTTTGTGTCGAGGATCTAAGGAAATCGTGTAAGAAAGAGAAAAAAGCTTTTAAATTTGCTGTACCCATGATATGGAGAGAGCAAAAAAATCATTCAAATGATTGTTATTTTTGCAACATTCATGTTTCTGGATATAACTCCAAAAATAAAAAAAAAACTCTATCCTAACGTCACTTCAGCTGATCGGCCAGTTGGACATGGACCGTAACTTCCTGTCCCTGAGCCACCTCAATCTATTGATTACGTTTTACAGTCCAGTCCCGAATTTAATGAAAGTCAACTCAGTGATGATGAGTTCCAATGTTCTCCAGAAAATTTAACACCACAGTTGTTTACACAAGCTGAATTAAATGATTTAGTAAGAGATTCGGGTTTAACATAGGAAAAAGCAGAATTGCTTGACTCTAGACTAAAAGAAAATTATTTCTTGGAATGTGGAACAACTATTTACCAATACAGAACAAGAGATGAACAGTGTGCGCAATTTTTCACGCAGGAAGAGGATTTGGTTTACTATCATGATATTGACAGTCTAATGAGTGAATTTGGCATTGAAGATAAGAAGGAAGATTAGAGACTTTATAGACTCATCAAAAACTAGTCTAAAAGGTGTTGTGTTACACAATGGAAATACTTATACTTCATTGCATTCATTGAAAATCTTAACATAATTTTACAGAAAATTAACTATGTAGCTCACGATTGGATGCTATGTGGAGATTTTTATATGTGAGTGGGACAGCAGAGCAAGGGATCCAAAAAGAAAAAGTTTGACACCTGACGAGAAAAACATTTTGCATAAAAATTTAGTAGATCCTAAAAATATTGTTCTACCACCACTACACATAAAGTTGGGCTTAATGAAACAATTTGTAAAAGCTTTGCCTAAAGATGGTGAGTGTTTCAAATATTTTTGTTGAAAATTTCCTCATTTATCAGAAGCTAAGTTGAAAGAAGGGGTTTTCGTTGGGCCTGATGTTCGTAAAATGATGTTCGATTCCAGCTTCGAAGAAACGATGAGTGCGAAGGATAAGGAGGCTTGGATATCATTCAAAGAAGTTGTGAAATTGTTTGTGGGTTTATAATAGTAAATTCTAATTAAAACTAGATGTATTAGTCTTTGGCTAGTGTAGACTAGCTGGCAACTTTTGACTGGAATAAATTTTTCCTATATTCAAAGAGTCACACTAAATTCGCTTGAGCACGTTTGTTTAGTGCTCTAAATATGAGTTGATAAAAACAGCAAGTCAAATACTATTGCACTTAACGACTAACAATAAGACATAATAAATTTTTTTATGAAATTGAAGTAGCCATGCGACATTCCTTGGTGATCTTCTCTCTAAATCGATTTTCAGCAGATAGAGGTCTCCTTCTGGTGCATTTAGCCGCATTCAGGCAGCAACATCCAAGCGCGGTGAGCTTCCCCGACGTCCGTAACTCGCGCTCCATATTTTTGTAGCTTCGATCAGTTGCTTTTGTTTCTGAATTAAGTCCGCATAAAATAGCTGATTTTTGCTCTCCGGTGAGTTTTAATCGCGCTTTTTATTCGGTATACATGCGGGGTAATGCAAAATTGAATTTTTTTGATTTGCTTGTTGTTGTTTTTTGACAGGATTTTTGTAATCGGGCATTATGGTAACTGAATCTCGGCTAATGACATTCAGAGTCAAAACTAGCGAAACAACTCACGCCATAAAGCGCCGAACTACGCCGGCCTGCCAGCAGGAGAGTTCGAAAATAAGTTGAATGCACGATAAATGTTCGTTGCTTCGTTCCAAACTGAACGTCTGTGAGGCCAATGAGCCGAAAATCCCGTTAGCTTCGAACTTCGTCACGATGCTCGTTTGCAAAACACATTTCATTAAATTGGCACCCTACTTGGGGCAGAAGTGATTATATCGGTTTGATCGTTCGTCGAATAAATACACTCATTCCATTACAATGGCTTCCAAAGTGGTTTGATCGTTTGTCGCTAAAATTTTCATTGCACTACAGTTCGTGATTGTGACTCTTAATTGAAGCTTTGTTAAATAATTAAACTTGCGAGGGTACTTATTATGTCCGCCAGAGGTTAATTACAAGAACTTATTGTTTAAGCGGTTGGGAATTAGGGGAAGGCGATCCATTTGAAATATAAAAATGTTTTTTTCGCAATTTATGCATAAATATTAGTCAACAACGTGTAGAAGATATTCCTAAAATATTAAAACGAAATTCGCAATCGTTCCGAAGTTAATGCCTGCGAACATTACTGGCTAGCTACTGACTTGAAAACGCGAAGAACATTTTACACGCGTTTTCTAAAAATCACTTATTCGTGAACCTCGTACAAGATAACTCAAAAACTATTAAATCGATCAATTTGGAAGTTGGTATACTTTAAGATAACATGATTATGGAAAAAAATATTTTCAGTTTTAAAAATGGAATTCCCTCTTGATAAGCTTGCTGATTTAATTGACTTGCTGCATTTGGCTATTTTGCTTAGGATGAGTTGATCTGGATTGTTTCTGCTGCTGCTGCTGATGGTAAATATATATTGGTACATTGGAGTATTGCTCATTAAAGTGCGATCAGATAGATACTGCAAGCTTCTGATAATATTTGGTGTTTGTAGATAATAAGCCCTTATCATTTGAAGACTGATTTAGCAAACAATTTTATATAAATTTAGCAGACAATTTGCAAGTTGTGACAAAATTACTTCATAATTTATTTATTTTCGATAATTCATATAAATATATTAAAAGTATTAAGTCACTTATAGTCGTTAAAAGAATGAGTGATTCTGACCCAACAATATATAAAAAAGTGTGTGTGTTACAAGTACGCACGCGGAAGTAATACTTCTTTCGCAGTTGTTGGATTCGTGGAATTTAATATGTGATAATGAAATCAAAAATTAAATGACAAATTAAAACAGCATTATTTTTCCATTTTTATAATTATTTAATTAATATTATTGTTTTTTTCTTTTTTATGTTTATTGATTTTTCTAAACACAAGTACAATAAACACAAGTAAAATAAACAACTGTTGGTTAAAATCATCTCTGGAAATGTTTTTAGTTGGCAATGCCATTTTTAGCTTTGTCGATCTAAAGGTCGGGTTGTTTTTGTGATAGAATTCCTATTTTTCTCTACCTTGCGCCTATGTACATATGTATGTATGTATTTTTACCAAAAAAAGCAAGTCTGTGAATGTATTTAGTTAGTTTTTATTCAATTATTATTTTGATATATATTATTTATTGATAATTATTAAATTATATGTTATTATCATTTAGTTAACTATTATTCAATTAATTTGATTAATATTGTTGTTTTGTGTAATTGATCATTTAATATGATTACTTATACAAAATAATTTCCAGTAAGGTAACTGTAGGGGTTTGTGACCACTTGTATATACTTCCATAAACCCCTTCACTTGCCCACACAAATTATATGGGACGATGACAACTTCATACACTTTTCACAAACCTCTACAGTGACCTTCAGACTATCAGTACGTCTGCCAGTTATCCAGCTTTTTATCTGATTCCCTCACGCACAAAGTTCATTTAACTTACAACAAAATAGTCTAATAAATTTTTTACTGTATTATTATAATTATATTATAAATATTTAATTAATAATTGGTAAATAAATAATTATCAACATTGAGTTAACATTGTACTTACCAATTAATACGAAATTATGCATTTTGCATTAAATTCACAAACAACAGACAGATGTATATACATTAGTTTATTTCTTTTTCTTTCTCACGCACTTACACAAAACGTTCATATAAAACTCTTTCCCAGTTTCCCGCAAGCGCTGCACAGAATTTATTATAATTTAATGGTGGTTCCTCGATCTAATATTCGTCAATCCGAACGATTCATGCCATTAGATGGGGAAACTGCTCTGCCCTGTGATGGAACATCTCATCGAAATCAATGAACAAGTCTAACGGTGATCGCAGGGGAGCTGTGCAGAGGCGTCGTCCCGGCCTATCATGAAAGTCAAGCATTGCGGGGCGCAAAGGAAGATTAGATACAGAGAATTTTGCGCTTGCTGCCTTCACTCTAGTACCCTGCCCCCAACTCCATTGCAGCTTCCACACTATCTGGCACGAACGAACGAACACTCAAACTAACGCTACGTGGCCAAAAAAATTTCTCACTACCCGGCGTAAAGAAGTATAACTTCAAAAAATCTTAAAAATTTCTCTTGTAAAATGTTTTGAATTTGAAAGCAATTCACCGTTAATGGTCATATGAATAATGATTAGTAAAGTTATGACAACTTCAATTCATTGACCTTATAGACGTTCAGTCCCGTTTGACTAAGCAATGAACCATTTTTAGTCGTAGAGACAATTTTGGGTTCGACCTTTCCCAAACCAGAGATTCGATGACTGCTGGCAAGCCAGCTCAGCCCGGCATTTATGTCGTGGATCATTTCTCTGATTTTGGGTCATGAATTTCAATACCTACCGAATGCAAAAATCAAACAAGATTTTTACTTTATAATGTCATCTTGCGCACGTACCGAAAATTATCACGCTCAAGACCTACCAGAGAGCGCAAACTTTAAAGTAACAAATCCCGAGATAAAAGATTAAAACTACAAAACAATTTACGAGCAAAGCAAACTTCCAGGCGCCTGTGCGACTCTCGCCCGGACGACAGACATCAGCGGAGCTCCCCAGATATAGATCGAGCTTCCTGGGCTCACTCTACAATGCCTACGAGACCGAAGGAACTAGGTCATGTTTAGCATGATTACATAGGCTCGCCATGCTTACCTCAATCGAATTGTCTCTATTTGCTGAAAACTAAATTAACAAGTCGTGAGGTGCGACCCTTGAGGTCCACACGGTCAACTTCCCAGTAATATCTACATAGGTATTAAAAATATTAAACACAATAATTATGAAAATAATAGTACTTTAAATAATAAAAATGTACCTCTCATAATAGTTATTGGAATGATTTAATATTCATCGTAACACCTACGCGAGCGTCAATTGATTACGTAAGGATTTTGGTGGATTGGTTTGATTGAATATTCACGCGGATCAATCGGAGGAGGGGCAGGTTACAAAGCCTTTTCTACGTTATTTGTTATTTTCATATCGATGCTTGAAAGACAAAAGAGCACTAGCAAAAATGAATGCTGTTTTTGTTATTACGCCCACTGGAGAGATTTTGTCGAGATTTTGTGTTGCGGTCAAAATTGCCAGCACTTCGGCATAATCATTGAATTTGTATTTTTTCACAATTTTATATCAATGAGACTGATAATTATTTCTTATTTGTTCTGTTCTGTTGGTGTTGAGAAACATTGAATATGCAGTCAAAAATAGGTCCAATTGCCTGTTAAAAGTAAAAGGTATAATCATTCGTATGAACCCTTTTTACATGGTGACTTTGAATGATTTTTTTTAATTTAATTTTTTTTGTAATCATTACAAATTTTTTTGCTGGTTTCTCTACAAAAGTTTATGAATTTTATGAACATTTATTATTGCGAAGTACAAATCAGGTTAAAAATTTATTCTTTTATGAAAAAATCCTGATTTTCCATATTTTTTTATTAAATTAAAAAACGGCTGTACCGATTTTTTTAAAATTATATAAATATCACAAAAGTGTTAATACGTGTCGATTGACACCTTAATGATGCAAATATTACATTTGAATCGTGAGATATAATGAATGACATAAATGACCTTGAAGGTCATAATGACTTAATGCTTTTTTATTTTTAATTTCATATTTCGTAAACATGAAAAAAACGTTTTGCCGGTTTTTTTTACAAGAACTATCTGGAGTATATAAATTTTCTAAATATTTATTACTGCGTTTCGAAACACAAGTTAAAAATTTATTGTTTTTGAAAAAAAACCTAATTTTTGGATTTTTTTTAAAAATAAAAATAAAAAAAGGCTCCAACAATTTTTTTCAAAATTTGATAGAATAACACGCATGGTAATACGCGTCGATTGGAGCAAATCCTATGTTTGGTTCGCGAAATATAGCGCAATACAAAAATGACATTCAAAAGGTCAAAACAACAAACACTCAATGATATTTGATATTTACAATTTTAAAATTTCTATTAAATATGAACATGGCGTCACAAATAATTAAGAGAATAATTTATTTCACTTGTTGAATACCATGTGACAAACCCACTAAAATAAATGATCTAGATATGAACTTAGATAAAGAAAACACTGAATACGTTCATATATTTCTAATATTTCATCTACATTTTCATAGTGTCGTTTATATTTTCAGCAGCTGGAGTGAAATCATCATTTTTACTGACTAAACTTGTTATAACATATAATATAACTTTTTCACTGATTAATAAATTAAAAACTAGTTCATTTAGCATTTTCATAAAAATATTGATATTTCAGCTACTTCAAATGACTTACGGTAAAAGCTATGAAAATATGATGGCGTCCATAATTAATGAAGAAACATATAAAAAAATTAAGAAAGATCAATCATTGACAGTAACGTTTTCCGAATTTGTTGATTGTCTTCTAAATATGATTGAAAAGTGCGCAAACGAACAGATGCAAATGAAACTTTTCCAAGATAAATCAAGATGCGAGCTGCAATTTCTGGAAGTGAAAAGGTTCAGAAGTCTTATTTATTTGACTCTGCCCATTAGGCCAGCCTCCAATTCTTGCATTGTTTATCACATGAAGAAAGATATTGAAAAATTCGAGGTAATTTTTAAAATATTTTTAAAATCAGAACTCTGCCATATTTTTTATTAATTTGAAAACAATAATAAGCCATTCAACATGAAAGTAAGTAAATAAACAATTCAGTCCTAAAATATGTATCACAAAATTTAAGAAAATGATTTGCGCAATCACACCGCAGGGAATTTTTATTCGGAAAAGAGTGGTGTAGTGGATCTACACAATCAATCAGCATTTTACTGTAAACTAAACCCACAAATCAATAATTAACGAGCAGTCGTAGACTATACAAATGCATAATTTACGATCACTTTGTAATGCTCACTTTGCATACTCGTTTTGCATTACACATAATCTACTCATACGAAAGTCCAATTCATGTTGTCACTAAAAATAGACACATGAATGAATGCTCATACTAGCCCATCGCGATCGTGCTAGACTAAGCGGCGCTTAGCGTTGGCAGGTGCAATGTACTACATACTTACACACAAAGTGCATGTACCCTTTGTGAAGAAACCTGAGTAGTCATTACTCATGGACTTTATGAGTGTTGCATTTTAAATTGGGTCATATGGAAAAATGCTGATCGATATTTTGATTGGTAGAATGAATTTACTATATTCAATTCTTCCAGTTTTAGAGTAGGGAGTATGTATTAAGTAAAATAAAATTTTAGAGTAGAGATTATATGTTAAGTTGTAAAAATTGTATAAAAGGCAATTGTAGAAAAGAAAATATAGTCATAGTCATAGTCGTACTTTTGACTCGTTTCAATTAATTCATTATTGCCGTAGTTTGGCAAAACGCTCGAGCCGTAACTTGGCTTAAGAAGCGCCTCAATTATAGCGTAACCAATCGCTAAATAAAAAAAGTAGTAAAAATATCGGCTAGCTTGGATCTTGAATCCTGTGCCAGACATGTGGCAATTAACTTGCCGGTAGGTACCCCAATATAACCCTGTTCCCTCACTAAAAGTGCGCTTTGCTTATACAGCGCTAAATCACGGATCTCTCTCGAAGAATACAAGATCCGGCGTTCGGCGTCCAACACCGAGAAGGCAACAGAGAAATCTCCTGCGACGAGCAATCTTTTACAGTGGACCGAAATATAAAAAATTATTTTAAACAACAGCAGAAATCAGAAAAGCAAATTAAACAAGCCGCAGGGTACGACTCTTGTAGTCCTTACGAACAACTTTCCAGTAGGAGATAATAATAAAAGGAACTCATGAAAGTAAGTGAACCAACTTTTTGCATTGTTTTGCTAAATATAAAGCGGCTGATCTAAAATAATTGAAAATCTAATCAAATCATGCAGAAGCTAATTTGGTTAGATTAGTACCAGAACAAAGTCAATACCATGTTTCTTTGGTGAGATGTCGAGTGATTATGAAATGTCTTTGGACGTGACAAAACAAAAAACGGCTCAAGGGGGAAGTACATGTAACTGCTCAAAAAAATCGATTTTTTTCTCTTACATAAAAATGTTCCAAATACTCTAAGAAAACGCAAAAAAAAGTTTTGAAGCGATGTTGGTATTCGTTCCCGAGTTATAGTCCGTTATAGGTAGCGCGGCGTTCCCCAACAAGTCGAGCACACCTGCCGCGCGTCCCTGCTCATTTCCTCTCCGGCGCTATCGGCGGTTCTGTAATTGTGTATCCATACCATATTCTTATAAATCTGAAATGCTAAGGAAATAAGACCTGGAATCGCTAACTAACGAGTAAGTTATAATAAAAACGAATAATCAACGGTTTTTATCTACGGCAAACTTTAAACGCGTTTTTCTCAAAGTAGTACTTTTCCAACTTTCGTACAAAATATCTAAAAAAATATTGAACCGATCCGGCTCAAATTTATACCACATCTACAAAAGAGTATTATCTAATCATTGAACCTACACGTTTTTGTAATTTTCGGGAAATAATTTGGCTATTATTGTTTAAAACGCGGTTTTCTGGAAAAATAATCGAATTTTTTGGGTTAACCTAAAATTAAAAAAAAATACATTTTTTATAAATTTCATTGGTCAACCTATGAACTATACATCTCATTTACAAACTTTTCTTCTTCTGAATGTTGTAGGATCTCCGGAAATGGCGTTAAGTTGTACGAGGCATTTTTTGAGGTGTTTTTTTTATTCGCTCGTATCGCCGGCTTTTTCTGAATAAGTAACATATTTTTAAATCAATCTGAAATTAGCATTTTTTTTAATTTTACATGTGTTTCCCCCTTTAACTAAATACGATCAAAATTTAATCAGCCCAATATGTCCTCGCCTACTGTAATAACAAAAGAAACTTCATATTGACAGAAATAGCTGATTTCATCGGTAAATCTGCTATTTTGCCTTTACCTGAACATTCTCTCATCGTAGATTTTCCTTAAGAGCTTCCAGTAACTGATCAGTGCTAAGTTACAGTGTGTCCAAATTCAAAATCATATGGTTCTCTACAGTGATCATGGGGTTCTGTATGGCGCAGTTATTTGGCTGGCTGTTAATTTCATAATTATAAACCCAATTCAAATATTCGTGACCCTCCAGCTTTCATTGAGCGAAGTACTAAGCAATTCTACTTAGGGGCTGCCAGTATAGCCTGACTGCTGCAAAATGCGTACCTTTAGAACAAACATGTAAACCTGGCCCACATTGAGCTCAAAACGCGCCAAACTCATCAATGTGAATCGTGAGACCTTAAGACTCACAATATGAATATTGTTGGGCCATTGCCTAGTATGCAGGCTCGAAGGTCGCTACAGCGACTTCTGTTGCAGTTCCAGGTCGGAAGAAGAAACCATCCAATATTTACTGTGGGAGGTGCCCATCACTCTCCAGAAGACGTTTTCGAATCCAAGTCTCTTCTTTCCTGGAGGGCCTCATGGAGATATCTGGCATAATTGTTAACATCGTAGCCAGCTTAATAAGAGAATCGAAAGTGTATAATAATTTACCAAACATCATTTTGATACCATATTTTCGATTGGCTTTTTATTTTTACCAAAGAGATAGTTCAAGAGCTAATTGCATTCTTCTTCAGTGATACAGTTTTTGTTACTTATAATTTCAAAATTGTCTATAAATACGAACAGGACTTTACAAATAAATAACAAGGTAATCTACATCACTTGTCAAATACCATGAGACAGTTCCATTATAAACAAATGATCTAGAAGATGATTGTCGATAAAAAAAACACCATATACAGTACGGTCATAGAAAATGTACCATTTTGTGGCAATTTTTTTCGAATATTAGTTTTTTGTGTCTAATTACGCGTTACCCGGCATTTCAAATCATTGATTATTGGAAGTGTAAATTAGATTAAGGGGTTGTTTTTGAAAAACATATCAATTTTTTCAGCTTTTTTTTCCAGATATAAAAAAATGAATAAAAATTTGACAGACTTACCAAAATAATACACCTAAACATAGTTAATACAACGTTTTGTTGGAGATATATAGTGCCTGACGGAAATAACCTTGGCACTTGGAACTAAAAAACTGTCCAACCAAATATTATCAAAATCTAACTAGCTCAGTTGACACTTCGATTGACACCTCAACGAAGTCGAAACGACTTTTTCTTAGTGGGATATCTCTGTAGAAAAAAATATTACGCACGTATAATCGTACATACATATATACATTACTCTTAAGACATTAAAACGACAAGAAATTTTGAAAATCTCGATTTGGGTTTTTGTACCAATTGCAATAATTTCTCTATATACTAGGGAGTCAAAAATGAAAGCTTGTTGAATTTCATGAAATTAATTCGAAACGAAGAACCAGTCCACTTTCTCTTAGATTCCGAGGATTGATAACTAAGAACAGAGGAGAATGGTAAGAGTCGAGAGGAACAAAGGGACTGAAAGAGGGTGGTAAATTAGAGAGGATAAGATCGAGTAAACGCCCATTTCAGTTCGGATTCTTATTGTATAGCAACGTAGCACAATGCGACATAAAATAAGAAAATAACCAGGATGAGTACTTGAAAGAAACGGAAGGATAATGTAAAATTGCTTTTAAATGATGCTCTCATTTGATAATCCAAGTTGTTAGAAGTGAGCTTCTTGCAAGGCAGCAATGAAGAAGCTGCATCGTGCTTTTTCATTGCAAAATCAGTTTCATGCTTCTTTGTTTTTTTCATAAGAACGGCAAGAGACGAATACACAAGGTATATAGACTATAAGGTATAATCTTTCGTGTTTCCAAACTCGTTCGGGCTGCGCATGTACATAATTGATGCCGAAAAATAGCCAGTGCAAATTTTTATCTCGCTTCAAAGAGATTGAAATTATATTCCACTAAGAAACTTGAAGCATATGTTATTTGCGTAAGTAAATTTTATATGAAAACTAGCGAAATTCATGCATGATGAATGAACAAATGCCAACGATGACTTTGATGTACTTATATGATTAAGCATCTTCATAATAACGATGTGGGTATCAACGGTATGTTAGATTTCTCGGGAAATTATAGTACAGGATGCGCCATCTAAATGTGGTCGATGGAAATATTGAATAACTTTGACAGATTTACACCGATTGACGTCGTCGAACACATTTCGGAAAGGCTATTGCATTACAATTTTAACCATGAATCGATTCACGCCCAAAGAACACGCGGAAATAGTAACAATGTTCATTAAATGTAATCGTTCAGTTGTTGCAACACAGCGTGCGTATCGTCAAAAGTATCGCGGTCGTTCTGCGCCTCAAAGTGACACTATTCGTCGCTTAGCTTCGAATTTCGAGAATCACGGGTCTGTAGCGGACCGTCCACATTCAAATCGACCACGTCCTCGACGATCAAATGAAATTATTGAAGCTGTTCAACGGAGTGTTGCAGAGAATCCTTCTGTCTCGTACTGCCGCCGGTCTCAGCAACTAAACAGCAGTGGAACTACTTTGAGGAGGATTCTGAAAGATAATCTGGATATGTTTCCATATAAAGTGCAGTTAACCCAAAGATTATTGGAAACAGACAATCCGCGACGCGTGGCTTACGCCAATAACGTTATTCGAGTGAGTGAATCGGAGCCCGATTTTTGGGAGCGAATTTTAATGACTGATGAGGCCCATTTCACGCTATCTGGCACTGTAAATAAACAAAACTGTCGCATTTGGGGGAAAGAAAATCCTCATACTATACATCAAACTCCACTGCATGATCTGAAAGTGACTGTTTGGGTCGGTGTCTGCTCAAAAACCATCATTGGTCCGTTCTTCTTCAGAGTTGGGGAAACTGTCAATGGGGATCGGTATCGATGAATGTTGGCACACTCTGTTTTACCAGAAATGCGTGAAAAAGGTCTTAAAGGCTTTTGGTTTCAACAAGACGGCGCGACCTGTCACCGCGAAATCAACGATGAACTTCTTGCGTCAAAAGTTCCCAGGACGTGTGGTATCGAAAGGGGGGATATTGACTGGCCACCGAGATCGCCCGATTTAACGGCACCGGACTTTTTTTGTGGGGATTTTTAAAAAGCAAAGTGTATGCCAACAAACCGAAGACTTTAGACGAGCTTAAGGACAATATTCGAGCCGAAATCACTGCGATATCACCCGAGATGCTGGCAAATGTCATGGAAAATGCCAGAAGAAGAGCTGAATTTTGTATCCGCAATGAAGGTGGTCATCTGATCGACGTTGTTTTGGAAACTGAATGAAAAAAATTGTAAAGCTTCAAATTTTATAAAAATAAATAGTTTTCCAAAATTGATTGAGAATTGTTCAAGTTATTCAATATTTTCATCGACCACATTTAAATGGCGCACCCTGTATATTTTGAGAACACCGCACGGTACATAGAAATGAATCCTGCATAATCGTGACAAACAAATTTAATACCAATAATTGAAAAAAGACGAAGTTTAGTTCACAGTTTTATTAAAGGGTCCGACACTCGAAGTGTAACCTATTCAAAAGGCCATAAATTTGATTTGGAAAATGATTTTCATTTATTTCAAAGTACATAATGTGTGAAAATAATCAAAAATTCAGAATCAATTCACTTTGGCTCGATATGACCACTTTTCACCTTGACTATTGCCTTGAGACGGTCAAAAAATGAATCGCAAGCTGCCCGAACGTAACTTGCTGGTATTTTAGGCCACTCACGGACAATAGCTTTTTCAGCGTCTCGAGGCTGGTGTATTTTTTTTTAGCTCGGACCTTGCTTTCCAAAATGCCCCAGAGAGAATAATTCATTGGATTCGCGTCTGGTGAAGTCGAGAGCCATTGTGTGGTCGAAATGAAGTTCGGAACGTTGTTTTTCAACCATCCTTGGCTCATTCGCACTTTGTGAGACGGTGCAGAGTCTTGTTGAAACGTCCATAGTCTGTGACCGAAATGTTTGTCTGCCCATGGCTTCAAAGCAGCCTCCAGAATACTTTCCCGATAACACAGGTCTACAAAAAAAATTTTTTTTTGGTGCCAGCATAATTGCGTTATAACTTCAATATCTACTGCCTTCAAATACAAAAAGTGGTATTTAAACGTCAAACTTGCGTGTAGTTCCGGAAGTAACCTCACTTAAAAAAATTTCGTACAAATTACCGGTTTCACTAGTTTCTTCACATCATTTCGTTAATTATTAACGTTTTCAATCGAAATTTTCAATATGTCTTCGTCGAAGGGAAGGTGCTTAAATAATCCGAACATTTTGTTACATTTGCGGTGAATATGTAGTGAAAAAGTGTCGAAAAACTTTATCCGACTTTGTGAAAAATGCGTACTTTGCTTACACGAAATTAAAAGAGGAGTATCAAAATATGTCTCTCGTTTTAGATAAAATTAGATACCGCGATCATCAGTGGTTAATACGCGTGGATTTAAAAATGGTAAATTTTCTATTAGGACAGCAAAGCGGGTACACGAAGTTTCTATGCTTCATTTGTTTATGGGACAGCAGAGCAAAACATGACCACTGGATAAAAAAAGATTGGCCTGTCAGGAAAACCTTAACAATTGGGACACAAAACGTTATAAATCCACCTTTGGTTCCCAGAGAAAAAATAATTTTGTCAGCATTGCACATCAAATTAGGATTAATGAAACAATTCGTTAAGGCATTGGTCAAAACTGGCTCTTGTTTTACTTATATAGCAAAAAAATTACCGGGTTTGAGTACTGAAAATTTGAAAGCTGGTATTTTTGATAGACCTCAGATAAGACTTTTAAAGAAGGATAACAATTTTATGCAATCAATGAATGATTTAGAATCGGCAGCCTGGATATCTTTCGTCAGTGTTGTGAAAAACTTTTTAGGGAATCATAAGTCAGTAAATTACCAAGAATTAGTGCTGGACCTGTTGGAAAATTTTAAAAAGCATGGGTGTAATATGAGTATCAAAGTCAACTTTCTTCATAACTATCTGGACAGATTTCCCAAAAATGTTGGCTCTTATAGCGAAGAGCAAGGAGAGCGATTTCATCAGGATTTGAAAGTCATGGAAGACAGGTATCAAGGTCGATGGGATGAACTTATGATGGCAGATTACTGCTGGAGCATTACCAGAGAATGTTTCAAAGACATCCATGCGAAAAAGCCTCGAAAAAGAAGTTTTATTTGTGTAGAATAAAATAAACAATATTGAAAATTAATAAAATCCGTATTATTTCGGTATATGCTATATCACAAAAACTACACGTAGAATTAAAAAAAATATACAGTTAGAATCCATTTAACTAGCAAATAAGAAAACCACTTTAGTCATGGCGGCACCAAAACCATTGTAGACCTGTGTAATATGTCGCATTTACTTTGACGCCAGGCTCAATGAAATCGATTGAAGAGCGCCCATCCGTAGTTACAGCGGCCCAAACCATTATTTGTGGCGGGTGCTGCTTCCTGGTGACCAACCTATGACTCAAATTCTCGTATGAACGGTTTGTCAAGTAAACCCTATCGTTTTGGGAGTTTGGTTGTAGTGGCAGCCCTCTTTATCAAAAAGATGGCACACTTAGGCCAAGATAGGCCCATTGTGATACCACAAAGAGATAGGGTGCGGCACTAGAACCTGTGAGATGACGAGAACCATTTCGATTCTCGTATGAAGCCGGCTACGCAGCCGATATTTAAATCAGCTACTTCCGTGAGGCTGTCCAGGAATGGCGAGCCTAAGGTTTTCATGCGTTTCCTGGACAGTGCCGGGCATTCACACAGAAAGTGTTGGACCGTCTCTTCCTCTTCTTCCGATCTGCAACTCCGGCAGAAATCGTTGAAGGGAACGCCCAACCTTTCTGCGTGCCTGCCAATTAGACAGTGCCCCGTCAGTATGGACACGATAGAACTCAAGGTTTCTCGACTCGTATTCAGGAGCTGCTTGGTGCGTCTGGAACTCAGTGCACGCCAAGTTTGCCTGGTTGTCCTGCAGGTTTCCTCCAATAACCAGGCTCTATTTGCAGCCTTGATGTAATGCTGCTTAAATCCTAGCTTTATAGAAGCTAAAGGTTGACCGACTTGGGGTGTGAGTGTATACTCCTGGAGCAAAGTGCCAGCTCTCGCTAAGGCATCCGCTTCGCAATTTCCCGGTATATCACTATGTCCCGGTACCCAGTGTAGAGTCACTTCACAGTGAAGTGACATCACGTTCAGCTGTGTACGGCATTCCATCACCATCATGGATGAGGTGTACACGTTGGACAGTGCTTGGATAGCAGCTTGACTGTCAGAGAAAATATTCAGGTTTCTTATGGAAATTTTCTGATTTCTCAGCCAGTCTACTGGCTTGTATATTGCAATAACTTCTGCCTGAAAAACACTGCAGTGGTCCGGATGCCGGAAAGATAGTTGCAGGCCTAGCTGTTCTGAGAAAATGCCACAGCCAACTTTTCCGTCCATTTTGGAACCATCAGTATAGATGTCGACCGATTCCTGCGTCCTACTTATTTTCATTTTCCAGTCATCCCTGCTTAGGATGACTGACCTGAAGCTGTGATGAAAGCAGGGAATCGGAGGCGCAAGGTCTACTTCCCCTGGCGTTGGTCCATCAATCCGAAGTATGGTGGAGTGGCCAACATTTCCCTCTTGCCAGAGATGTAGTGCTTTTAATCGAATAGCAGAGCACTTGGCCTGCTGTCTCGTAAGGAGCTCCGTCGGGAGCCAATTCAATAGCATAAACAGTGCCTTTGTCGGGGTAGTGCGTAAGGACCCGGTGATTGCAATAGCTGCAATCCTTCTGACCCTGTTTAGCAGGTTTGCATTGGATGTTTTTGCAATAGCTGGCCACCAAACAACTGCGCCATACAGAAGAATTGGTTCCACTATCGCCGTATAGAGCCATGATACGATTTTGGGTTTCAATCCCCACTTTTTCCCAATGGCTCTTTTGCAGCAGTAGATTGCGCATGCCACTTTTCGCGTTCTTTCTTCTATGTTCGCTTTCCACGCAGCTTGAAGTCCAGAATTAGACCCAAATACTTAACTTGATGAGACGGTATGAGACTTATCTCATCGAGTTTGGGTGGGAAAAATCGTGGAATTTTGTGCCTTTTTGTGAACAGCACAAATTCCGTTTTCTGCGGATTAATCTTCAGACCGCACTCTTTGCCCCACTTGGTAAGAATACTCAGGGCAAAGTTAAGTCTTTCAGATAGGGTGTTTACAAATTTGCCCGATATTGCTATTGCAATATCGTCTGCATAGGCTACGAACTTGCAGCCAGTCGCTTCTATTGTTGACAGGAGTTTGTCCACCACTAAGTTCCATAGAAGTGGTGATAGCACCCCACCTTGCGGGGTGCCTCTGCACGTCCTCCTTCTTAGGATGCTGTCTCCTAGGGTGGAGTTAATGCTCCTGCTACTTAGCAGTTGTACGATAAACCTTATCAGGTTATCATCCACATTGTTTTCCTCGAGTGCCTTCTCAATAGCCTTATGGCTGACGTTGTTGAATGCACCTTCGATGTCTAGAAAAACCGCCTGCGTATATTCTTTGATGCTTAGCGATTTTTCGATGAAGCTGGTGAGCGAGTGAAGAGCTGTTTCAACCGATCTCCCTTTTGTGTATGCGTGCTGCGCATTAGAGAGTGGTATCAGAGTAGTTCTCCAATGAATCTCTATCAGCCGTTCCAGAGTTTTCAGCAGAACAGAGGTGAGGCTGAAAGGTCTTTAGTCCTTAGATGAGGAGTGGCATGTCTTGCCTGCTTTGGGTATGAAGACTATTTTAGCTTCTTTCCACCGCTGTGGAATGTAAGTCATCTGTAGACATGCTTTAAAAATGGCTTTTAGCCATGGAAGCGCTATATTGATTCCCTGCTGGATTTCAACGGGTGAGATATTGTCCATTCCAGGGGATTTAAAAGGTTGAAATGAGCTGATTGCCCAGCGTAGGAGCCTGTCATCTACAGGCACAGCGGCTGACAGGCAGTTCGGGGCCGTATGTGGATCAGCTTCATTAGCCGCATCCTCACTGCCCGGGAAGTGCGTGTCCATGAGAATGGCTAGCGTCTCAGAGCTGGATTTAGTCCAGACCCCATTCGCATCTTTGACAGACCCCAAAAATAAGGGGGAGCTCGTCATAACTTTACGCAGACGACTGACATCCTTGGAGTGTTCTATTTCTGCACAGAAACTTCTCCACGAGGAGCGTTTAGCTTTTCTGATGGAGCATTTGAACTCCTTCAGTTTCCGTTTATAGGAAGACCAGTCATTGGATTCTTTGGCCCGATTGAAGGACTTCCTACATTCCTTCCGCAGCTCCGCAATGTCACTATTCCACCATGGGGGCTTATATTTCCCTCTAGGCTTCGTTGGACTACATGCAGATCTTGCTGCTTCGTTGAAGGCCGATGTAAGAGTCCCAACGGCTTCCTCCAGGCAACCTATGTATTCAATCTTCGGAGGTCCACCCTCTAGTGCAGACTCGAATACTGCTTGGTACTTGACCCAGTCCATCCTTCTTTTATTAATGAAAGTTGGATTTTTGGGAGGGTCAAAAGCCACATCGAACATTATATATGAATGATCGGAGAACGAGCACTCTTGTGATACATGCCATCCTTTGATAGCGTGATGCAAGTGCTCGTTCGCTAGAGTGATATCCAAAACTTCCCTACGGCTTGCCGTAATGAAGGTAGGATCCTCCCCTTTGTTTACTAGGGCTAAGTCATGCGTTAAAATAAATTCGAAAAGTGACTCACCCCTTTTGTTCGTATCGGTGCTTCCCCAAATGCGATAATGGGCATTGGCGTCCGCCCCGATGACGAGATGGATGTTCCGTGCAGTGGCTTCTTTGACGATCCTCTGCAGGTTGATGGGAGGTGGCAGAACATCGTGTGCCATATAGCAGGAGACAGCCCAAAGTGGTTTGGACTGCCTTTCCACTGCTATGGCAACGGTGTCTTGATCACTGAAATTATACAAGGTTAGAAACTTCAAGCCTTCCTTTATGATGATACAAGCTCTCGGTTTACCTGCTGTACTGAGGGATACTGTATTGTATCCCTTCATGTTGAGCCCGCAAACCCGGTTTCCTACAACCCAAGGTTCCTGGGCCAGTATTAGCTCCTCTCCTTTTTGGGTCAGGTGGAGGAGCAGTGCGGCGGATGCCGCCTTAGAATGATGGAGGTTTATTTGCAGAAACCTCAGCATCACGACACACTGTTTTGTCCGCCTCCTCGTCAGATAAGGACATCTCCTCCTCGACCAGGTCGAGGGATCTGAGAAGGTCCCCAGCCAACCCCGCAGTGGAGGTGGTGCTTCTTCCGTCGTCGGACAGAAGATCTGACTCGGAGGGGTTCACGGTCGGGTCTACTGTTGCTTCTACAGTCACCTCACTCCCACTCTCTTTGCTCGGTTCCCGTACTGCCTTCCCAGTACGGTCCTTGCGATATACTCGCAGGGTGATAGCCGAGAAACCGTAGCTTATCACCCCGCCCTTCGACTCCAACGGAGCTAGTGCCTCCTCGTTGAGGATAATGAGAGCCTCTCTCTGTCCATTGCTGGGCTCACTTACCTTGGCTACCTTCCAGTTGTCCACCGGAAGATCAGCATTACTGAGCTTGATAAGCTCAACAATTTCCTCCGGTGTGGATGGCTCCGCCGGTATCCATGCCCTGGATCGAGGCCGATTCGGGATGTCTTCCCTGGAGACAGCTTCTAGCTTTGCTCCGGGCCAGACTTCTCCCAGTCTGCTAATAGCCTGCTTATATAGATCCGCTGAGCGTTGATCCGTGCAGGCTATCAGCTTAACGTGACCCTGGTACCAACCAGCATCACGGCAACTAGGTGGGGGGCCTGGGTTTGCCTCCAGTTTGGCTTACCTGAGGAGGTGCTTGTCCCTGGCATAGCTGCCTTGGTACATGCACCCCTCGAAGAAGTGGGGGGTAGGCTGGTCGTTGTTGTCCGATTGGACGTCACGGTCTTCTTCCCACCAGAAGGCCGCGTTACCTTTGTCCACTTCCCTTCCGGGCCGAGTGGATCTTCTTTTATGTCGTTATTCTTTGAATTCATTGCAATTGGGTCCCCCCTCACAGCCGCTATCTCCACTCGTTGTGCAGTTTCCATGAGACCCCATGGTTGTCTATGCCGAAGCAGGGAGGCCATGCGAGGGTTGGCACATTCCCTTGTGAGGATATGTGCTCAGAGCCGGGCCAGGAACTAATCAGGAGTCTGAACTCAACTGAACCTACACGGCCAGACTATGGCGACGAGTTTCGAACGTACCGCGAGGCCTGCCAGGGTTTTACCGGGACGGAGGCAGCAGTGGCATTAGCCTGAAAGCCATTTCCGCAAGATATCACTCTTGCGTACTCAGGTGACAGAATACCACCACTACCAGCCCAAAGCATCTAAAAGAGTCGTTTAGACAAAAGTGTAGTCCGAGAACATTCGGGGTCGTGCCATAGTAGATCATTTAGCGTTATCCGGGATGCACCACGGGGAGGCGATCTACATTACATCCCTTTGGGAGTTTACAAATTGCTCAATTGGGAAAATTTTCTCGTCAGAAAACACTATGTTCGGAAATTGACCGCTTTCGGCCAAACGAAGCATCGCTCTCTCAAGTCTAACTTGTTGCTGCTTCGGTGTAAGATCATGTGCCTTTTGGAATTTGTAAGGCTTGACCTTGAGCTCATTTTTCAATATGCGTCGGATGCTGCGATCGGTTATTTTTAGTTCTTTAGACATTTGATTGGCACTGCGTCGTGAATTTCGCTCAAGTCGCTTCTTCACTTTTCGAACCATCTTAGTCTTTTGATAACCACCTCTATGGCGTTTTGCGATGCTTCCAGTATCATTATAATGTTTTATGGTGCGGTAAACAAAAACTTTATTTACATCGAGGTGTTCGAGCTCACGAACAATCGCTGGTTATGATTGCCCAGCTAAATGTAAAGCAATCACACTATTACGTTTGAATTCCATCGCTTATAACTTTTTTTTTGCATTCACTTTTAGCAAAATGCGTTTGTACGCTTGTAAACAATACTCAGGACTGTCACTTAGCAAATTTCTAAACAGCTGATGTCTACAGCTGCGACAACGGTCTGAAGCTGGTTACGCTTCGAGTGCCGGATCCTGTATATTTGCTGTTGTGTTTACATATTTTGCACTGTACTATAGTCGAATGAGAAAAGGAGACTACTGGTAGATTAGTGTGCCTGACGAAAATAACTGTCACTTATTATTATTGTCGAAAAAATGAAAATATTGTTGGATTGAAGCAAAAATGAATCCATTCTATTAATGTTTTGAGCCTAAGTTTGTTTACTTTGGAATTTATGGCTGTACGTACCTTTTCTCTATTTCAAGGGTCAGCATAATGCCTTGAATGTTTTACATACCGAAGAGTGTTTCACACATGTTAGGGACTGCGTTCTTTCTGTTTACTTCTGTAGGACAATGCATTTTAGATGTTTGTCTTGTTAGTCTTGTGTCGGCTTTCAGTTTATAAAGATCTTGTTTTCTTGTGACGCATTTGATTTAAATATAGATTCAGTTATTAAAAAGGATAAAACTGCGTATATTTATTTTCCTCAATAACGAATAGGTTATGGGCCCAGTATACGTTGCAAATTAGTGAAAATAATATTGTCAAGTTTGTTTTGTGCGTGAACTATTAATACATAGAATAATAGAGCTATAAACAATGGATAGTTTAAAGCGCAGAAACATTAAGCCGTTTGACGGCGAAAAATATAGTGTGTGGAAGTTTCGCATTTGTGCGTTACTAAGTGAATTGAATGTGTTGAGTGTTGTTAAAGAAGTGCCCACTGAGAAAGATGACATCTGGATTAAAAATGATAATACTGCCAAAAATGTCATTGTTGAATATTTATCTGATTCTTTTCTTGGTTTCGCTGAAGGCAACTGTACGGCAAAAGAAATTTTTGAAAAACTCAACACAATCTACGAACGAAAGAGTCTTGCCCCGCAGCTTTCTTTACGCAAAAAGTTACTCTGTTTAAAGCTACAAGGTGACACTCCGCTTATGAAGCATTTCACAGTTTTTGATGAAATGATTACCGAGTTATTGTCAGCAGGCGCAAAACTAGACGAAATGGATAAAGTTTCGCATTTATTATTGACGTTACCTACTGTTTATGATGGTGTTGTTACGGCATTTGAAACATTATCCGAAGATAATTTAACTTTAGCTTTTGTTAAAACACGACTATTAGATCAAGAGGTGAAAATGAAAGTTGAAAATAAAGACACGAGTGCAAAAGTTTTACAAGTAAATACTGAAACTGAAAGCGTTCCGAAAAATTTTCAAGTGCCTTGGAATAAAAAAACTTATAAAAAGAATTTTAACGGAAAAATTCAAAAATTTAAGACTGTGCTAAAGTGTCATCATTGTGTTAGAAAAGGACACATTAAGAAAGACTGTTTTTTAACAAGAATAAAATTAATAACAAATATAAAGATGGAAAAAAATCAGCAAATATAATTACAGCTGAAAACGAGAGCTCATCGGGTTTTGCATTTATGGCAGATGTCTTTCAAAGTGAAATTTTTCAAACTGATGATCGTTTAATGTTTATTTTAGACTCAGGTGCATCAGATCACCTCATAAACAACGATAAATTGTTTTCACATTGTGAAGTGCTGCAAAACCCAATCAAGATTTTCGTTGCAAAAAGTAACACTTTCATTATGGCCACCAAGAGAGGAAAACTTCAAGTTAGAAGCAACATGGGCATCAATGGGACTCTCGAAAACGTGCTGTATAGTGCTGAAGCTTCCAACAATCTTTCCGTGAGAAGGATGCAAAAGGCTGGACTAACTGTCACTTTCCATGCTAGTGGAGCAATACAGATAAGTAATAATATTGGTAAAATTATTGTAAGTGGAAAACAGTTAAATAATTTATCATTTGTTGAGTTTACGATTTTTAATGGTGAATTGAATAATGATTTCTCTCACGCACTTAAGAGCGACAGAAATGATTATAAACTTTGGCATCAAAGATGAGCTAACTTAATAATAGAGTTCCCACTAGTTTTAATGAGATTAAACATAGAGACGATAAAGATAAATGGGAACAAGTAATAAATGATGAGTTAAATTCATTAAAAATAAATAAAACTTGGACATTGGTTCCACTGCCTAAAGATAAAAACATTATTGACTGTAAATGGGTATTTACAATTAAACACGATGAGTATGGAAACCCATGTAAATATAAAGCTCGGGTTGTAGCTCGAGGATTCAGTCAAAAATATTTAATTGATTACGATGAAACTTTTGCACCTGTCGCAAGAATTTCAAGCTTTCGTCTTATAATAGCTTTTTCAAATCAACATAATTTAATTATTCATCATATGGATGTAAAAACTGCATTTTTAAATGGCATATTAAAGGAAATTTACATGAGAGTGCCAGAAGGAGTTTTAAGCAAAAAGAATGAAGTTTGCAAATGAAATAAAGCGCTGTATGGCTTAAAACAGGCTGCTCGTTGTTGGTTTGAAATATTTGAAAAAGCTCTTATTGAAAAGGGATTTAAAAATTCTGAAGTTGACAGGTGTATTTATATTTTAGATAAAGGCGATATAAAAGAGAATATTTTTGTTGTTTTGTATGTTGATGATATTGTGATTGCCACGGCAAATATTCAAACAATGTGCAATTTTAAAGAATATTTATCGAAAAAATTTCATATGACAGATTTAAATGATATCAAATTTTTCCTTGGAATAAAAGTTGAAAGAAATTTGGATAAAATTTCATTAGATCAAAGTGCTTATATTAAAAATGTTCTAGAAAAATTCAATATGGTTGATTGCAAATCTATTAGCACACCTCTACCAAGTAAATTAAATTATTTAGCCTTAAATGTAGATGAAAAATATGATGCTCCTTGTAGAAATTTAATTGGATGTTTAATGTACATAATGGTTTGTACATGACCTGATTTATGCACAGCAGTAAATATTTTGAGTCGGGACACGAATAAAAATAATAGAGAACTTTGGCAGAATTTGAAACGCGTGTTACGTTATGTTAAAAGTTCAATCGATATTAAATTAACTTATAAAAGAATAAATTATAAAAAGTTTTTAATTGGCTTTGTTGATTCTGATTGGGGAGGTGATGATGAAAATAATCGAAGAAGTACGACTGGTTACTTATTTAAATTGTTCGATAATTGCACAATATGCTGGAATACTAAAAGACAAACGTCAGTAGCCGCCTCGTCGACTGAGGCTGAATATATGGCTCTTTTTGAAGCTGTAAAAGAAGCATGTTGGTTAAAGTCATTGGTTACCAGTATAAATATTCAAATTACAGAACAAATTATAATTTATGAAGATAATAATGGTTGTGTTAGTATAGCAAATAATCCTGGCAATCACAAAAGATCAAAACATATTGATATTAAGTATCATTTTTCAAGAGAACAAATTGAGAAAAATGTAATTAAATTGATCTATGTTCCAACAGGTGAACAGGTTGCAGACATTTTGACAAAGCCGTTACCAGAAGTGAAGTTTTTGGAACTTCGCACCAAATTGGGTCTCGAATATACTTCAAAATTGGAGCAGCGGAGATAATTATCCTACTTTGTCAAATTGTAATGATTAATTTAATGATATTGAAATGGTCTGATTAGGTTTTGCTGGGTTTCCCTAATCCTTGCAACAAATGTTGGATCATATGTATTTACCCCCAGAAGTCAAAAGTGAGGCAAGATCTTGTAATTATAATTTCAAAGATAGTTTAAAGCCTATAATTGATTAAAGTTTTTTTAATGTATGTTAAAATTAGTTCATGAAATTAATTGATTAATTTTTGAGGTGGCGTGTTGGATTGAAGCAAAAATGAATCCATTCTATTAATGTTTTGAGCCTAAGTTTGTTTACTTTGGAATTTATGGCTGTACGTGCCTTTTCTCTATTTCAAGGGTCAGCATAATGCCTTGAATGTTTTACATACCGAAGAGTGTTTCACACATGTTAGGGACTGCGTTCTTTCTGTTTACTTCTGTAGGATAATGCATTTTAGATGTTTGTCTTGTTAGTCTTGTGTCGGCTTTCAGTTTATAAAGATCTTGTTTTCTTGTGACGCATTTGATTTAAATATAGATTCAGTTTTTAAAAAGGATAAAACTGCGTATATTTATTTTCCTCAATAACCAATAAATATAATTATTCGTACGTTTTTTGTAAAACAAGAATAGGATATCATAAATATAAAAGTGGTGTCAGAAGTGGGATTAAGAATCGGCACAATGACCGAAGATATCCCCCGGGAACTTCTACAAATACGAATACGAATAAACTAGGATACGCCACACCGCAGACTCGACACGACCGTAGATCATATCCCTTCAGACCATCACCTGGAGGTCGAGCACCGTGCCAGGAATTCCAGAGAACACCGCAGAACAACACTCAAGGAGCTCCGCAAAACAAGGGAAATGAAGGCCGATCTCCCTGTACTGGCTGTGGGGGCGCACACTTACAGAGTCAATGTTTCTTTTTTGACAAAAATTGCAGTACATGCGGAAAAAAAGGCCACATAAGTCGTGTGCAGATCGAGGCAGCAACAAAACACGGCTCAAATCTCGGATTCTAAACAACTGGTAGGAAACAGGGAACATGACAGTATTGATTTTGTTGATTATTTCGGTAAGATCAACGTCATTGGCGGCGCCAAACCTGCAGAGCGTCGCATGATTGAGGTGAAAATTGACGGGCACCCAGTGAAAATGGAACTCGACACGGGTGCACCGTGTGCCATTATCAGTGAGAAAACTTTGCGATCATTCAAACCAAGATCTTTATTGCAAAATTCAGATAGACAATTTGCCTGTTACACGCGTCACAAAATCGGCTGTCTAGGCCGGTTACCTGTTCGGGTGACGATCGGGAACAAAACACGAAAACTTAACCTATACGTTGTGAAAGGTGATTTTGATGCCCTTCTAGGCCGAGAATGGATCGCCCATTTCGTCCCAGAAATAAATTTTCCTAAACTTTTTCAAGAACCAGAACAGATTCGCACGATATCCACTACAGAGCCACGTCTTTCCCTAGACCAAAAAGTACCATTGGATTGCAACACTGCACTTGAAACCCGGTGTAGCACCAATCTTTGCAAAAGCGAGGGAAATTCCAAACAAACCACTCTCGCAGATCATGCACCCAGAAAAATCACTCCTCATCCTTTGCATCAGCCGGATGGCTAATTATGCTGACTACCTTGCACATTTCAACTACGACATCAAGTTTGAACCTACCAAACTCAACGCCAACGCCGATTATTCTTTCCGAGCGCCGCTGCCCACGTCTTCTTTCAACAACATTCAATTGAGAAGAGAAGAAAAGGAAGAATTTGATGATTTCGACCATTTCATTATACGTCAAATACAGCAACTGCCGACCCGCGCAGAAAACATTGCTCTAGAAACATCCAAGGACCCTCACCTTTTAAAAATCCTTCACCTACTACAATCAGGACAAAACCTTATTCGCGCCGGGTACAAGGCACCCGAATCAGAATACAAACTTGCTGCCAACTGCCTCGTTTTTGAACATCGAGTGATTGTCCCCCAGAAACTGCGCCAAGCTGTCCTCAAGGATTTACATGCAGCGCACTTAGGCATTGTTAAAATCAAGGGCATGGCGCGCTCTTTCGTGTATTGGCCTGGCATCGACACGGATATCGAGCGTATTGCCAAATCGTGTGACGATTGCGCCAAACACGCACACGCACCACCGAAATTTCGTGAGCACCATTGGGAATACCCGCATGGACCGTGGGAGCGAATTCACATTGATTACGCGGGCCCCTGTGCAGGAAAATGCTGCTCATTGTCTCCGACGCCTACAGTAAATGGCTAGATGTTAAAATTGCAAACACGACAACTGCAACTGCCACAATCACGCTTCTTGACAAACTTTTCACGTCTTATGGATCGCTCCAAACCATTGTCTCTGATAATGGCACCCAATTCGCCTCTACTGAACTCAAAGATTTCTTAAGGTACAGCGGTGTCAAATATCACAAATTCACCGCTCCCTACCACCCCTCGACCAATGGTCAGGCCGAGAGAAATGTCCAAACAGTCAAGGACCACCTCAAAATCATGTCTACTGCACCGGGATCCTTGCAGCGAAACTTGAACGATTTCCTACGCCAGTACCGGAAAGCTCCGCACTCAACTACAGGTCAATCTCCAGCGCAACTCTTCCTTGGACGTTCTTTACGCACTCGCCTGGACCTACTCAAGCCGGAAGACCTGTACACAAAATTTACTGAAAAGCAGCGAGCAAATTTTGAATCCTCTTTTCGAGTATTCTACCCAGCTCAAGGGGTTTATTTTCTCTCGGGAAATCCGGGAATGGACAAGTGGGTTCCCGGTACCTTTTTATGTAGACTTGGTGATCTCCACTATGACATCGAATTTTTCGGAAAACGCTTCAAAAGACATGTTGACCAAATCCGAAGGCACCTCGAATTTGAGCCATTGTTGCAACCAAGTGACGAACCACCATCTCTACAAGAAAATCGCAACATCGAACAGCCGAGGCATCAACATCGATTTTCTTATTATGGAAAGGGCCCTGCATCCCCAGATACTGCCCCAGCAGTAGCAGACCGGGCCAAAACATCAACACCCGGGAGTCCACGACGGATGCGGAATGCGTTCCCGCCAGGAGTCAGCCCCGAGCAACTTGCGGGCGTACCAGGGAACCAACAACCAGCACCGCCAGCGCAAGATGCACCGCCAGCGCAAGATGCACCGCCAGCGCAAGATGCACCGCCAGCGCAAGATGCACCGCCAGCGCAAGATGCACCGCCGGCGCGAGACGCACCGTCGTTGCGAGATGCACTGCCGCCGCGAGATGCACCACCTCACGGGAACCCGGCGGCTCTTCTGGACACGCCGCGTAGAGATACACCACCTCGCGGAAACCCGGCGGCTCTTCAAGACATGCCACGTAGATCATCACGTGTTAGAAAACCCCCATTACGTTTCTTCCCAAGTTAACGAACGAATCTCATTGTCAGTGCAACATTGAACTTGAAAAAAAAGAGACTCTGAGGGGGGAAGAAATGTTGTGTTTAGATATTTTGCACTGTACTATAGTCGAATGAGAAAAGGACACTACTGGTAGATTAGTGTGCCTGACGAAAATAACTGTCACTTATTATTATTGTCGAGAAAATGAAAATATAATTATTCGTACGTTTTTTGTAAAACAAGAATAGCATATCATAAATATAAAATTTGCGTTTTGTTAATTCGACTTTGTCTAATAATTGCTAATTAAGAATTCTTATTTTGAAATACATCCTGCAGCTTAAAAACAATTGCTTAGCTAAAACTGGTAATTCAGTGCAGGTAGCAAGGTCTATCAGAGACTGCATAAATTGGGAAACGGAAATCCTTTACATGTTGCCCTCGTTGGGGTTTTCATTCCTTCGCAATCTTTTGTCGTTATTACTTTTACACTCCATCGCGGCACAATTCACCATTTTTATTTGTTTCGCGTTTGCTTTAAAATTTCGAATTGTAACTGCACGCGGCGGTCCCACAAAAAACATTACCTGCTAATGCAATTGCATGTTCATGATGAACCATTTCGCACTTCTATTATTTCTTTATTTGCACAAAATGCTTCTACTGCATGGTAACACCAATGCGTAAATTTCTTGTTTTATTTCCATTACCACAAGCGGCAGCCCTAATTTTCATGAGATTTGTGTGACGATTCGTCATTAGTTTCGTCATTTTTAGAACGAAATAGGATGAGAGGATGCGCATGATCATACCAGTTGTCTATATACGAATACATGTAATGGAAAACCAACCGTAAGAATTTCGTCGTCGGTAACATGTTTAGTGCTGACCGACAATAAAAAATATAAAAAAAACAGTATTGTTTTCTAACAATTTTGTAACACGAATAAATAAAAAACCTCTGGCTCTGGAATCACATGCGCCCCAACGCAGGTAACAATAAAGGCAACCCCGTAAAAATTGACGTTAATTGAACTGATAACTTCGTTTCTTTCATTGTCCTTTATGTTTTCAGTAAATGTGATGTTTTTGGAATTACTAATCAATTTAATATTTTTTTTCTATGTAAACGGTGCTTTTTTGCCCAGCTAAATTTTACGTTAAACAATCAGTCAACAGATAAAACAGCTTCAAGGAAATCGGCAGATGGTTTAAAATCGTAATATGTTTTATTTTTCCATGTAAACTACAATAGCAACGTGGGATAATAAAATGTATTTTGAATTGATTTTAGCGAGATTATAAAAAGATTAAGTTCAATTAACTGTTATATACATAATCATACACTATTATTCATATTTCACAATTTTTTTTACTTTTCCCCTTTTTTCTGGACGTTCGGTCTCTTAAGCGTAGTGATAGAGAAAAGTTAGCACAGTAATGGAAAAATTCGGGACGGTTAGGGTAATTGAAAAATACGGAGGATTAACACATGTGTAGCGCTGTACTGTGCCGCGCTATTGCGTTGATACACTGTCGTTTAGACCAATGTGCAGATATCAGACAAAAGTCTCAGTAGCGCAGTGTATCATCACGTTAGCGCTACAGAAGAGGCAATCAATGTGTTGTCGTTGGCGTTGGAGCTGAAAAGTCTAGTTCGAAGCATCGAGCAACGCAATTCAAAAACTCTGATATGCAGCGTTATGCATATACTGAAGCGAAATTGTGGCTAGTGAGTCAGTCAAGATATTCCATGGCGTTGTGGCGCAATAGCGCCAGCGCACTACGCTGAAACTGGGACTGGCGATGGAGTCGAGTTATCAGCGCAGTAAAGTTCAGTGAGTAATACATGCCCAATTAACACAAGTCAAGTCAAGTCAGAAGTCCACTAAGTCCTGTGGTAGCTATCGTCCAGAGTATAGTTTAACTAGATCAATTATATATAAAATGTTGAAAAATATGAACTGGCAACTTTCGGTTCCATTTCAGTGTTTTGCGAATACAAGAATGGTAGGGCAAAAGTTGGTCGCATTTTGATACTACTCATATGTGCATTATAGTCTTGCATCATGGCAGGTTTTCGACTTACAATGCCTTTGCTATTGATGATATCGTCAATGTTACGCGCTGATTTGAATGATTGCATGGTGACAACCCTTTTGTCAGTTTTTCAAGCGTAAAAAACTATTTGCTTCTCAGTACATAGAAAGTTCTTGTAGCTATTGTGTTTTATGATCGTAGCATATTCATACAAAAATAATTAACAGTAATTATTTATAGTGAATTGTTGATTCGAATAATATTACCTAATTTCAGTTACTCTCACGCTGTTGTGGTATCGATCGATTCTTCCTATCATTCGTATCAGATATTTTTATAATTTGATAAAAAAATGCCAACATTAAATTTATTTTTCTAAAAAATCTTTTACTTTAAACAATTCTTAACATCAAATCAGATTCGTTAAAGAGTTTTTTTCACACAAAAATCAAGGTTTTTATAATCCCAAAAAATATTCAAGTTTAAACAATGAATATTTATAATGAATAAGGGAGTGTCCGTTATTTACGATCATTTGTCAAATTTTTGTAAAGATTCATAAGATTTCAGTTAATTCTTCCTCCATCTTACGTAAGATTTTATATGTTTTACGAATTTTTATTGCATATTACATGTTATTTTAAGATCAACTGCCAGATAACAAATTATTATTGGTCTTATTAATGTCAAATGGCGAACTAATACAAATACATTGTCTATACAGCATATTTGAAAATTTTGGATGCAACTATCACATATGATCATCATTCGACAAAATTTAGTTCAGTCGGAAATAATCACTTACATAAGGAAAGGTTTCTCTGATTACTTCGGATAAAGATTCAATCTGACTCCCACTCACCAAACCCTTCACATAATCAATATAAGGACGCTCACTCATATTATTATTATTTTTAATATTGTTAACAGTTATGTAAATATTACAGGGAATTAATCTGTGTGGACCTCAAGAGTCGCACCTCGCAGCTTGTTTGAATTATTCATCTTGTTCAGCCACCATCTCCCTGAACATTCATTTTGTGTATTCAGGATCCTGTTGCACTGACTTCAACCTTCTATATATCGCTGGAGAGGAGTCTTGTGGTAAGTCAGCCTTCACCTTCGCCGAACACTCATTCTGTGTAATAAGGATCGTCTTGATTTGACTCCAACCCACCACACACTGCTCGAAAGGGGTATTGTATTAGTGCAAACTTTTCTCATTTCAATACTATCACTCGAATCTCTGTTTATGTAAATTATTCATTTAAATTAACACAGAATCCACTTTCGCTGCACATTTTTTGAAACTTTGGTATGACAAACGGAATTGGCGTATGTGCCACGTTCCTCGAGCAAATTTTTGGAGTTTTATAAATTTTTCAACTATAACGAGCTTTTTTTATCAACTTTTCTATTTTATATCGGTCATGCGAACTTAAAATAAGTGCTTTGACGTCGACAAAACGGTGACTCTAGATGTCTTGGATCGGAGTTGCTTCGAAAACATCGGCGTGCCTTGCAAACATTTAATTTAGAGTAATGTAATGGTTGGTTGTAGTGGCAGCTCTCTTTATCAAAAGATGGCCAACCCATTGTGATACCAAAAAAGATTTGGAAGGCACTAGAATCTAGCTAGGGGATGACGATAACCATTTAGACTCTCGTATGAAGCTGGCTATGCAGCTTATTTTTAAATTAGCTACTTCTGTGAGGCTATGAAGAAAGAGTGAGTCTAAGGTTTGCATGCGTTTTCTGGATAGTGCATTCGCACAGAAATTTTTGGATCGTTTCGTCCTCTTCCAATCTTAAGCATCTTCAGAAATCGTTGAAAGGAACACCCAATCTTTCTGCATGTTTGCAAATCAAAGACTACTCCGTCAGTACGGATATGATGAAACTTAAGGTTTTACGGATCAAATTGAGCTGCTTGGTGCGTTTTGGGCTGAGTGCGCGTCAAGTTTGCCTGGTTGTCGTACAGGTTTCTTCCAGAAGCCAAGCCCTATTTGCAGCCTCCATGTAATGCTGCTTAAATCTTAGGTTAATAGAGGCTAGAGGATGACTGACCTGGACTGTTAGTAAGGGCATCTGCACCACAATTTCACTATGCCCCGGTACCCAGCATAGGATCGCTTCACAGTTAAGCGATATCAAATTCAGTTGTGTGCGTCATTCCATTACTGATTTGAATGAAGTATACACGTTGGATATTGATTGGATAGCAGCTTGACTGTCACAAAAAAAATGTTTTCTTTTCTGTTTTCTTATGGAAATTTTCTGATTTTCAAGCCAGTCTTCTGCCTTGTGTATTGCAATAACCTCTGCCTGAAAAACACAGCAGTGGTCTGGTAGTCCGAAGGATAGTTTCAGGCCTAGCTGTTCTGAAAACAACACAGCCAACTATTCATCAGTGTAGATGTCGACCGATTTCTATATCTCACTTCTTTATATAGCTTGAAACCATGATGAAAGCAGAAAATCGGAGAAGCGATGTCTATTTTCGCTGGCGTTGGTCCATCCCTCCTTGATATGTTGGAATGGCCAATATTCCCCTCATGTCAGAGATGTAGAGCTTTCAATCGAACCGCAGAGCACTTGGCCTGCTGTCTCGTAAGTTGCTCAGCCGAGAGCCAATTTAATAGCATAAACGATGCCTTTGTCGGGATAGTACGTAGGGCCCCGGTGATTGCAATATCTGCAATCCATCTGACCTTGTTTAGCAGTTTACATTTGATGTTCACACAATAGCAGGCCACCAAATTTTTTATTTTACATAATTTATCAATTTCCAGACCATAGTGTTTCAAATACACGTGTTTTACCGAAAATTGTAAACCCATTCAAGCTCTTGACACCGCCGACGAACCTGACTTTACTACCCAGTGTAGTGTATCTCAACTACGTCATAATTCACTACATTACAAATCTTAGATTGCAACGTAAAATTGAATCATGTAATGTAAACACACCACACGAATAACGTATGGCACACGACAAGATGTAATATGAGTATTGACACGGCTACGAATGATCGTTCGCAATGTGAACCCTGTGTTGTGGATTCTTTGTTGACAAATATATGATCCAGTGAAAATTAATGACTAAGAGAAAAGGAATTGCATATGCATAAAGAGCAATAAACCTCAAGTGGATGAGTCAAGAATACAACTGATTTATCGATTAGTTGGTAAGTTTAGTACAAAGGAAAATTGTATAAAAGAGATCTAGTCGGTAAGGAAAGTGTTCATTGATTTCTTGACCATAGTCAGCGCATTGTCGCGACTCGTTTTTGAAGTTTCTGAACCTTGGTACAAGATTGCGAATACGCAGTCATATTTGAGAGATAAATAAGCGCCTAGCGCTGTACAGACAAAATTGCGATCACGCAGTCACTTTCACATATCTGGTAAATATTCCTTTAATAATAAAGTTCTGATTTTTATAATATCGAACATGTTTTGCCTTTCAAAACTAAACGTTTACATGGCGATCCTGCCAACTCAGTTCCCAAGACAAACTGAAAATGGACCTAGCAGAAGATTACAAATCTGAAATTGATCGGATGTTCGAGGAGCTGTGCGGTCGAGTGGAAGAGTACACACCTACGGCGAGCCGAGGACAACAGGTGGCAGCGTATAATCCCACACCTGTTGTTGAAACCAGAAAGTATTTTACGCCATCGGGAGCTCCGATAATAGTTAGAAAAAAGCCAGCGACCTACGAGGAAGCTATCATTACAGCAACGGATGAAGAGGTGATCAGCATAGGGCCAAATAAACGTCGTTTATCAGCAGAAAAGGATAAGCCAGGAATGCATCAGCCAGAAAAGCGAGAGCGACAGCGAGGAGGAAAAAGAAATAGGCTACGCAAGGAAAAAGCTAACGTATTTTCAATAATAGCGATCACCCCGGAAAGCAAACTAAAGAAGCAACTATTCGTGAAAGCAAGGGAAGTAGCAAACCAGCTGAGGTGTTTAAAAAAGAAAAAGAATAATTAACGAATAACTGCAACGCAAATTTAAGATATATAAATGTTTGGTCATTTCTAAAGAACTGAAAAGAAATTATTGAGAGTAATTGAAATAAAATAATCATGTAATTTCAACTAATCTTTTATATTTTTTTATTTAAAAATGGGAAATTGTAGTTCAGGTAATTCCCGTTCTATCACCGAATATAAACAGGCCATAACTACATCGGCCATATTCCTAATTGTATTAATAATTCTATACTTCTATAATAGACATCAGGCTAAATATGTAAGAAAAGCAATAGGTAGGCAAATAAATGTATAAATACTACTTTTGAACATTTTTGTAAAATTGGAGTTGTTTTCAACTCACTTTTCGTGTTATGCCTGCTGCACAAATCAGAATTCTTTTGGAACAAGTCAAAAAGGATTGTTCAAATGCTAAAAAGAGCATCAACAAACCCTATAAATTAGAAACTCTAAAAATAAAATTAGATAATTTGGAAGAAATTAGACTAAAAGTTAGAGAATTGGCAGCAGATTCAACAAATATTGAGATAATCGGTTTGAAAACAGCGTTCAAACTAGCATACGAAGAATATAAGACTCAATTAGAAAAACAAATAGCAAAAATGAGTTCTTTTGATATTGCGACAGCTATCAAAGTTATTCCAACTTTCGAAGGAAAGTACAAGGAACTTCACCCTTTCCTAAAAATAATATAATTCTTATATAGAACATTGTCTGAGGATTCGAAAAGAGAACTAATAGATTTTGTATGCAGCGTTAAATTATTCAGCACTGTGAGGATATCATTAGGTGTAGAAATACCAGACACATTGGAGACTTTGAGGAAGACGCTAACAAAGAAATATAGAAGTGTAAATACGGTAGCCAGTCTTCAAACATCTCTCAATAGCATACAACAGCACAATACATCAGCAGTAAGCTATAGAGACAAAATCTTAAACATAACAAATGAATTAACTCAACTCCAGATCGATTATTTAGATAGTACAGCAAATACAGTCACAAAACAGGCAATAACAACCCTCAATGAGAAACAAGCTCTTAATACCTATTTAAATGGTTTAAATACTCAATTTGGGGACACAATCTTCTCAGCTAGACCAAAAGACATTTGCGAAGCAACTAATTTGACCATTGAATTAGAAAAAAGAAACAATTTAAACGGAAAAATATAATGTACATGAATGACAGAAGAAATGTTAACAATAATAACAGACCAAATAGCAACTTTAGAAGAAATAATTTTAATAAAGAATCTAACAATCGGAATTTAAATAACAGAAATCAGAATAATAATTACAGTAACACTAGAAATACACACAACCGTAACAATAATTTCAACAATAGGTACAACCATAACAACCGCTATAATGGTAGCAATAACAATAATAGCAATAATAATCATAATAATCATAGGCGTACAAAACGCATTAATAACATTGACTACCAGGGAAACGTACAACCGTCCGGGGAGGAACAACAGTAAATTTAAGAACCAACCTTACCGGAAATTAGATATTTAATATAATTAATAATGGTTCGAACTATATACAATTAAGATGCAAAAACACAAGAAACATTCTGACTTTCTTGATAGACACGGGAGCAGACATTTCAATTTGTAAAATTAATACCTTAGATGTAAATGATATAGATAACAATAATAGATGTAAACTAAATATATAACTATAGCGACGTGGACGATATTTTATTCGCTATAGTTAAAAAGCAAGAAGCAGAAAACCTGCTGGCTAAATTAAGCAAGATCTACAAAAACATAAAATTCACAATTGAAAAAGAATTTAATAACGAGCTCCCATTCTTAGACTTACAGATAAAGAGAATTAATGGCAACCTGGAAATGGATACCTTTCGAAAACCCACGAGCACCCAGAGGACAGTACCGAAAACATCAAACCATGCATACTCGCAAAAAGTATCATCGTTCCGAGCGTGGATACACAGGATGCTGCCTGTACCTATGAGTGAAGGAAACCGAAAAAGGAGGAGAAATATATTTTGGACACCGCAAGAAAAAATTGCTACGAGGAACAGATGGTTCTAAATATGATAAAGAAAATCGAAACTAGGAAAAAAAGAGATAGCTTCACGACACTATACTACCAAACGAGAAGGCAACAACAGAGCGAACAACAAAGAGCAGCCGTTACAAATTCTAACCTGACTGGAGATCTCAGCAGAATATTAAAGGAAGTCAATATTCAGCTGGTCCAAAGCAGCGTGCAGTTCCAGCTAAAAACAATTTTGGAAAATGTTAAAGACAAGAAGAAAATGGAAGAGAAGAGTGGTATCTACAAAATCAAATGCAAATCTTGTGAAAAGGTATACATAGGACAAACGAGACGAACGGTTAAGATCAGATTTGAAGAGCACACTAAAGAAGCACAGGCAGCAAGGAGACGAGGAGATACGAGTAAGCTAAAGTCATCGGTAGCCAAACATATTTGCGAAGGGCACGATATAGAATGGGCAGATGTGACAGTCGCGAAGGAGACAAGGAGTATAAGGATGCTAGATACCCTAGAATCATTGTGGATTATGAGGCAGCCAGCAGAAACGAGGCTCAACGAAGACATTGGAAATGGTCACTCCAATCTATTAGATTTACTTAAATAAGGTTTACACTTAATTATAGGCATAAGGGATTAGTATAAGCAAACAGACTAGGGATAATTTTATAAAAAGATAAAAGGAGATATAATTAGAATCAGGTAGAAACTTAATGTTAACACTATAAAATTCCTGCCTTGTGTTCTTAGAAAATAATCATCACAGAAGAAGGGAGCAACTTACTCCCGAAATATATATATATATGGGAAAAATTAAAAACTATAGCGTTTTAATGGAAAATAATAATAAAAATATCAAGCAATATGTTTTGAGACATATACGATAATGTTCACAATTAACAACGAAGATTTTGTAATACCAATGAGCACGAAGCCATTGAAGATTGTTCAAATTGAAACGGAAGCAATCATACCTGTAAATCTGATAAGGAAAGTAGATAGTATAGTAGTGAATAAAGAGATACAAAAAGGTGTGTTCGTAGGAAACACAATAATTCCAGCTAAAGGCATATGTCACATTAAAGTACTTAATGCTACCGAAACATCAACGAAAATAGACTCTTTCAACGTTGATATTGAACCACTAAGTGACTATTCAATTATAAAAACATCCCAACGAGAAATCCAAAATATGTCCTAAGCGTCTAAATAAATTTCTGAACGGAATAAAGATAGATACAACCGATCAAATGGCAAAGGATAGTATTCTGGAAATCATTTCTGACTTCCAAGACATCTTCCATCTTGAAGGTGACAAATTATCTACCAACAATTTTTACAGACAGAAAATTATTACTTCAAAGAAAACTCCTGTTTTTATTAAAAATTATAAATTGCCACATGCGCAACTAGAAGAAATACAAGCACAAATTCAGGAACTAGCAAACAATGACATCATTGAACCATCTGTAAGTTCTTACAATTCACCATTACTTGTCGTACCCAAAAAGAGCATAGACAGGAAGAAACAATGGCGACTTGTAGTAGATTGCAGACGATTAAATGACAAAATTGTTAATGACAAATTTCCATTAACACGTCTCGAAGACGTTCTAGATAAATTAGGAAGAGCTAAATATTTTTCAACGTTGGATATGACAAGTTCATTCCATCAAATAGAGCTAGATCAAGAGTCTAGATGTTCTAGATGTCCCTTAAATAAAACGCGATAGTTTTTGTATTTATTACGTTTATTGATTGATTACACGGGATAAAATTGTTAACCGATCTATACGCGGTGCTGGTCGGAGCAAGATTGGCTTAGTAACGGACAATACCGGTCTAGCAGCGGTGTCGGTTGGAGAACAAACTCCGCCAGCAGTGGATAACTCGTTTTGATGCACTAGAAATTCAACCCAGGGCTGTGATCTCGAACATTTCCGCCCGCCTCGGTTCAATGTTAAAGCGATGATGCCGCCCGCCATGATGCACCCGAATTCTGCTAGTGTGAGTGTGGCTCGGTGTCAGTCTGAGGCAACAAGCACAGTTTGACGATAGAACGTTTAAATGTTGGAGTAGCTGTACGAATCGTGACTACCCGTATTTTGCCATCGTCACCTGGATGCACTTCTATGACTCGACAGAGAGCCCACTTTGATGGAGGGAGAGTCTCATCTCTTAAAATGGCGAGGTCACTCACTCGTATCGGTGTCTGTGGTAAGCGCCATTTTGGAAGCGTTTGTAGGGATTGCAAATATTCTGATGCCCATCTGCGCCAGAAGTCGTCGCTCATTTTTTGGATGAGTTGCCATCGATTAAGTGGGGACAATCGGGCGTTTAAGTTTGACGGCTCAGGGACTGAACTGAGAGGTGCACCGATAAGAAAGTGTTCTGGCGTCAATGGAGATAAATCAGTTGGATCATCGGAGAGAGAATTTAAACATGCTTCGATCTGAGTGAGTAATGTTGACATCTCCTCAAAGCTTGGCATCACCAATAACTCGTTTAAGATGATGCTTCGTTGATTTAACGGCGGCCTCCCATAAACCTCTATAGTGTGGAGCGCCAGGAGGGTTAAAGCGCGATGTAGTACCATCCATAGCAAGAGCATCAGAGATGATTCTTGATTCGGTTGAGGCTATGGTGAATAGTTTACGTAGTTCAGCGTCTACTCCTACGAAATTCGTTCCCTTATCGCTGGATATAGAGTTTGGAATTCCTCTGCGTGATGCAAGTCTACGGAATGCAGCAAGAATGGAGGCTGTTGAATATGAAGACACAGTTTCGATGTGGACTGCGCTGGTAGCCATGCGCACAAATACAGCGATGTAGCATTTTTGTGATCTCTGCCCGCGACCAGGGCTAGTACGGAAATAAATAGGTCCAGCGTAATCGACACAGCTATGCAGAAATGCTCGATTGCTATGAACCCTTGAGGGTGGCAAACTTCCCATTTGTTGAAAGGCGGTGGAGGCTCGATACCTAATGCACGGTATACATTTTGAAATGCGAGCTTTGACAGCTTGTCGTCCTCGCAAGATCCAGTATCGATGCCTTAGTGTTCCAAAAGTGAGTTGTACACCGTGGTAAGAATATACAGTTGATGTCCTGCAGTTCGTCATATAGTCGTTGCGAGCGTTGTTTAGCGTTGTCTGGTAAAGGATCATCCCATCCGATACCTAGCAGCCAAAGTTTCTGCATAAACACCTTGTGTTCTATGGTAATCGGAGCAAGCCAACCCAAGGGATCAAACAGTTTTGAAATAGTAGATAGAATTGTCCTCTTGGTTGGTATCTGATTGAACTTTGGCAGAGAAAGACGAAAGGTGAATGAATCTGCATCAGGTTGCCAGTTTAACCCAAGCATTGGATATTCCAGTTTCGCTTGCCAGGTTTTTGAAGGTGTTGGTGCTATCCAGTCCGAAGGAAGATTGGTTAACAGTCGAGAATCATTGCACACCCATTTGCGAAGTGGAAACCTGCCCGCCACGAGGAGGTTAATTAATACCTGCTGTAGAGATAAAACCGAAAAACGATGTCGTCAGCTCCCGTGAGAATATCATCAACGTAGATTTGATTTAGCACTGAAGCAGCACGAGGATAACGATGAGATTCGTCTTGAGAAAGCTGCTTCAGAGTACGTAACGCCAGATACGGTGCAGGCATAGGTGACAGTTGTCAAACAAAATTCCGAAATAGGATCATCAGTACTTGTACGCCATAGAATTCGTTGATGGTTTTGATCGTCGCGATGTACCTCAATTTGGCGGAACATTTTCTCGATATCCGTGGAGAAGGCTATAGCAAACATACGCCAACGAAGTAAGATATCGGAAACTTCAGGCTGAAGTTTCGGGCCAACATATAGATGATCGTTGAGCGACGTTCCGAGTGAAGTGGCTTGTGATCCATTGAACACCACTCTGAGTTTAGTGGTCATGCTAGTGTTAGGTGTTGTAGATGGTTGAGATCGGCGCATATGGCCCATAGATTCATATTCTCTAAGGAAGGTACCATATGCTTTGCAGAGTTTAGCGTCCTTGAGAAATCGTCGTTCCATTCTTTGAAGCATAGCTTTAGCTGGAGTTCGCGAGTCGCCAAAATCATTTATGTTATATTTGAATGGTAGTCGTACGATATAACGTCCACTCTCATCCCTCGAGTGAGTCGATTTAAAGTGGTCTTCACATTGCACTTCTTTCTCTGTAAGTAATGCTGATGTAGGCGTTGAGAGTTCTTCCTGTTCCCAGAAACGTACCAACAGGTTTGACAGTTGTTTATTTTGATGTAGTGTGCAAGGTAAACTGATGATTGATCTCGGATGTACATCATCTCTTATGATTGTCATCTCCGAAGATGGAGGAACTGGCCCAGTAAGTATCCATCCTAGTGCCGTGTCTTGTGCTATGAAGCCGCCAAATGGACTAGTGCGGAGACCTGGTCTGATAAGCAACGCATAAACTTCACTACCCAGTAGTATGTCGATGGACTCACTTGAGTGAAAATTAGGATCTGCTAATGCTAAGCCATTCAGATGTGACCAGTTTTGATGAATTGGACGAGGAGGTGGTATGTACTCGGTGAGTCGAGGAAGGATAAGAGCAGTCATTTGACATCTAAACTGTGAAGGTAAGTGCGGTGTGATGATGATGTTCACGATTCCACGAGAAATACCTGATGGAGTCGCTCCGATTCCGGAGACAGGCAACGATGCTGGTCGACGAGTCAAACGTAGTTTTTGAGCCAAGTTTTCTGATATAAAATTGCTCTCTGCACAAGGATCGATTAGTGCTCGAGCCTGAGTGTGTCTGCCATCGTTTCCGTAGACTTGAATAATAGCAGTTGCAAGCAAGACTGAAGTTGCGAAACTGGTGGCCATTTGAGTGACTAGAGTGTTGACTGTAGTCCCCGGATAATTGGATTTCCCTGGTATAAACTCGTGCAGAAGCGTATGATGAAGACCACGACATTCACGACAGACTTTATTTGAGCGGCAGTCCTTAACTAGATGACTACCGAGGCAATTGAAGCAAAGATTATGGGAAGCGATAAATTCCTTGGGTTGATTCACTGCGATTAATTTAAAGGCTTCACAAAAGGCAAGAAAATGCTTTTTTTGACAGAAGGAACAAGTGTGTGTGTAGGGTAGCGTCTTTGATGAAACAAAGTTCTGCGAGACGGGATGAGATTTGATAGAGCGAAATGGTTTGGTCGCTGACGAGGTGCAAGCTGGATCCGATGCTTCAGATGAATTCACTGGAGAACGTAATCGCTCCGAATGATCTAAAGATTCTAAAGTTCGAATTCTAGTGCTGATAAAACTCGTGTGCTGACCAAAGGTTGATGGATCCATGCCTGCTCCAAGTGAAGTTTCCCAAGCTCGTCGGGATTGAGTGTCCAGGCGTTGAACCGTGATGTAAACCAGCCAATCATCCCAGTGTTCCACGGGTCTTTCATGGGTCTTGAGTGCTCCAATGGCATCGGTCGTATTATGTAGTAAGCTCTTGAGACCTGCGAATGATTCCTTTAAAATGGGAGGAAGGTTGCACAGCGCAGCGATTTGAGCAGAAACGAGTAACCGTTTATTATCATACCGCTCGATGAGTATGTTCCAGGCTCTCATGAAATTATCCGCTGTTGTGGGCAGGTTATTTAGTAATTGAGCTGGTTCATCAGTCACGCTCAAATTCAGATAATGGAGTTTTTCTACATTAGTAATACTTGAATTCGAGGTAACAAGCGAGTTGAAGAGATCCCGGAAGTTTACCCAATCTTGATACCTTCCACTGAATTTCGGTAACTCAATTTTTGGGAGTTTATGATGGAATTGGCTGTCAGAAACTGGCGTAATTGAGTTGTTGAGTGCATCTCGAGGGTTATCGTAAGACTCAAGTTTATCTAAGTATTTCCCCTTCTCGAGTAGATAAAGCTCCTCAGCAGTGCTCCAATCGTCGCTCTTAAACTAGTTTGCCTCCTTGTCAGTGGGCGTGGGTTTTAATTATGTCTGTATGTGCTTCTTGATAAGCAGACCAATACTTTTCCAAATTCTCCAATCGTGTCTCACATGCTCCTCGGGTCATTCCGGAAGCACCGAGTTTCGAGAAATTAAGGAAAGATCTAGCAATCAGACCTTTCCGCTTATCCTGGGCTTCGAAAAATAATTCCATTACTAAACTACTGGCTAATTTGCTTACCAGTGGAGGTAAACAGCCTAGAATGTCGCAACCGTGATCGAAACAAATTTAATTGTTCTTAGCGTAAACGCCGAAAAATGCTGCACAAGTTTGTGGGTCAAGTATGATTAAAACCTTGACTGTATTCTGAAAGCTTTTAAGCTTTCGAATTGTACTGCACTATCACTATGCGTGAGGTATTACCGTTTGCGTTCTTTGAGTTAATTATAAATTGTTTGATAATTAATACACATGAACACGCGAGTAACTGATATCGGCACTGTGTATCCTGCTCGACGGACCAAAATGTTGGGGATTCCCTTAAATAAAACGTGATAGTTTTTGTATTTATTACGTTTATTGATTGATTACACGGGATAAAATTGTTAACCGATCTATACGCGCTGTTGGTCGGAGCAAGACTGGCTTAGTAACGGACAATACCGGTCTAGCAGCGGTGTCGGTTGGAGAACAAACTTCGCCAGCAGTGGATAACTCGTTTTGATGCACTGGAAATTCAACCGAGGGCTGTGATCTCGAACACTAGACCACTAACAGCTTTTTCAACTGGAAACGGACATTTCCAATTCAAACGATTACCTTTTGGTTTGAAAATCTCATCAAACAGGTTTCAACGCATGCTCACAATTGCGTTATCTGGTCTCGATTCAGAAGCTTTTCTATATGTTGACGATATTATAATTTTTGGTTGTAGTATCGCTCATCATAATAGAAGCCTGATTAAAACTTTGTTACGATTAAGGAAATATAACTTGAAATTGAATGCCAGCAAATGTCAATTTCTTAAATCCGAAGTTGTATATTTAGGACACCTTATTACCAGTGAGGGTATAAGAACTGATCCATCAAAGGATGAGACTACAAGGAATTATCCGATTCCTAAAAATGCAGACGAAATACGAAGATTCGTAGCGTCTATTATTATGGACGATTTATCCAAAATTTTGCGGATATCGCAAAATGTCTCAATAGTCTTCTTAAGAAGAATGTACCTTTTATTTGGGATGATAAATGCCAAAATGCTTTTGAAATTTTGAAGAAAAAGCTAATTCAACCACCAATATTGCAATATCCAGATTTTACCAACCCATTTATTCTAACAACATACGCATCGAGTTATGCTCTAGGTGCAGTCCTTTCTCAAGGTGAAATTGGACACGATTTGCCAACATCGTACGCAAGAAAGTCTTTGGGAAAACATGATTTAAACAAACCTGTTATCGAAAAAGAGTTACTAGCGATACATTGGGGAATTAACTTTTTCCGACCTTGCCTATACGGTAGAAAATTTGTAGTGTTAACTGACCACAGGCCACTAGTATCTCTGTTCACACATAAAAATCCTTCATCTAAACTAACACGAATACGATTACATTTATCAGATTACGATTTTGACATAGTTTATAGACAAGGTAAAATAAACACGAACGCGGATGCATTGTCCAGAATAGAGTTAAATTCGGACATTTAAAAAAAGATGATTCCTCTTGATAACGATAATAGTGTCAAGAAAACATTGGCGATAACTAGGGGTATGTCGACTAAGTAAGAGTCAGACAATAATGTTAAAGTGCACATTAATGATGAAACTCCCGAATTATATACGAAGCCTGATCAACTTCTAGTATGGGAATGTACATCGATATCGGATATCCATAATATTGTTAAATTGAAATTTATGTTGCATCAAGCAAATAAATTTAAAATCGTACGTACAAAAGATGAAATACATGTGTACTGTTGTGATAAATCTAACAAGAAACACGTTTCTGTTAATGACAAGCAATCAGTCACAGCATCTTTAAACAATGCTAAGCTTACTGACCACAATGATAATTCTAATACGATATACGTATCTATCATGAAGAAGTTGTTGGAAACAGTGCTTAACTGGAACATCCATACGCTAGCTCTATCCATCAATGATGAGATATTCCAGGCATTGAATCCAAGTAAATTGAAAAATATAATAAATAAGTTGCAACAAAACAATTGCGCAAACTTGAAAATAATTATATATAAACCCCCACAAAACATAAAGAATACTGCAGTTCAACAACAATTAATTGAAGAATACCATGATACGCCACATGGTGGTCATTTAGGAATCAGGAAAACAACATTAAAACTCAAACAGCGCTACTGCTGGAAGAACATGAGCAAAATGATAAGAAAGTATGTGAACAATTGTGAACAATATAAAATAAACAAGTAAATACGCCACACAAAAGGAAAAATGATAAAAACAGACACTCCGTCGACAAGTTTTGAGACCATAGCCATTGATATTGTTGGTCCACTTCGTATCTCAAACGGTTATCGATACATACTGCCAATGCAATGTGAATTGACAAAATTTGTCATTGCTTCTCCACTAGAGACTAAAGATGCTTGCACTGTAGCCAAATCACTAGCAAATAATTTTATACTAACTTATGGATTTGTTAAAGTACTTAAGTCAAGTCAAGGCACTGAGTTTGCTAATAAGTTAATGCATGAGATTTGTGAAATGTTAAAAATAAGACAGACAACACACACATACCACCATGAGACTTTAGACACTGTAGAAAGAAATCATCGAGTTCTTAACAAATACATGTTAGCTTTCACTGAAGATATGAATTGGGATGAATGGTTACCATATTATAATTTCGCGTACAACACCACCCCTCACATGTACAATAACTACACTCTATACGAGCTAATATTTGGTAAATTATCGTATCTGCCTAATGACATACTCACGTGTCAAGACAAAATCTATGATATTGACAATTATGCTAAAGAATTAAAAGCAATACTCAGATGCACTCGTCACTTTTACCGCGAGGGTGTAGTGTATCTCAACTACGTCATAATTCACTACATTACAAATCTTAGATTGCAACGTAAAATTGAATCATGTAATGTAAACACACCACACGAATAACGTATGGCACACGACAAGATGTAATATGAGTATTGACACGGCTACGAATGATCGTTCGCAATGTGAACCCTGTGTTGTGGATTCTTTGTTGACAAATATATGATCCAGTGAAAATTAATGACTAAGAGAAAAGGAATTGCATATGCATAAAGAGCAATAAACCTCAAGTGGATGAGTCAAGAATACAACTGATTTATCGATTAGTTGGTAAGTTTAGTACAAAGGAAAATTGTATAAAAGAGATCTAGTCGGTAAGGAAAGTGTTCATTGATTTCTTGACCATAGTCAGCGCATTGTCGCGACTCGTTTTTGAAGTTTCTGAACCTTGGTACAAGATTGCGATCACGCAGTCACTTTCACATATCTGGTAAATATTCCTTTAATAATAAAGTTCTGATTTTTATAATATCAAACATGTTTTGCCTTTCAAAACTAAACGTTTACACCAGATCAAAGTTTAGTGATTCCTGCTCTTCGTTACCGGCAACTGTTCTTTGAAGAGATTATCATATTCTGCGTTGAGCCGTCAACCTCGCAACAAATTAATGGGAATGTTGCTGAATCAAAAAGCAACTCATAAACGAGGCCCCTAGCATTGACTCGATCGAACTCAGCACGAGCTAGGGGAACTGATCAATTCCAGCCGCCGAGCAGCTTAATAATTGCGAACAACCGGTAGCGACCGGCCGACCGACCAGCGGGTCGCAACAAATCTGTAAGCGACTCAATCCAGTAGATGGATCTCATCGGGCCAGGCAATCGATATTAGCAGTGAATGTCCTGTGCGTGGAAGATATTAAGCATTTTCCGTTTTTGTTAACTTCCCAGTATATGGGAAGTTCTTGTAATCGCCTCGAAAATCGAATTTGAAATTTTCAACTTTTCTTTACGTTTTGAGGTCTATAGAGTATATATAAAGTGTTTTTAGAAAGAAGTATGTATGTGTGTGTGTGTGTGTGTATGTACGTACGTACGTACGTGCGTTCGCAGGCAGTTTTTCTACGAGCATAACTCACGTAAACAAAGTCGTATCGACTTTGTTAAGGTGTCGATCGAAGCGTCTTTGCAATCTTAAGAGCTGATTAGTTTTTGGAAAATTTCGGTCGGGGGGGTTTGCTGTTTTCACCCCTTGAAGGTCAACCATGTTAGCCGCTATATCTCACGAACCAAACGTACGATGTTTTTGAACAAGGTGTCAATCGACGCGTATTAACATTTATGTGATTCTATCAAATTTTTAAAAAAATTCTTAGAGCCGTTTTTTAATTTTTTTAAAAAAAGTGCAAAAAATTAGGTTTTTTTTCAAAAACACAAAATTTTTAACCTGTTTTTCAAACCTAAGTAAGCAATGTTTATATAATTTATATACTACAAATAGTTTTTGTGAAAAAACCAGCAAATTTTTTTTTCATGATTACGAAAAAAATTAAATAAAAAATAAAAAATCATTAAACGTTCAAGGTCATTTACGCCATTCATTATATCTCGAGAACCAAATATAATCTTCCGATCATTAAGTTGTCAATCAACGCGCATTATCATTTTTATGATAGTTTTTTATTCTAAAAAAATCGTTAAAGCTTTTTTTTGATGTATTAAAAAAAATTGGAAAAGTAGTGTTTTTTTCATAAAAAAAACATTTTTAACCTTATTTGCACATCGTAATAATAAATGTTTATAGAATTTGTAATCTTTTATCAATTTTTGTAGAGAAACCAGCAAAAACTTTTCTCATGATAACAAAAAAAAATCAATTAAATATATAAAATCATTTAAAGTCACCATGTAAAAAGGGTTCATTCGAATCATTATACATTAAATCTCTTATTCTAAAGAAATTGTTGTAAAGTCAATCAAAGTTTATTAATATTTGCAAAATTTGAGCAGATTTTCAATAGTCTTCACAGCACCATGATTTAACTTTAATTAAAAAAACTGCTTTGTAACCTGTCCCCCCTCCGATTGATCCGCGTGAATAATCAATCAAACCATGGCACCAAAATCCTTACGTAATCAACTGACGCTTGCGTAGATGTTACGATTAATATTAAATCATTCCAATAACTTTTATGAGAGGTACATTTTTATTATTTGAAGTAGTATTATTTCCATAACTATTATTGTGTTTAATATTTTTAATATCTACATATGTAGATATTACTGGGAAGTTGACCGTGTGGACCTCATGGGTCGCACCTCACGGCTTGTTTTTTCTCCATTTCATACGACACGAAGCCCAATTTTCCGCCAGACTACTGCGCTGACAAACACGGGCGCTTGCTTGGCGGCAAAACGGTTTGCAGCCCTGCTAAAAACGTTATTACAAAGCAAACTGTTGTGCCCGCATTCTCAGGTTATAACGTTGCGCTCCTTTACTGTACGCATCTCTTTGTCGCTGACGGTTCAAGATAGCATGGCCCATGTGTGGTAAATTGCTTGAGTCGAAATTTTTTAATTTTATTTGAAATGATTCATTCACATCTGCAGCTGTGTATGTATCAATAAACAGTTGATTCGCGCTGCATCTACCTTTTACCGTGTCTGAAAAGGTGTCAGACCCATGGAATAGGTCTGGCTTCTTAAATATTAACTTAAAATAGTTATTTGAAAACAATATATTAATTCCAGCTTTTATACTTTAACGTGAGAGAGTGTATGTACGCCCCTCCTTATTACCTGATACCTGGCGAAGGCACCATTAGTCAAGGTTTATAACCCCCAAACATTGTACTCTACACTAAAGAGAACAAGAAAAAAATTATTTCAACCTTTATACTTTAACGTATGTCTGGCAGGCCCTGGCTCTTAGTCTATAACCACATAACATAAGTATTTCTTTTTGGACGAACTTGCTCTTATCCACATTAATAATGAAGTTTGCTTCTTGAAGTAGGTGGGCAACAATGGACAGCAGCGTTAGACGTTCGTCTAAGGTGGAGCTGGCTACAAGCAAGCAAGTAAACAAAAACTTGATTATGCAATTCGTGAGGTATCACTTTATGCATCAACCGGCATATGGTCTGCGGTGCGTTGCATAGGCCGAGGGGCATGACCGTGGTCTGCCGGGGATGGTGAAAGCGGGTTTTTTCTTAGAGCTCGCTCCTAACGGAATCTATCGTAAAGCGTCCTTCATATTCAAACTGGTGATAAAACGGGTTTCTTGAAGCCTGGCCAGCAGGCCTTCAATGAGAGGAAGTGGATAAGCGTCCTTGACGGTCACTGTGTTCGCACGTAAAGGCACAGGTGCACCTCACCAGGTTTCCGTATAAGTGTGACTGGTCAACTCCATGCGCTGTGACTCTTTAAATACCCTCAGAAACAGCATGCTAGTTCATCATAAATCAGTTTCTGCACCACTGACGAGACTGCATATTATCTTTTTTTATGGTTGCTGCTCTGTCAGTATTCATGCAGTGTGGTAACAAGTTGGTTTTTCCCAAACCCACCTTATTGAATCATGGAAATCGGTGTTAGAAGACATCGGAACGTTTCAGATCTTTTGGGGACAATTGATGGAAGCCGCTGGATACCGCGCGACACATTGTCCATTTCCCGCCTGGCACTTCGGGCGTTTAGACTTGACCATGTTGGAGGTTCCACGGCCATAGACAAATTGTTGCTGATACGGTCTTGGACATTCCATCAAGGAGTGACCCAAATCTAGGCAACTCCAGCACTTCCGAAATTCGTTTCGTTCTGCTCGACGCCGGACGGGAAGACTTCTTGGTTTGATGGCAGCGCTTCCAATCCGGAATGATCAGGCAGCATCGAAAATCTTGAGCAAGTTGCTGTTGGATCGGCATGATAACCCGTCCGTGCTTCGACTGGGTATTCCTGGATCCACTTATTGGTTGATGTCGTGCCAAATTAAACATACATCAATAAATTCCTAAAATTAACTAATACGAAAACCCTAAACCCCAAAAAATTAGAACACTCAAATTCAACATGAAAAGAAGAAGAAGTTATAAATAGAGCTGCGGAACAATAATGCCTAAAACTAATTCCTTTATTTTTATTTTTATTTTTTTTCAGGTTCAGCGTGCTGGCCCTGCGGTCACAGAAAATTTATATGTAAAGGCTCAGCGCGTGGGTGTGATTCTCATATGTGGGTAATAGGCCCGTGCTGATCCATCATATATTTTACAAAAAAATGGAATTAGATATTCTTTTTCTCCTACTCCATTTAAAATAATGTCCTCTTAGATAAAAATATAATATAATAATAATTATAAATTTTATTTATCTAAGAGAAAACTTAAACTGACTTCAGCGTCAACGTTCGATAGCATTGCGCATATCTTCGTCAACCAAATCATCATCGAGAAGTTCAACTTCATTCTTATTAGTTTCGGCAGCAACTGGCTCGTTTACAATTTCATTATCAATCTGCGCAGTTCGTTTCAGTTCTGATATTGCTTCTGCCAACAACGTCAGTGGAACACAGATGGAATGAATCATTGCTCTAACATTTTTGACGATAATTCTGTTCAGTATGTCCATTTTATTATGGTCGGAGTCTAAAATTAACTTGGTCATATGCTTACTTTTGAACTCCGGGGTATTGTGTAATCTTCGCCGTCTAACTTCATGACCGAGTGTCTTAATACTTATATAAAATCGGCACCAATAAGTCACCATCCGTTTTTCGAGTTAACGAAAACCATACCCGAATGATCGTCAACGAACACTGCAACAACTTGTGCACCACTAAGTAACGTGGCTAATATCGGACCCAAAGTGTCAAAATGACCCTATTTACCAGACCGATTAGCACGTTGATCAGATTCTTCGAAGTGCTTACAACACATCTTGCCGATTTCGTACAAGTTAATTGAGATCGTCTGCCACTGGTAATTAGTCTTCCATTGCGTGGCATTCGTAACGGCTCACCGCTAGACGATGAACGCGTAGTGGTTCTCAGTCATCGATCAATTTTTGGCGTATGCTTCCCTTTCAATTTTATTGAGTTAGACCCGCAAGGGTGGATTAAAAACAGCAACAAACGGCATGCTCATATTTTGATGGAGCTAATTGCACAAGCAAACGAAGAGCCAGAGTTAGCTGGTCAATGTGCCACCACTACCAATATGTTAGCGTATCAGAATAGTGTGTGTCTGTATGACAATAGCGACCCACGATGATATTATCCTCGAAATCTAGAAATTCCTCCAACACATGTGCTTTCACATATCAACTTTTTTAAGCTGGAAGCGAATGTAGTATGTTTTGGATAGTTTGGGGAATAAATTCTATCTATCTATCTAAATTGTAGTAAAAATTCATTTTTAATGTGAAGAATAAAAAACATCTGTAATCGAGGAAAAATCATAGCTGATTTTAGGAACTATTTTGGATAGGTGTTCTGATTGAGAAATATAGTATTTTTCTGCATTTATTGAGTTGAGTCCCATAGTAAATAGATTGATTGGCATTGGCAAACTTGAAAACGATATTGACATGAGATATACTCGATGGCCAATGAATTACATTCAATATCGTCCCTCAAAGTTCAAAAAGTCGTATGTCGAAATGTCGTATGTTTCAATAAATGACTTAAATAAAGTAAATAGTTACGAAGTCGTGCCTTTTTGTTTTAGCGTAAAAAGTGCGAATTAAAAATACTTAGCCTAAAAATATGCTAACGAAACGTCTTCGTCCTTCGAGATCTGCTTTAATTTCGATGCAGGCAAAACTCGACGGCATGGCGCTTTTAGATTAGCATAATTCGGATGCATTAAGTGTCGACGACGTAAAGTTGTTGTCAGGACTCGAATAAAGTCCACCCGTAAGACACGTTACCGAGATATCTGGGCTGGTCGTTGTAGGGATTACTCAATGTTGATCATCTGGATTCTTCCAACGAGAAACCTATATATGAGACGCTACAATCAATATTGGCAAGCAAAACTGGCGAGATATCCTATGATTATCATGCAAATTTAAAAGACTCAAAATCAGATAACCATTTATCACGCTGATGTGCCATTTGTGTGAATTATATCCAATTTCTCCATCATACGTAATTTGTTTGATATGTGTTGACACTAAATCGGATACGATTGTCCGTCGAGTACTACGTGATTTAAGGGGGGAAGTACCTTTAGAGGGCGGAAAAAAAGGTCTTTTTTGCAACTGATTTGTGGGGAAATGAAGACAGTTCTTGATAAATCAGTGTAATATTTATTTTAGGTGATGTTTGAGGTTGAAAAAAAACATATTCTACAAAAGTGAAAGTTGAAAATTAACAAATTTTTCAAGGATCTTGAAAGCCATGTCGTCGCTGACGTCGTAAATTGCGTAAGCGATGCTGGCTGCAATTTTCATCTGAAATCAACAAACCAAACATTTTCTTACTCGAGAGGTTTTTTTAGTAGATGGACTAAAATATTCGCGAAATTCGAAAATTAGCCCTTCAAAACAGGCTCAAAAAAAAAAACAAATCACGATTTTGACGAAAAATTTCGTTGTACTTCCAGTCAAAAATAGTCCCAAAATAATTTGTTTTTTAAATCTTTAGTCTGTATAGAACAGTTTTTTATGCTCTTTAAAATGGATGCTAGATGATGAAAATCGATTCACTAGTTTTTTATTATCACTTACGCAATGTTAAAAAACATGGTTTCGAGAAAAGGCCGTTTAAAGTTTGTGGTCAAGAGAAAAAGAACTCGGCGCCAGGCACTTCCGGGATGCATATCTTCCACAATTTTGAAAATTAGCTTTTGAAACTTTGACATGATATTTTTAGGCAATATATCTATCGATTAAAACAATTTAAAAAAAATCGATTTTAAAAAGTGTCTAAAGGTACTTCCCCCCTTAAGCGAAAGAGGACTAGATCTTGATTAAACTCTCACGCAGTATGACTTTGCAGTAGTTATTATCCCTCGACAAGCCGTCAATTCAGTTGCCATTTATCTAATTGTGCACCACATTGAACAAATCCTAAGCCCAAGGCATCACGACAAAAATTAAAAAAATACATTACATATTTTTATTCATATCTGTCGTAAATAAAGTATTGAGTAAAGCAAAACCATGACTTTAATTAAAAATTATTATATTATATTATATATATATATATATATATATATATATATATATATATATGTGTGTGTGTGTATATATATATACTCTGCGAAATAATTATATAGGCAGTACATTTTTTGCAATTTTAACAAAAACTTAAGAGCATTCCACTTTAAATATATTGGATTTTATTTGAAAAGAAGAAACAATTAAAGTTAATGATAAATAACTAGTTCCTGAATTAGCACTTTGAAAGTAATTATGAAGAAAAAAAACTTAGTACGAAATATATATAAAGGCACTTTTGCTGACATGAGGAAAAAAGAAAACATTATAAAACTAAGATGAAGTGTGACCCCCTCTATTCTTGACCACCTCTTTTATACGGGTTTGGCATAGAGTCTATAAGCGTTTGGATGTAGGATGGCTCTATTTTGTTCCACTCTTCTTGAATATCCAATTTAAGCTCCTTTACACTATTAAATTGCCGTCCGTGGTTATAAACGTTTGATGAAAATCTAGCCCAAAGGTTCTCTATCGGGTTTAGATCGGGACTTACTGCTGGCCAATCAAGAGTGGGAATGCTACGCGATTCTAAAAACGATTTTGTTTTGCGCGAAGCATGAATTGCAGCATTATCCTGCTGAAAAATGAATTCTGATGTAGACATTTCTTCCAAAAATGTCACAAGAACATTATCAAGCAACTGTACATAATGATTTCTGCCGAAGTTGCACATCAGAGGAAGAGGAAGAAACCATTAAACACTTTCTGTGTGAATGTCCGGCGCTGTCCAGGAAGCGCATGCAAACCTTGGGCACACCCTTCCTAGACAACCTCACGGAAGCAGCCGATTTGGACATTGGCTGCATAGCCGGCTTTATTCGAGAATCTGGATGGTTCTCGTCATCCCGCAGGTTCTAGTGCCGCCCTTATATTCTGTGGTATCACAATGGGCCTCTCGTGGCCTAAGTGAGCCACCTTTGGATAAAAGGGGGCTGCCACTACAACCAACCAACCAACCAACTGTACATAATAATCAGAATCCATTCTTATCGTTACAAAACAAATTGGCGTAGTTTTCATATAGCTTATGCCAGCCCAAACTATTAGCGAACCACCTCCAAAATTTCGTCGTTTTCGAACTTCTGGTGAAGTCTTCCTCGAACGCCAATATCTGTGTACACCATTTGGGCTATCTAAATTGAATTTTTTTTCATCGACCCAAAAACGATGTTTTTCCGCAAATCGCAATCTTGCATTTTTATGCTTTTGAGTTAGGGCAGGTTTGCCACACTTTTTGTCATATGTTAACTTTAAATTCACTTTTAAAATCTGTTGCATTCGACGAACACCAGCTCCTGCCTTAGTTGCCGCACAAATTTCTTTCGCCGAAAAATGTTCTCCTGTAGCAAGTCGTTTTATTTCTCTTATATCACGTTCTGTGATTGCCGATGTTCGTCCTTTACGTTTCATTGTGCCATATTTTTTGCCCATTTTGCAGAAATCATCGACCACGCCAGCAGATCGCTGCAATTTCCTCGCGATTAGCCGATTTGAAAACCCCAGATCCTTATAGGCAATGATTTTTCCCTTCTCCTCTTCAGATAATACCTTTCCACGGGGCATACTAATTAAAAAGTGAAGATTGATTTTTTAATGTAGTAATTTGTGATATAATACCTTCAACTGACTTAAGTTTACGTGTTTTTTTGTCTTTGGTGACGAAATGCTCACACAACAACCACAACTGTTAAACTGCCTATATAAATATTATGCAGCAAATAGAAGAGAAATTGAGAATTTTTCTTTCTTTGTGTGCGAGCGTGGATTTTAAGCTTATTTCATAACAAAATAAACTAAACATTGTCATAGTATTCAACAATGAAAACCTGTTTCGAAGTTAATTCCGTTATCAAAATTTTAAAACCGAAACAAACATTGCCTATATAATTATTTCGATGAGTGTGTATCAATAGATTCATAGATCATATCTTGCAACCATCAATCAACAAAACGGATTCAGATCCGACTGCATGCAACAGTCATATTTTGCCGAAATGCTTTAAAGATAGTGCCTACATATTGATAGTAGGCAGGCCGAATCTTGTTTAAATGTTCTGAATCAACAATGCTTACCAGTAGATTGCACCTAAATATAAAAGAAACCTCTGCATCCGTGCTTATTCGGATCTGATCACTGAATTTGTTTAAGTGGGTCCGCAATAATGTGTAACGGACTACAAACCATTGTTTTCTTTATTCACAACCTGCCATCTCATGCCCCAATCATTTTTGATTCTAGGAATAATTTGTGCTAAATGCATCCCGCAAAGATAATTTGGATTGACAACTATGCATGTTCGATCCAAAAGCTGACACCAATCCGTCTTATACTCATCTGTTATATAGGAGCTTCCGACAGATGAATTACAAACCAAGAAAAAATAAAGGGAGACTATAGCGTCGTAAAATGATTTAAAGAGAGTCCAGCCTACGTCTTGATTGAGGAAGGTTAATTTAAAGTAGCTGTTTGAATGGTTATTATATAAAAATCAAATGCATTTAATTGTGTTTTGTATTGTAGTTCAAATATATCACCCATGTCATTACTTGCTTGAATAATTAATTGGCGGTAGAAATTTTTTGAAGCGACAGGTGGAGCTGTCCGACAATCATTATTCAAAACGGTCATCATTACTCAAGCATATTGCATCTCATTTCTCTGAAATTGCAACGTTTTAATGGCCCATGCTGGCCTAAGAGCCACGGCGAATTTCAGTTTCCGCTTGAAGGACGTGATTAGGGACTATAAATCGAATTCAATGTAATTGGTACCGCAGAGTGTAGAGACCGAAAACTTAAGAACATAGGAGATAAATGGTTAAAAAATGAAAGATTAGCATGTTTTGAATGTATAGAACATGTCGATGAAAGTGATAACGATTAACAATGACAGGCTGTTTCATTACTAATAGCGTTGACACATTGTACCATCATCAGGACGAAAAGCGTCATCAGCACGAAACTGCAAATGACGGGGTGACACACATGTTTTCGTCATTGGTGCTGTCATTATCATGCGGTCGTTGGTGTCGTTTCGATTTCAAACGGCAATTGTCCGCGATGGCACGTCAGATTTGGTTCGAAGCTGATATAAATAATGTCAAATTCCATACACGGCAGATGGTTTCTCATTATTCTACCCAAACATAGATGGCAGTTTTTTCGTACTTATCGAGATAAGTATGGTCTTTTTTCGTGCTTATCTCACCGTCATTATGATGGGGTTTTTTGTGCTGATGATGGTTTTCGTACTGATGATGGGTCAGTGTGTCAACGCTATAATACTGAGGTTTACAATTAATGTCATTCTTAGTTTTTGTAAGAAAATACATTGAATTATTTGGCAGTTTAATGTTTAAACAATGAATTTGTTAAATCCAAAGACAAAAATAAAAATGTGGTATAAAATCCAAAATGTTATAATTTACGTGTTTTTTCGACGGCACCTTGAATGGACTCATGTTTTTTTGTTTCGTTTCGCTAACCCTCACGAACTACTCGTGTTAAACAAGAAAATGTTTGATCGGAACCGTTACTTTATGGTTGGATTTGTGTCATTCATCGCAATATGAAGCATCTCGTGCGCATCAGGCTAAAGGAGCTCTCAAATTAGTAAGGCATTCGAAAGGTTGTCGGTGGGCTAGGCCTTTTGCTATAAATGTAACATTATTATGACCAAGAGGTGAATATAAAGTCAAAGCGTCACCTCACAGCACCGAGCGTAACTCTGGTGGTTATAGTCTTTCCATCCTGCTTCGACCTCTTGTTGCGTAGGGTTTATCGACCGTAAATTTTACTGTTCCTCGTAGGAACAAAAATGGAAACAAATAAATCAAATGTTAAGAATACTATGTTGCGTGCCCCGCATTCATTCACCTCTCTCTCCCAGCCAATCATCCTCCATGTGCCCCGCCACTTCGGACGCAACATGGAAGATGACCGCTGAGAGGAGGCATCCGTGCGGAGCACCCACCAACAGTGGTCGCATAGTGGCGACCATAGATAAAACTTTTTTTTTAAAACCGGCTAGCTCACCGGGTCGTGGGCTAATCAAAATCACCAAGAAAAACATCATACGGACACGTCAATAACCGGACAAACTCAATCACGCACAGGCTGAGGAGGGGAGAACTATGAAAACACTCACTTCATATTATGTTCACTGTATATATTTTTTTTTGTATGTAGAACAAATGAATTTCTTAAATGTGTTTTTCTAACTGATTTTAGTTACTTACAAAAGATATTTTATACAGGTATGTATTACAAAGAACTTTCACAGGAAACACTCAAATTTTAATTAATTTTTTTTTTTGAAGAGTGAAATTAACATTGCAAACCCTCAGGTAGTGAGGTCGAAACATCGAGATCAATGTGCTGGGCTCTCATACTCGTAAGCCAAGTTAGGCCATATCTACTGAAATGTTTTCTCAATGACATCACTGTCCTCGAATCGGACTTTCGAGGATTGCTCCCTTGCGTTGTCGCCTTTCGTCTGGGCCGTTTCGCAAGGCGTTCCTCCGTGTTCCGTACGCCTTCGATACACGTGCTCACGCTACAATCACAACATACTTACTCCCCGGCAAATCAACAACTCCACTCCAGGCGCTTTTGCCGTTGCACCACACGAGCCTTGCCAGGCGCTGCGATCAACGCCTTCGCTAAAGATCAATTCGCCCAAAGCGGCGTGGTAGATCGTTTTCGCTCTGCTCCGTCCAAGGACACTGGTCCGCCAAGATCACTGCAGATCTGACCTGGCGGAGGACTTGCATTTAAGCCTGCATCGAACGGAAGCCAAGTCCTTCCGATCCCGACTCCCACCGCATAGCGTAGAACGCAGGCGATCGGTGAGTGTTCGCGACTCGCCTCCTCAGCCTTGGCACCTTGAAGTCTTCTTCGCCTTCTTCGTGCAACGAAATCAAACCCGGACGCACCAATTCCATTCGCATTCCGGGTGCGGGCTCCACAAATTTATGGAACGTCTGTGGACTCCACGCGGTCCAATGTTCCAATCCTGTTCGCAGCGACGGGGCCACTTGTTTCTAGCCTCCCGGCCAATAACTCCCAAATTCCAGCGACTACGCGCACAAGACTACGATTCGGAGTCTGCTACTCGCCACGCGTATCCTCAATCACCGAAAATGCTCGCTAGAATTTATTGCGCACACTTCCCGATCCAATATTTTAGTCTCCGCCGGAATCGTTGATACGTTCAAAAAAAAAACTCCCCGAAAAAAAATGGCGTGTCATTCAATTACATCTCTCGCGACGACTTACTCGTGTCACATCCCATCATCTACTCACTGACCTACAATTCACCGCGATCACACGACGAAGCATTTTTGCTTCGTTTATTACCATATATGGTAATATACCCAAAATGTTTTCGGCCAATCAGAGGCGATAGCAGGCAAAGCGAACCGATTCGCGCTCAATCACTTGAACTCACCTCTCAAGAGAGATAGCGCGTGTGGTGGATTGCTTAATTGGGCTTTAGTACTGCCAATGCTGATCACTTGGCCGTGTAATGAGGGAAATTTGAATATGTTCCAAATTTGGAAGAAATGAAAAAAAAATGAACTATAAAAATATGAGGATTGATCCGCAACAGAATTTTTTTTTTTTTATGTTCACTGTATATATTTTTTTTTGTATGTAGAACAAATGAATTTCTTAAATGTGCTTTTCTAACTGATTTTAGTTACTTACAAAAGATATTTTATACAGGTATGTATTACAAAGAACTTTCACAGGAAACACTCAAATTTTAATTAATTTTTTTTTTGAAGAGTGAAATTAACATTGCAAACCCTCAGGTAGTGAGGTCGAAACATCGAGATCAATGTGCTGGGCTCTCATACTCGTAAGCCAAGTTAGGCCATATCTACTGAAATGTTTTCTCAATGACATCACTGTCCTCGAATCGGACTTTCGAGGATTGCTCCCTTGCGTTGTCGCCTTTCGTCTGGGCCGTTTCGCAAGGCGTTCCTCCGTGTTCCGTACGCCTTCGATACACGTGCTCACGCTACAATCACAACATACTTACTCCCCGGCAAATCAACAACTCCACTCCAGGCGCTTTTGCCGTTGCACCACACGAGCCTTGCCAGGCGCTGCGATCAACGCCTTCGCTAAAGATCAATTCGCCCAAAGCGGCGTGGTAGATCGTTTTCGCTCTGCTTCGTCCAAGGACACTGGTCCGCCAAGATCACTGCAGATCTGACCTGGCGGAGGACTTGCATTTAAGCCTGCATCGAACGGAAGCCAAGTCCTTCCGATCCCGACTCCCACCGCATAACGTAGAACGCAGGCGATCGGTGAGTGTTCGCGACTCGCCTCCTCAGCCTTGGCACCTTGAAGTCTTCTTCGCCTTCTTCGTGCAACGAAATCAAACCCGGACGCACCAATTCCATTCGCATTCCGGGTGCGGGCTCCACAAATTTATGGAACGTCTGTGGACTCCACGCGGTCCAATGTTCCAATCCTGTTCGCAGCGACGGGGCCACTTGTTTCTAGCCTCCCGGCCAATAACTCCCAAATTCCAGCGACTACGCGCACAAGACCACGATTCGGAGTCTGCTACTCGCCACGCGTATCCTCAATCACCGAAAATGCTCGCTAGAATTTATTGCGCACACTTCCCGATCCAATATTTTAGTCTCCGCCGGAATCGTTGATACGTTCAAAAAAAAACTCCCCGAAAAAAAAATGGCGTATCATTCAATTACATCTCTCGCGACGACTTACTCGTGTCACATCCCATCATCTACTCACTGACCTACAATTCACCGCGATCACACGACGAAGCATTTTTGCTTCGTTTATTACCATATATGGTAATATACCCAAAATGTTTTCGGCCAATCAGAGGCGATAGCAGGCAAAGCGAACCGATTCGCGCTCAATCACTTGAACTCACCTCTCAAGAGAGATAGCGCGTGTGGTGGATTGCTTAATTGGGCTTTAGTACTGCCAATGCTGATCACTTGGCCGTGTAATGAGGGAAATTTGAATATGTTCCAAATTTGGAAGAAATGAAAAAAAATGAACTATAAAAATATGAGGATTGATCCGCAACAACTATCATTTTGGCTAGGTGTTTAAAGGACTCTGAAAAAGTACAAAAATAGAAACAACCACGCAAAGAAAATAATGATTATGAAAAAAAAGAAGAAAAAACAAGAAAACTAATAACACCAAAGCGTCATATTTTATTTAATTATTATGTAGTACAATTTTAGATTGATCAGATTAGTTTGCACTTAGAACACTTAAGTGCTTGTGATATAAAATATTTTCGTTATATGTACTATATAATATGCTTGATATTAAATTATTCACTGTCAAAACGTAAAATGGTAGTATACGTATTAAAATAAATTTGAATTTAAATTGACGACGTTACTGTTTATAATCAAGGCATCATTTTGTTAACCTAACCCAGTTGTGGAACCGTACCAATCTGGTGTTGATTAGATCGTTACAAGGCCCCGAAAATCCATAAAGTATCGCACTGTGCAAATTCGTGTAAAGATAGTTTAAAATTAATTTAAACAAAAAGATCATTCTTTTCATTTTAAATTATTATCATATATTTTATTTTTTTGTGAATTACATTTTGTAGGTGTCGTTTCAATAACCCGACTCAAAGCGTTCTTCTTCCACTAAAAAATCAGCATATAAAATATCTGATTTTTTTTGTAATTATCCCTTCTGTTTTTATTTCTGATTTTTTGTCCCTAGATTTTGCTATTTATTATTTTATTTCATAGTTTGGAAATTTCGTGCAATTCGAGTATGACGTGTTTGAATCTCACTTGATGCGATTGAGCGAAAACTAGAGAGTAATTAACCACGACCACGTCATGTCTGGGCAGTTTTGGTCAGAATAACAATGAAAGCTTCAAATCAAAAACATCGAGAATGTTCTCTAAAAATTCTTTCGGTAGCCATAATATTTTTGAAACAAATGCGAAAATAGATACGATTTCGTTCAATGATGCGGTGTTATTTGCGAGAATTGCAATTTCTTCAAATCATCATCGGTTTTAAATAGTATAAACTATTATCAAACACGAAGCGACTAGAACATGCTAAGATTTCTACACTTCAAACAACCAAATATGCTCAAACAACGAGGAAACAAAAACATCATTAACAAGCCGCGACGTGCGACCTTCGAGGTCCCCACGGTCAACTTCTCAGTAATATTTACATGACACGATAATAATTATGAAAATAATACTACTTTAAATAATAATAACTAGAAGTACTCATAAACGTGAGCGGGGGTAGGGGTAGGCTACAAAGCCTTTTCTACGTTATTTGTTATTTCCTATCAATGCTCGAAGGACAAAAGAGCGCTAGCAAAAATGAATGCAGTTTTTGTTACTAAGCCCACTGAAGAGATTTTGTCGCGTGATGGCCATTTTGAATAGTTATGTTTGAAATCGCCATGACTTCGGCATAATCATTGAGTTCGTATTTTTTCACGATTTTACAACAATCATGTTTCTTATTTCCAGTTGGTCGTGAAAAACATTGAATGTGCAGTCAATAATCGGTTTAATTGCATCTAAAAACTAAAAAGCAATACGGATGATGATGGAGGAAGTAATTGAAATCTTACAAACACTAAAGAATGAAACTACTAAAAAACAATTTTTTTATTTGATGACAGCTTTTTGAAGCACATGATCTTGTAAAGCAGGGGCTGCCAAAAGGTGCGCCGAGAGTTTTGGTACGCCGAGAACGCGCCCGCGCTAGCGCCGGCGTAAAAGCGGAGATAAGAGGTAGCGAGTAGGAAGTATGTCTGTCTGTCTTTGATCGCTGCCCTCGCTGGCGAGCGCGACGGTTAGCTTGTCCGTCCGACCGCCCGCCAGTCAGACGACGAACAGCCACAAAAGCGCAGCCAGCCTACTCGGCGTAAGCGTAGCGCAGCCAGTGCGCTGGGCGCTCCAAACTTGGCCACCCCTGTTGTAAAGTATTGAATACAAAACATTTTACCATTCAAAGCGTTCATTACCACAAATGCAAATTTAAATATTTTTTTTTTTTGGTTTTCACAATATAAGCAGTTTTTGTTATTAAAATTAAAACACGGTACTGTAAAAACCACTAAAAATCTGCTTAAATTATGCAAATATTAATAAACTTTGATTGATTTAACATCAATGTCTTTATAATAAGAGTACATCAGGTAATATCATTCGTATGGACACTTTTTACATGATGACTTTGAATTATTTTTTTATTTTTTATTTTTTTGTAATCATAGAATCAGATTTTGCTGGTTTCTCTTCAAAAACTGATAAGAATTTATCAATTTTATAAACACTATTACTGTGTAGTGCAAATCAGGTTAAAAATTCATGTTTTATGAAAAAACTCAATTTTTTGCATGTTTTTATTAAATTAAAAAACGGCTCCAACGATTTTGTAGAAACGTAAAAACATCATGAAAATGTTGTGACGCGTCGATTGACATCTCAGTGATGCAAATACTACATTTGGTTCGCGAGATATAGTGATTGACATGAATGACCTTGAAGGTCATGATGACTTAATGATTTGTGATTTTTTTATTTATTTATTTTTCATAATCATTAGAAAAAGTTTTGCTGTTTTTTTCAAGAACTATTTGGAGTTTAAAAATGTTGTAAACATTGATTACTGCGTTTTGCAAATCAGGCTAAAAATTTATTGTTTATGAAAAAAACCTCAATTTTTTGCACTTTTTTTTAAATAAATTGAAAAAACGGCCCTTACATTTTTTTAAAAAAAATTTGATAGAATCACAACAATGGTAATACGCGTCGATTGGCACCTTAACGATACAAATCATATGTTTGGTTCGTAAGATATAGCGCATGACAGAAATGACCTTCAAAAGGTCAAAACAGCAAACCCCTCCGACCGAAGTTTCCCAAAAACTAATCAGCACTTAAAATTTCAAAAGCGCTTCGATTGATACCTCAACTAAGTCAATACGACTTTGGTTACGTAAGTTATGCTCGTAGAAAAAACTGTCCATGAACGTGCAGACGTACATACTTCTTTCTAAAAACACTTAAAATATACTCTAAAGACCTCAAAACTAGGGCTTCCAATCCCGCGGCATGTCTTCAATCTCGGTATTTGCGGGACTGAAAAATTCCAGTCCCGCAAGATCTCGGTATTTGCGGAATCTCGCGTATTGAAATTAATATTTATCTATGTTAAATGAAACAATGAAATAATTATAATATATTTACTTTTATTTTAATTTCATTATTATTATTACATCAAGTTAACATATAGATAGCTTACAGATATAAAATTAATGTAATCTAATAGAAGAGATTAATCAAAAAACGCAATTAGTTTCATGCGTCAGGAACATGTGATTGAAAATATTTGCGAAGAAAACATAGCATATCTAAAGTGTCATTTGCCAAACTACTACGTATCTTAGAAGCAATATAGCCAGCAGAAGAAAAAGCCCTTTCAGCCTCACACTTTATCATAAACTTAAGTGTAGCTTCAGCGGTAAGAAGATTTGCAGTTTGACGACAAAGAACTTCGACGGCAAGTTTCACTGGCTTCAGAATATTATCCAAATTTATTAATGCACCAATTTCATGTTCTGTGAAGCTATACTCGATGTTTGTTCCAAAGCCCATGTCAATTAGAGATTTGGCAATACACAATTTTAATTTTTTAAAAGTTTCCATCATTACAGCCAAACTACTCCATCTTGTCTTGCAGTCTCTTTCTAACTCAATTTTTCTCCCGAATTCTTTCTTGACGTATTCTTGAAGCAGGTCATTTTTTGTTGGTGAGCCTTTGAACATACCTACAACTTTTCGGACCTTTTTGATTACGTCGTTAAAATCAGATATTAATTCTCCTTCTTTTTCCGAAGGCACTTCTTCAGCTACAAATCTATCTTCGGCAGTTCTATTTGATCCGTCTTCATAATTTGTGTCGGAATCGGGATTATCGAGCGTTACAGTAACTTGTTTTTGTTGAGAAGGCTCCTGTTCATTTTTTCATAAATTACATCTAAGATTCCAAGTTGTAAACCATGGGCATAGCAGAGTTGTTGAGATGGAAGAATCAAACTACCGACTTTGACCATAACCGATGCTCCGTCAGTTGTAACTACAGCAATGTCTTTGTCTAAATCAAGCTCAAATTCCTTCAACTTTTTTCTCAAAAGTTCTACGCAAACTGTTGCTGGCATACTCCCGAAAATACGAGTAAGTCCTAAATTCCAAAACAAGGCACGATTATTTGCGTGAGTATGGACGTTGATGTTAATATATCGTCTGTTACTAGACGACGTCCATTCGTCAAACGTAAGGGAAAAACTATAGTCGTTTTCTTTTAATTCCCACAACTCATGAACAATTTTCATACGAAGAGTCATTCCGTATTTCATGATCATCATGCGAATCAATGTTGAAGATTGAGGCAAAGAGTGACCTTTAGCTTTGAATAATTCTCGCAAGTCTGAAGAAGTGACGACCACGCTCAATCCACGGCAATCCATCTTTCGCAGCCATACGAGCAACTCTTTCCTCCATTGAACTTTCGTTTTTTTCAATCAGAAAGTGTTCCGTAATCTTCATTCTTTTTGATGTTGAAATCGAAACAGAAGGTAGTCCTGGAGTCAAGATACTGGACGAAGAACTTGTGCTGTCATCCTTTTGCTTAAATTCTCATTACCATGCTTTGATTTCAAAAGCACGTGTAATCCTTTAGTCGACCTAGCAGTAGTTTTGATAATACACTTGCACAATTTACATTTTGCGGTTAAACCGTCTTCAGCTTTGAGAAAATGCTCGCAAACAATAGAATTATTTTAAAAACTACTATAATGCATTGCACTTGACATTTTAAACTTTATAATATGATATTTCACGCAGCTAACGAAATTAATCTTGAAATTGAAATCTCACGTCACGTGTGCACTGTGCAGTATGGCCCGCCACGGCGCACGCTATACCAACGCGTGTGGACGACCGCACTCAAGAATAGTCAGTTGTATGCTTGTCTGTAGTCCGCAAAATCCCGCGGGATCCCGCATTACGCAGAACTGCAAAATGAAGCGGGATCTCGGAATACCGAGATCCCGCAATACCGGGATTGGAAGCCCTACTCAAAACGTAAAGATATATTGAAAATTTCAATTTCGATTTTCGAGGCGATTATAAGAACTTCCCATATACTGGAAAGTTAAAAACACTAAAAAAGACGAAATGACTGATGACGTATTTTAATAGTTCGACTGGAACCACCCGTTTGTAGGATAAACGATTTAGTGATTTATTTAATATTATTTATTCGAATTGGTATTCGTTACAAAAGATTTCTCGTACGGCGGTTCAAACGGATTTCCGAAAGCATTTGCAAAACACGTGAGAACATACACTGGTGGTCAAAATAATAAATACACCCCAAAGTTTCATTTAAAACATCTATTTTTTCAGCTGGCAATGCTTTTCAAGTGACGCAATCAGCTGCAATGAATCATTGGATTGGGAGGACAGTTTTGTATGTAGCAAGCCTGTTCATATGTTTTTTTCGTCAAATTGAATTTGATAGTCGAAGGACCATTTTCACATTGGACAAAATAATAAATACAGTGTTTTTAAATAAGTACTTTCGGGTCACTTTTTAATTTTTTTCTAAAATTTTCTTTCGAGTAAGTTTAGTGAAAACTTTTCTAATAAGTTCAAATTATCAGATTTCGTAATAATTCTTTAGTTCAAACATGGGCCGAAATAAGCACTGTTCCCCAGAAACGAGTATCAAAATTCAACGCCTAAGGGACGAAGGCTACTCTCTTCGAGAGATTGCACAAATTTCTTACTGCTCTTTGGGAACCATGAAGGAGAAGAATGATAGTGAAAATCGCGGCCGGCCACAAAAAACCGCTCCATCATTGGATCGGAAAATTGTGCGCGTCTCTAAAAGGAACCCTTTCGCGTCTTCGGTCATGATTTTGCGAGAAACGAATGCTAACGTGAGTGCTAGAACAATTCGTAAAAGATTATTGGACGCAGACTTACCAGCCCGATCACCAAGAAAAGTGCCTCTTCTAAGTAAAAAACATACGGAAGCGACTAAAGATTGGAGTGGAGGAGAAGGCATGAGAAAATGGCGAAATATTCTCTGGAGTGACGAATGCAAGTTCAACATCTTCGGATCGGACGGAAAAGAATATATTAGGCGTCCTCCCGAGAAGCCATTTGATCCACAATATACCAAAAATACCGTTAAGCACGACGGATGTCGATGGACATTTCAACATAATAATGATTCGAATCACTTTGCAAAAATAATGAAAAATTGGTTACGGCGCAAAAAAAAATTCGGTTCTCGTTTGGCCGGTGCAGACACCGGACTGTAATCCTATTGAAAACTTGTGGAAGCAAGTCAAAGATAGGATTTATGTACATAAACCAGGAAATAAATACGAATTGTGGACTGCAGTAAAAAGAGAGTAGCATCTGATTTCAAAAGAAAGCTGTGAACGTTTAGTGGATTCTATACTGGCTCGTTGCAGACAAATTCTTACAAATGAGGGTCACGCAATCAATTACTAAGTTGATATTATAAAAAAAACTAAAAACTTCTCTTGAAAAGAATTAAATTTTATTGTATTTATTTTTTGTCCACTCTATAATTAGGATAATGAATCCAAATCGGAATATATTAAAAACCCTTAACAGGTAAGACGCTTTTTTTGCTACTAATATGTTCTACACATTTCAAGCTTACAAGGTATTGAAAGCTAAAAAAAATAGATGTTTTCCAAAAAACACAGGCGTGTATTTATTATTTTGACCACCAGTGCATATGAAGTTTCTTAAAGTAGAACAATTTGTAGTGGTGTGTAGTTGGCATTAGTAATGTCATCTGCTGACAAAAGTTTTCAATAAATATTTACGGATCTGGCGGTGAATTTATCTTTACGAATTTGAGTAAAGATAAATTCACTCGACATGCGAAGAGTAATTCCGTACACTAATTTTGCTACCGTACATCCATTTTTTTCCTTAAGAGCAGTCTGAGGCCGAATGAAATTGTGTCAATACTTTCCGTTCAACTGCTGCTGCTCTATCACATTAGCGTTGCTTTGAACGTTCTGGGAAATTGCTCAACAGCTCCATTTGTCTGCGGATGGGTTGCTGCATAACGGTTTCGGTTGCATCCCAAGAGATTTGTTTGCAACAGGAAAAGACGGCCTGCGATTTGAATTGCCTCATCTGTTTCAACTGCTTCAGATGCTCCAAAACTGCACACCCATAAACGATAGATAGCTGATGCTACCGCGGTATCATAAGTGCGAAAAGGAATAGCCTCTGACCAATGAAAACAACGATCAACCATCGTTAGAAGATATTTGCATCCGTCCCAGATAGGCTATGGACCAACAATGTTCAGATGTAAATGCTGAAACTTTTTTAAGATAACGAGCAAATTTGTATTTTTAGTTTTTTCGTGTCCCGATATTTTGCTAGTCTCGCACTGAAAAAACGCCTGTGCCCATTGCTTTATATAGTTTTTCATCCTAGGCCACACAAATTTCTGCCTGATTAGTTTGCATGTGACGCGTGCACGTTGATGAGCTGCGTTGTGATTGATATCAAAAAGTTTTGTGCAGTAAATTTGGCGATGAAAAATGAGGACGATACCATAGAATAGCCTGACGGGGCAGTATGGACACGATAGAGCTCAAGGTTTGACGACTCGTGTTCAGTAGCTGCTTGGTGCGTCTGGGACTCAGTGCGCGCCAAGTTTGCCTGGTTGTCCGGCAGGTTTCTTCCAACAACCAGGTTCAATTTGCAGCCTGGATGTAATGCTGCTTAAATCCTAGCTTTATAGAAGCTAGAGGTTGGCCGACTTGGGGTGTGAGTGGAGCACAGTGCCAGCCCTCGCGAAGGTATCCGCTTCGCAATTTCCCAGTATATCAATATGTCCCGGTACCCAGTGTAGTGTCACTTCACAGTGAAGTGACATCACGTTCAGCTGTTTAAGGCATTTCATTACCATCATGGATGAGATGTACACGTTGGATAGTGCTTGGACAGCAGCCTGATTGTCAGAGAAAATATTCAGGTTTCTTACAGAAATTTCCTGATTTCTCAACCAGTCTACTGGCTTGTATATTGCAATAACTTCTGCCTGAAAAACACTGCAGTGGTCCGGATGCCGGAAAGATAGTTGCAGGCCTAGCTGTTCTGAGAAAACGCCGCAGCCAACTTTTCCATCCATTTTGGAACCATCAGTATAGATGTCGACCGATTCCTGCGTCCTACTTATTTTCATTTTCCAGTCATCCCTGCTTAGGATGACTGACTTGAAACCATGATGAAAGCAAGGAATCGGAGAAGTGAGGTCCACTCTCCCTGGCGTCGGTCCATCCCTCATTAATATATTGGAGTGACGAGTATTTCCCTCATGCCAGAGATTTAGAGCTTTCAATCGAATTGCAGAGCACTTGGCCTGCTGTCTCGTAAGGAGCTCAGTAGGGAGCCAATTCAATAGCATTTGCCGGGTAGTGCGTAAGGCCCCGGTGATTGCAACAGCTGCAATCCTTCTCAACCTGTTTATCAGGTTTGCATTGGTTGTTTTCGCAATAGCTGGCCACCAAACAACTGCGCCGTACAGAAGGTTTGGTTCCCATATCGCCCTATAAAGCCATGATACGGTTTTGGCTTTCAATCCCCACTTTTTCACAATAGCTCTTTTACAGCAGTAGATTGCGCATGCAGCTTTGCGTGCTCTTTCTTCTATGTTCGTTTTCCACGCGAGCTTGGAGTCTAGAATTAGACCCAGATATTTAACCTGATGAGACGATTTGAGGCTTATCTCATCTAGTTTGGGTGGGAGAAATGGTGGAATTTTGTACCTTCTTGTGAAGAGCACAAATTCCGTTCTCTGCGGATTTATCTTTAGACCGCACTCTTTGCTCCACTTGGTAAGAATACCTAGAGCAAAGTTTAGTCTTTCAGGTAGGGAATTAATGAATTTGCCAGATCGTTGGCATAGGCTACGACTTTCCGGACAGTCGCTTCTATTTTTGCCAGGAGCTTGTCCACCACTAAGTTCCAACTGACGCTTACTGGTATATCAAACAGTATACTACGTTTTTAGAAAACAAAATTCAGCATATCAGCAATGTAGCCTGTGAAAAAATTCAAACTACGTATCACTTGAGTCATGAAACGCTGGAATGTCCAGGTTGCATATCGTAATCCAAACGTTATGACCGGAAATTTCTATAAATCAAACACCGTGATAATTGCTGTTTTGGGAATGTCTTTCAAATGCAATCAGTAAACTAATAAAAAAAGGGCATGACTTGGTAACTTCAGATCAGAACGAAATTTGGCAGGGTATTCAACCCTCAACATATTTGACCCAAACACCTCCTCTCCGCTTTTGAGAAAAAGTCTAACGTTTTCAGCGTTTCTTGTGAACTAATTTGAAGTTTTTGTTGTAGTACGAAGTGGTGCAGTGTAGGGAGCAGTGCCCATAGCTCCCAATCGTATGGTCGTATGATCAATTCGAGCTCGGTGTTGATATTTTTTAAAAAAACTTAAACTTATTAATTATGGGATCAATTAATAATTATCAACTATATGCCACAATCATTCTTGCTAGTTACGATGGGCATCACCCTCGTTTATTGCTTTTTGCCAAATTGGCACCAACACACGGAAAAGACGCAGGAACATGGGATGACCCCACCATCAGCAATGATTTGGCTGCGATTACAAGATTTAAAAAACAAATTTTAGTACAATCCAAAAATTGGATCGAACAGCTAGTTGTTTTCTGGAAATAAAATGTATGCGAAAATTTTTAATTGATTCTAAAATTATTAACTTGAAACGTTTCTTTCAAAAAAAAATCGCCACTGAGCCGAAATCTAATTTTTGATCCGCTAAGAGTGCTTATAACTGCATCGCTTGTAATTTGTAAACCAAAGGAAATCAACCTGGCATTACGACGCGATAAACGATATTACAAGAAATAAAAATACCACACCGCGATCCTAACACTTAACATATAACTCACGACAACAGTATTCTATCACTATTCAATCTTGATTGGACAGCTTAAAATAGCCTGAGACATTCCCTCAAACAACTGAAGTCTTTATTTCGATAAAAACATTTCATATATTCCTTAACTTTTCTTTAAAATTTAACTTAGGCAAAAAAATTAATTTTTGCATTCGTTCGAGCAATTTGTTGTTGTGAAGGTCAAGCAAAGATATGATGTACGCATGCAATGTTAAAATAGGTCTCTCATTTTCCACTGTAATCATCGGTAGGGTACATATTTTACTAAACATTTTTACAGTTTCCGAAAAAGTATCGAAAGAGTGTCGATTAGATACAATTGTCATTAGAATTATGGAAATCTTCAGGGTCATATACTATTTTTCAATTCTGTTTACCTTTTATAGTAGTTTCTGAACGATTAAAAAAAGATATTTTTTTGTAAAATAAGATTGAATTAATATGCGTAGCATTGACTGAAATTTGCGACGATACACAAATCTTTGAATTTATGTAGGTACATAGCCAAACTCACACTCATTACTGAACCACCATCTTATAACTGAGCGATTAATTTTCGGCAGGTTTTAGTTCCTCAAAAATAAAAACAGTTCATTTTTGAGCCGTGGTTCAGAGTAGGATGAAGCATTCCCAATATCGTACAGTATAGTACTCACAATAACGTAACGAGAAATAAACTCTACTTGAACCTTATTATAACTGCCAAGTTGCACTGCTGAATGGTCCGTTTCATTTTGAATCTCTGTCCCACTATAAAAACTGATTGTGAAAGTTTGTTTTGAATGATTTCAGGGTTCCTTTAAAACCGTAATTTCGCTCAAATGTTCCTTAAAAATAGAATCTAATCTTCCTGCAAAATTTATTAGGCCAAGATATTTTTTTAGAGTTTCTGGAGTCATCTCCTTCATCATTCCATCGAAGCGCAAGCTCAAAATTCCCAGAAAATTTAACACAATTAAAATATGGATAATGTATCTGCTACGGTATTATAAATTTTTATGTTTTGCTAGCTGCGCACGAATGTCAATACGCCTCAAAGTACCAATGTACATATCACTTTTCATGTGAGTTAATAGAGAATGCTTTTGCATTTTTTCCTTTAAAGACTTTGAGTCAGTTACATTTCTTTACATCAAACAAAAAAAGTAATCACGAAAAAATATACTTTATTTGTCTTACACTCGACACCCATATATCCACTCAGAAAATCCATTGAACTTGTTTTTTTTTGTCTGTCAGCTATTCAACTCAGTCGGGATTCGACTGGAAAGGAGGGGACCCACAAAAAACTCTCATCACAAAGAATAATCATGGAAATGATTGTTGCGAGTTATATTGGAACTTCAAATCAGCGCGGATTACACTGATCGACAAAGTTCAACTTTTCTTTTGTAACACGAAAATTGATACCTATTGATGTCAAGGGCAAAATTATTGAAGAAAGATATGAAAAAAACAGAAAAACAAGTTTATTAATAACATAAGGTTTTTTTTAATATAATAAAATAAAATTGATATGCAAGCATTCTTAAACCAAAAGATATTCTATTGGGAAATGTTATTTTTAATTTCCAAAAATATTGTTCGAACATACTTGGATGCTAGTACCCACGTCATTTCATTGTTAAAATATCCCTCTTTCAATAATCTCGCCGGCGGCCCTCGCATTTGTAAAAAAAGTCTAGGTTGGTTGGTTGGTTGTAGTGGCAGCCTCCTTTATCCAAGGATGGCCTATAGTGACCTAGGCCCATTGTGATACCACAAAAGATTGAGACGACACTAGAACCTACAGGATAACGAGAACCATTTAGATTCTCGTATGAAGTTGGCTACGCAGCTAATATTAAAATCAGCTACTTCCGTGAGGCTGTCCAGGAAAGGTGAGCCTAAGGTTTGCATGCGTTTCCTAGATAGTGCTTGGCATTCACACAGAAAGTGTTGGATTTTCTCTTCCTCGTTTTCCGATCTGCAACTTCGGCAGAAATCGTTGAATGGAACACCCAATTTTTCTGCGTCCGTCCGCCCTGTCAGTACAGATACGATGGTACTCAAGGTTTCGCGGCTCGTGTTCAGAAGCTGCTTGGTGCGTTTGGGGCACAGCGCGTGCCAAGTTTGTCTGGTTGTCCTTTAGAGAAGGACGGATCTGTAGAAAAACGACTACATTTGGCCGTTGAGAGTGGGCACGCTGATTTTTACACGAAAAGTTGTGAAATAACTCGTATAGCAATATCCATGCTCTCCCTCAAAAAAGCCGGGAACATCAAAAAAAAAATGTTTAAAATTTAAAAAAAATCGTGCTTTTCCTGCTTGTCTCACTCCTAACATCAAAACGGTTCATTCTAAAGCCAAGCTGTGTGAGAATGAAAGTTGCGTGATAAAATTTTCTAAAAGATAGGATTAGTCTAAAATTCTAAAACATTTAATTCTTACATTAGTAAGGATTTGAACCTCCTAGTCGACAACTTTCGCCTACTAGTGTGCTTTTTGGTTTGCAACTTGCTAACACTATGCTTGCACATTGATGGAGGTTCATTTACTTCCAGATTAAAGGCTGGTTCCATAATTTAATTAAGTGGGGAAGTGTGATTTCGGGGTGACGGACGGCATCCTCTTCAGGTGCTGTGACCTGCTAACCAAAAAGCGCATTAGTAAGCGAAAGTTGTCGAATAGGAGGTTCAAATCCGTACTAATGTATACAATAGCGACGTAGGTACATACGAACTAAAAATTGACAGACATTATACTGCGCGGATACAAATAACTATAAAAATTAGTTGAAGTATGATGAGCTTAATCCATCAATAAGCCTAATCGTGGTCGTGCTGTCTGGTGGCGGATGGTAAACGACAGCACCTGAAAAGGATGCCGTCCGTCACCCCGAAACCACAATTCCCCACTTAATTTAATTCTTACCGCAAAATAGCAATAATTAAAAACAAAAATGGAAAAAACCGTTTCTTAGTCATTTTTTTACAATTTCAAATAAACTAAGGACTTTCATAGTTTGTCTCAAAAATCGTTATAATAGAATAAAACAGCACATAAATTTTCATCAAAATCGAATCAGTAAATTTCACATAACAGCTTGGTAATCGAAATTTATTGAAAAAAATTCAATTTTTTTTGAAATATTGCAAGTCAGAAACTAAAGCCTATAGAAGTTTGAATTTTTTTTTACATATAGAACAGCATGTCACGCCTTGATATGCATTCCAGAGTTTTCAGCAGAAAAGAGGTGAGGCTGATAGGTCTAAAGTCCTTAGGTGAGGAGCTTCTTTCTACCGCTGTGGAATGTAAGCCATCCGTAGGCATGCATTAAAAATGGCATTAAGCCATGGCAGTGTCGTATTGATTCTAGGTAAGAATGTAAAAAATATATTTTTAAGGATATTGCCGTATTTCCCACGAGCGTATCTTAGCGCGATACCCACCAGTCGAAGGCCTCACAATTTTGAGTACCATCCAACTAGTAGCCACTTAGATTATACATCCCGTGAATAATGGCAAAAGTCGACCAGATTCAGATCATTTTATTCAGACTTTGACGTACATGATATGTTCACATTGACAATAAATAAAGGTAAAAATTGTTTGACAGCGACATACATATATGTTAAACAGCAAATTTGAAAAACAATTCAATCCGGCCTAGGCCGATACTTAAAGATTATTGAATTAATGGTTTGTTGTGCCATTGGCTCATATGGCTTTTGCAGAAAGTACTAAACCTAACTAAAATGAGTAATATATATAATTGAATTAAATGTGCATTGGAGAATGGATAGTTGGGGAGGGAAATTTAAGAGATAATCTAATGAGTCTCAAAAATCGACTGAATGCGACCCTGCGATACGTGGCGGTAGCCGAATGACGACTAAATGCGATCCTCAAAACGTGAGCTGGGGACCAGCGGACGACTAAATGCGACCTTTAGGTTCTCCGGGTAATTAAAACAGGGTTACTACTACATTGCCTGGTACATGAAATCTTACGTTCTAGATACATACTATATTAAAATTTTATTCCAATACTTTAACCGATACAAATTTTATCTGATGCTTGTCTTAGGCTTAATGCTACAGCTTTTAACTAAACGTGTATTTTTAATATCTACTTTTAACATGAGTTTTCTTAGACCTACCAGTGGCGTGGCAACAGATAAATAAAAGGAATGGTTTCGGAGCTGCAGAGAAATAGGAGAGCGAACGGAAGAAACCTCAAAACATAATAGTTGGATTTCAAATACATATTGGGAAGTGTCATTCAACATGAGATTGCGATGATAGGATTCGTTTACCGCTGGTTCCGGATGGACCATTTTTCCAGGCGTTTACTTTCTTGTTGGGTCAAAAATTCCAGAAGAGGTACAGTCTTGCTTTCTTGGTAAAGAATTTTGGTTTTGTAGTAGAGATTAGAGAGCAAAGAGATGGCGAGGCAATTTGCCTATCGGAGCCATTCTACGGAATTGGAAGGCAGAGCCTTCTTCCAAGTTTTTGGACAGTTACCTTTATTTATACCGTTGTTTATGACTGTTGTGAGCGGAGTGGCAAAAGCTCAACTGCACCTTCTCAAAAACCAGTTGGGGATCTCAAAACATAGTCTGGACACGAAACCTTTTGTTATTCAAAGAACGCAGTATTGAAATGATCTCGCCGGGGTGGGTAAAGAATTTTCTAAAAGGTGAGGCGAGTATAGTAGAGAATTCGTCTTTGAAAAGATACTTAGATAATAGCCAGTGTGATTCTTAAGAAAGTCATCAACTATCGCACGCACTTTAGCATTTAAGCTTTGATTCGCGGAATGTCTTTCCGTAAACCTTGAGCAAATTTCAAGTTTTTGTTTCGTGGTCGAGAAAACTAAACCTTCGGCTCATATTGGTTCTTTATTGATGTTATATGAAATTGATAGACGACCAGTGAGGTTATTGATTTCTTCGAATACGTGAGGGGAGAGTTTCAATGCTTCCAGGCATTTTTCAAATCCAAAATTCATGTCTGCATATAGATGCTCTTTAATTAGGGAATCTAGACGATTGATGTCAGGTAATTGAGTATATTCCGCGTTAATTCTATTGAGGTTCTTAGGGAAGGCTCTCTTAAGTTTCTGCTGCCATTTCGTTTCTGTACGAATAAGGCTTACGATGAACTCGGAGACCTCCCCATATTTGTCCATACGTGATTGTTGATGACAAGGTATTGACAACGCTCTCTATTTCGTCGTTTGCGAGGGATTCCGCTCAAGGTGCTCTGATAGCTCATCAGCAAGTGAGAAAATAAAATGGCGCAAAAAAAAGAAAAAAATAGAAAAATAAATAAAGATCCGCTAACGAGCTACGTTTTCGAAAGTGGAACTGTTGAGAGTTCTTTAGCTATAGTGGCTCCTACAGTACCCAAAATTTGAAACAGTGGAAGTATTGATTTATAGTGAACTCTCAAGTGGCTCCGCATTTGAGTATGACAAATAAGCGGTATAAAATTTTCGATAACAACAGATACATGGCGAATAAAAACGTAGTGTTTCCTATTTTGGACAAAATGGACGCTTTGAGTTTAGGACTGTAACAACTCCAGATATGCTACCAGGAAGATTTGACAGATATCTGACGAGAAATGGCACACCCAGCAAAGGCATTCGCGTCAACGGCCGAACAAATTTAGCCATGTAACGACCTACACTGGAAGAGAAGACTACAGCCTACAAGGGTGGAAAATGTAGCAGAGCTATGCAACAACAATAAACTTCAACTCAAACATGGGCTTCTGACCATAATCAAGGAAAAAATCAGGGCGAAAAAAAATCAAAATCCGTTTCGAATGTAACAAATACCCATTTATTATAAACGAAATAGGCAGCTTACAATCTGAAATCTTGAACGCTTAAACTCATTCGAAAACCAAACCTTTTTAAAAGTATTACAGGAATACAAGCAGTTATTTTGTAGAGAAGGAGAACGACTTACTTTTGATAGTGGTATTCAGCATGAAATCGTAATACCAGCTAACAATCCAATTGACTCTAAAATTTATCGAAAAACGAATCAACGAAATGCTGCACCAAAATATTATTACTCCCAGCAATTCTCCATTCAATAGTCAATATAATTATCTCGAAGAAACTGGAAAATTCTTAAGAAGAACAAAAGTGGCATATAGTCATTGCCTTCAGGTGACTCAATGAAGTGACTATTAGTGATCGCTTTTCGGTACCTAATATAAACGATATCCTTAGTTAATTTGGCAGGGTGCAGTATTTCGCCACATTGGATTTGGCGAAAGGATTTCATCAAATTATTGTGACCTCCAACGATCGAAGTAAAATAGCACTTTCTACCCCTTTGGAAAGGTTTGATAATTAAAATCTGCGTTGTCTATCGCGACGACATACTAATTTTTAGTACGTCGTGAAAAGAACACATTGACAGTATGTATAACAAAAGTAAGGCACGGCTTTAAAATGGCTTTTCGGAACAATGGCAAGTGATGGCAAACAGGACATCGAAATCCATTTCAAAATAGTATAGACAAACGACCATAGCGTTATACGCAACATGAACCAACAAATCAAAAGTAACGAAAATTTCTGATCTCATAAAAGACAATTTAAAATGACAGATCAAAATGTATAAACAATTGCCATTGCCATTAACATTTATAAAATAGGTGAAAAAGCTTTATCAGAGAGTTTATTTTTGGAACAACTAATGAAGTTGGAATTCATCCGAAATCAAGTTGAGGCTATACCTGATTTGGCGGAAACAATGCTTGCCCGTAGGCAAGCATTGTTTCTGCCAAATCAGGTTCACTATACCCTTCCATACTTTCAAGTGTGGAAATTCAAAATTACAAAATTGATTTCATAAGCTATCTAACATAAAATCAGGAGTCACTAAGTTTGTAAATGACTTCAAAGTAATCGCAGTAAAAACGCGAACATAAACATTTGATGAAAAAACTTCTCAAACCTATTCCAAATTCACTCAATAAACAAATTGATCAAGATATAGAATATGTGATTGAGTCAGAAAATCAAATATATACATTTCACGAAGGTCTTTTTGAAAACTTGTAGTCAGTAAGAACTGTGTTTTAATAACAGAAAATAAATACACAACTCCCCCGGATCAATTTTAACATTTGATGAAATTATATATATCCAAGAAGAAAATGTAAAGCAAATCAATGAGCCTAAATACCATAAATATAAAAGAATTGTTAATCGCCTCATTTATAATACTAATTGTTAAAATTTCATCGATATTTGTATTAATCTTATTTTTAAAAGTCAGAAACTTCAAGATTAAAATAAAGATTTAGGAGAATCTTAAATTTTACCAGAGAGGGGTTACATTACCTGAAATTCTAAGTTGCATACACAAGCATTGCAATGCAATCCACTAGAAACTGAGAGAGAAGAGTATAATTTCGGCAAGCAAAGTTTAGTCTAGACTTGCAAAACTAATTCTCATGAAAGTTTTGCGTGCTATGCAATATCTTCGGTTGGAAACATTTAGCTTATACAACTATGGAATTTCAGATAATGAAACGATTATAGTTAGTCCACCGCGACACAATCAACATCGTACAGATCGGAAATAAAGTCGTTATTATACCAAAAGAAACACAATTTTCATTCATTTTTTTTGAAAACGGCCACGAAAGGAAAATTAACTCACGTAACAACATGTTCCATCCCAAAAAACAATCGTCTCCAATGTTTGCTTCTTCGATCACTTGACCTCTTAGGTTTAAGCTGATTCTGATATAAACAGTTTCTGTCTTCGAGGTATCAGTTTTACTGCTCAAAATTTGCCTGGGCACCTGAGATTACTTTTGATATCAGTATAAATAGTTTAAAAAAGTATAAACAGTTTAAAAAATAAAAATTCTTAGTTGCGTCAAAATCAATGGGAATTTCAAAATGCATTCATCGAGACACCTTTATCCACCCAGTAACAAAACCAACAAATGTTATGCCACATATGCAAAGATGATACGCTATGTCCTACTTCCAGAGCAAGTCACAATGATTCTCAACCAAGTTTTTCACTAAGGGTGTGAAATTCGTTTGTTGCACTTTCTAGACATAATATCACAATTATAAACTCGCGTAACTAGCCCAAGAATCTTGTTTTTCACAAATAATTTGATTAAATATGCAAAAACATGTTTCGGGAACTACTTGATGCCTTTCTCCGTGTTCTTTTATAGCTGCAGTCCGCCTAAGAGTGAATATACTTTAAAAATGATAAAGAGAAGCAATGGGTCCCGCATCAGAATAATCCATAAAAAATCTTGCATATAAGGAAAAAGTTTTGTTTAATTGATATTTTAGAGAACATTTCGTGGTTTGAAGAGACTCAGATAAATATTAAGAATGTATACATATGTTGAAATTAGCAAATAGGTTTCTGGTGGTAAACCGAGTGTTCCTCGGCACATGGCAATTCTCTATCTTTCATACTAGTGCAATCAATTATCCGTGCGTTACGCACGGAACCATTACAATGTGCACGCTAAGATACAACAGTGACGACTTTCGATAGTTGCTCCATCAAATTCATCGTGGTCGTGTAATAGACTGACTTAGCGGATTGAATTTCTCCAAATCTTGACACCAGTTTAATGAAATAATCTGGTTCGCTTCCCACAGACCTGTCTATATATTGCAAGGATATTTATGGAAAACTGTACCAAATGAACCAACGTTGTGTGCACAGGATCATTTTCCCAAAAACTGTGAGAAATTTAAGGCTTCTCCTCAAAGCATTAATGATAAAGGTATTCAGTTTATTCGTGAGAATAAGCTTTGTCCAAAATGTTTGAGAAAACATGTTAAGGGAGAGTGTAACTCAACAAGAACTTTTGCTCATTGCAATTTGGATCATCATACATTGATGCATTTGAGCTCGGCTAAAAAATCGAATAAATCGAAATTTGATATTCAAAATTCAAAAAGCACAAATAAGACATAAGAACCTGAATGTACATCCTCATATGACAAAGGTGAAGTTGGTGGTGAAACAGTTCAACCTAAAGTTGACGTTCTATGAAGGATAAGCAGCTTAAGTAGGTTAGCAACCCTTCTACATCAAATACTTCAGTTGCACTACGAGCTCTCACCTTAATATACTCTCTTGCTGTAAAACTGTTTCCCAATCAGGTGGTGTGCTTCTTACTATTGCCATTATAAAAGAGCAAGGCGACAACGGACTCGAGCTCCAGGTACGTGCATTGGTCGATCATTGTTCGCAAGCATCCTTTATTTCGAATTCGATTTCTCAGCGGTTAAGGTTGAAAACAATAGGTACTATAAATGTACCAATTACAGCTACTGGTGGGAACATAGTGTCCACAGTAACCAAATCGGCTCACGTCATTACTAAAACTCGTTTCAGTTTAGATTTCTGCTGCAAAGTCGAATCGTTTCTATTACCCAAAATATCGAACTACAATCCATCGTCTATGAAGACCAACTTACTCTTACCTCATTTGGATGGTTTCGTCTTGTCAGACCCCCAATACATAGACAACTGTCGTATTGGTGTGGTGCGGCAGTGTATTCCCGCAATGTAGAGGGCACTGTTATAAAAGGCAAAGGAGATGAGACCATCGCTACTAGCTCTCAGAACTAGGATGGTTGATAACAGGAGAGGATGGATTGTAATAATCCTAAATTTTCATTTTTAACAGCCTTGCATCTTTCTCATGGTGACAATCTGGATGATCTGTTACAAAAAGTTTGGGTCGAAGAGAATATTCCTCAAATTTCGTTATACAAAAAAGAGGAAAAACTTTGCGAAGCGTTCTTTGCTAAAACGCATGTGCTTAATGAACAGAAGCGTTAAATCTTGAAATTATCCTTCAAAGATGAAAAGGCTCTAGAGGAAATAGACTTGCGGCAATCATACTACCCTTCTCAAAAAATGTTATTGAAAATGGAAAATCGTTTTGAAACAGATTCAAGGCTTAAAAAAATGTATCATCAATTTCTTCATGCATATGAAGATCTCGGCCACGTAACGCGTGTGTCGACTGGACAATCGATCTCAATCGATTTTTCATACCTCCTCATGATGTATGGAGGAGAAAAGTTCATTTACTAACGCACAGATTTCTACGGTTCGTTGAAATTGAAAACAAGACAATCACTGAATGATATAATGTATTCAGGTCCTAATTTATTGCCTCTCTTGGGTGATATTATAGTTAACTGGCGACATTGCAGATACGTATTTGCAACAGACATTGAGAAAATGTATCGGCAAATCTTGATGCAGCCTGATCATCATAAGGTAGTATCAGTGTGTCTTATGAAGGCTAGACTCATCAGAACCGGTCCAAATTTACGAACTAAACACAGTAACTCACGGTTTAATAGGTTCTTCTCTTATCAAGCCAACCGTACATTAAGACAATTAGCTATCGACCATATGTTTGAGTACCCGTGGGGCGCTGAGGTTCTTCGCTCAGAAACATATATGGATGATATAATATCAGGTGGGTAAAAAATAACAAAAGCAAAAATTTAGATGCAACTTCTTCGGCATGAAAAGAGAGGGTGGGACGACGAAATAAGCCTAGAAAATCAAAGGATCTGGGCTAAATGGGGAAGTGAGTTTTCTTTAATTAATCGATTTAAGATACCTCGTTGGACGGGTTTCAGTCGTCAAACAGAAATCGTAGAGCTGCATGGATTCGCAGACGCCTCTAAATTAGCCTTTGGAGCCGTGTTATATTTACAAAGAATTCAAAATGATAAAATTTTTGTTGCTAATATAACAGCAAAAAGAAAAGTAACACCATTACGTTTGCTTTCGATACGTCGTCTTCAACTCATCTGCTTGGGAAACTAGCACTAGCACTATCACTTAAAATCTATTAATTTCGCAATTTCATCGGTGCATTTATGGAGGGGCTTCACCGATGTTTTTTAGTGGCTTAAGAGTCATCAATCCCGATGGAAACCTTTCGTGGAAAATCGCTGCATCCATATTCACGCCTACAACTAATTGGCATCAGGTGAAATCAAAGGATAATCCCGCTGATCTTATATTGCGTGGAGCTATTAAAAAGTGACTTACACTGGCATTGCCTTAAATGGCTGACAGAAACCAAGGGCCCGTGTACCACACTATCTCATGAGCCCCTCAATATGCAAGAGAACTCCTCAGAAGAAAATGCTGAGGTAGCAAAAGGTATACAGGTGCATAATATCATATAGGTTGAGTTTCATTCTCAACTCTTTGAAGCGAACCTCACTCATCCGCAAAAAGCAGATTACTACCTTCTCACAGATACTTAAAATTTACGCTTCTTCTGGTAATAACTCTTACAATAGTAAGTAAGTCGAGAGTTTCGTTCAAAAGATGAAGTCTAAAGGCCGGTCCAGACGCTCCGTTTTGCACAACCTTTTGTCTGTGCAGTTTTAAGACGGAATGAAAACGTTGCAATTTTTAGAGCGTCCACATGGTGCAGAGATATCTGTATATTTCGCACAGTTTTAGTGATATCGTCATGGAGGAGGTACTACTCTGGTCAATTTTGGCATGCTGCCTTGTTAAGAAAAATAATACCGTCTACATGCGCCGATTTGTCCGCACAGTTCAAGGAAATCTATGCTCTCTGGCTCAGTTATCGCTGCAACTGTACAGTTTTCGCACCCATTTCAAAACTGCGCAGTTTTCCTATCTACACGCAACGTTTTCTCTGCAACGTTTTGAACTGTGCAGGCAAAAGGTTGTGCAAAACGGAGCGTCTGGACCGGCCTTAAAATCTAAAGTTATATTAGTTTCTCGTTTTGCAAGTTTTTTTTATAAATATCGAAAAAGAAACGACATTGTTTGTCACTCCAGCAGAGTTGTTTCTTAGCCGCAATCTTATTGTATATCTTCATCAGCATATACATTGTGCAGGTACTCGAAAATGCTTTTAGCTTAAAAAAACGTTTGCTATCTAAAAGTCCAGTTCTAAAATCCCATTTTGGATGGTGATTTAATTAGAGTGAGGGGTAGGTTGACAAATGCTCAACTACCACATGATAATAAACATCCATTATAGTTGCACCCTGATGATACTTTCACTCGATTGATTATCAATCAAACTCATTCAGACACTTGCTACGGTGGAACTCAATCAACCTTAGGCATTTTAAGGTTCCAATACTGGATTATAAAGAGGCGCACTACTGTAAAAAATCATTAATTGATGTAACAAGTGAACTCTATTCAAAGAAAGAATATGCGCAGTTGAGTTGGGAACTTACCCACAGTTGGCACTGTTCCTAGTAAACCCTTTCAGGTGGCAAGAGTGGACTATGCAGGTCCTACAAAAGTTCGACTTGCCAAAACTAGAGGTAATATAACTCAAAAAGGCGACGTAGCCTTATTTGTTCGTTTTTCAACGCATGCCGTACACTCAAAATTATGTAGTCAAAGACTATGATAGCACAGCCTTTATTGCTGCTTTTCATTGTTTTACTGCTCGGAGAGGGCAGGAAAAAAGGCTATAGCAGGGCTGCTACCATTAGGACATCCCAACCTAAGTTTAGGTGACCAGTCGTTAAACTAATACTATTGGAACGTGAATTTCAAGAGATTTTTTTATACAATATGTAGAATCCAATTATAAGAATTTTGAAAGCAAATAAAAATTATCATATTTTTTCATTATATTTGTCGTCTGGGTTATACGAATGTATTTCTCTATTCGTCTGTTGTAGAATATTTACAATATTTCGGGTAGCAAGTACTGTATTTATAGATATAGCACCAATATGTATATGTGTGTGGTGCTCATGTAATACAGTGCAAGTAATATGTAAACTACACTCCTCAGTAGGGAATGAGCTCTCGCACGACTCACACACGCGGCCATATATATAATATATTATCATATAAAAGAATAATAAAAATTTTCCAATCACAAGATGGTGTTTTTATTGGTTCACCTTCGCTGATCTTAATGTTACCTAAAATTTATACAGTCCACTCAGCAAATAAAATACAATAATTCAGAACAATATTAGTTTGTCGTGATAGTATCTAGTCTCTAGTTGGCGCAGCTCGGGTCAATAGTTCAGCAATTTTATCAAAAAAATCGTTATGAGAACCTCTGGTTGTTTGTTTTCTAGCTTAATTCCCAATACAATCGCCTTTTATGTTAATATAGCTCTTACAATATTGATAACTTCCTTTTTTGTTATTTCAATAGCAAACGTACAAAATATGAATTCCAAAAGTACAGTAGTACAAGTACAGTTCCTCCTCGATTTTGCGCGGTATGTATGCAAAATTTATTTTCTACATCAACGCTAAAGCAACTATAAATGTGATTTTTACCAAACAATTTAAAAGAGGTATTTTTCTATTATTTTTGATTAGAAGTATCGTACTGTGTGCATTTTGTACGAAAAATATATTTTGTTTTAAAATATTTTTATACCAACTGAAATGTTTGTTTTTCACATTTCACACCAAAAGTCGTTTCATATGGAATTTTTATCAACTGGGAGTCTGTTTTTGTCTAATCCAAACGAAGATAAAGGTTATGAAAAATTTTAATTCGTAAAATTTAACGCATTGCTACTAGGAAAATTAAATTTTTTTTAAACGATTACTTAACCATGCAAATTCGATTGAAACATTGAAGGAATGAAGCGCCTACGTCTAACTATAAGCATATCTTACGTTAGGATTTTTTTAGAAACCCGATTTTTACGTTAAAACTTGTATTTCATATTAGTTATTTAGCATAGGTTAGAACTCCTATTGACAACTTCGCCTTCTAGTGTGCTTTTTGGTTAGCAAGTCACTAACACTATTAATGCACATTAGTGGAGGTTCTTAGGTTCCAGATTTTATGCTGGTTCATCATTAATTTAATGGGAAGCGTGGTTTCGGGGGCGAAGTTGTCAACTAGACTAGGAGGTTCTAACCTATGCTAAATAACTAATATAGAATAGCGACGTAGGCAGATATACAAAAAACAAATTGGCAGTCGTTATACTTCCCGAAAAAAATTATACAAACCAGTTGAAGTACAACGAGCTTAATCCATCAATAAGCCTAACCGTGGTCGTGCTGTCTGGTGGTGGATGGTAAATGACAGCACCTGAAGAGGATGTCATCCGACACCCTGAAACCACGCTTCCCATTAAATTGTATTTCATATTATCTCAACATTATCTATCAACTAAATTTTTTTTACATTATTACATAAAGAATTAATTTATCCCAAAACACAAATTCTAAATCGATTGACTAAATATTTCGTTATCGATTTAGACTACGTAAAAACAGCAGCGGCCAAAGTTAATTAATATGCGAAAATAACAATTAACCTTAAACGGATGCACACATTTTTGTATATAACTGGAACTAGTTGACTGGAGCTTTAAAAGCAGCTAAGCCATACGTTGATCTCCATATCTACCTTAATGGATTATAAGTTCGTTCAGTCATGAACTAAGTCTCTTTTGAATACACTTTAGGTCATGAACGAAGTTACGAACTGGAACAAGAAACACGAAAGAGTTGTCTCAAATGATAGTTCATTTTAATGACAAGTTCAATTTGAGCCGTTCTTTCGCGAAAGTATTTTGTACATTAAACAATTCAAACCTATGTTAGATTTTACCAGATATTTGTTCTTGGAATGAATTACTTAACACTATACATACGTACTGCAGGTGTTTTTTTGCTAAACAAAATAAAATAGTCCTCGGAAAATAGAATTCTATGGCATTTTTATTCAATTATGTTCTCCTGTTGAATGCCGTTTTAAAATTATTGGCAAACATAAAATATATAAATATGCGAATTTTTGTTGAAAATGGTTAGTGTTCACTTGAAAAATAAAGCTTAGTTTGCATTAATTGTCCAGCTTTGAGGTTCGGATGATTCTGTAAACGTCTGACGTACTTTGCTTAAATTCATGTCACATTTTTTAATTTAGTTTTTTATATACTTCGGGACACACTGCGAGATTTTTTATTCTTAACTACCCAGTATATGGGCAGTTCTTGTAATCGCCTCGAAAATCGAAATTGAAATTTTCAACATATCTTTACGTTTTGAGGTCTTTAGAATATATTTTAAGTGTTTATAGAAAGAAGTATGTTTGTGTGTGTATTGTGTACGTACGTGCGTTCGTGGATAGTTTTTCTACGAGCATAACTCACGTAAACAAAATCGCATCGACTTCACTGAGGTGTCAATCGAAGTGTTTTTGCAATATTAAGAACTGATTAGTTTTTGGAACACTTTAGTCGGGGGAGGGGACCATTTTTATGCATTTAGAGTTTACTCTAGTGATGATGTGGCCTTCCTCGACGATGTGTTTTGCCACCCTCTAAGGAAAAAATTTAAAGTTGAGTGATGGAGAGTGCTCGTCAGCGGTAGAAAAGTAAGTAAGCTTCGTTGTTTCATTGTTTTCTTTTATGATTAAACAGAACAGTCGACTGAAGCGCCGCTTTTATATGAGATTTCATAGTTACGCGCCTTACCTATTCATTCTCTAGCATTATCACGTTCACAAATTCAACGTTGAAATGATTGATCTAGATGAAAACGGATGATCTAACTTTGAGCAGGTATAAGAAAAGATGACTGCTTAAAAGAAAGTCGGGGAAGAAAATCGTGTGATTAAAATTGCCAGTTACTTAAAATTGCTAAAATCTACCAACAAAATGATAACAAAATCAAATTTTTGGTCGAAAAATTATTGAAAAATAGTGCAAAATAATTCGCTTCAGAAATCGCGCCATATCTTCATCGTCTTAATCAGATGACTTCATCTTAATAAGATGTCTTCATCTTCTTCTACCATTCAAAGCGTTGATTACCACAAATGCAAATTTGATAGAAAAAACGTATTTTGTCAAATTTTAAGCAGTTTTTTCTTTAAAATAAAAAAACGTCACTGTGAGAATTATTGAAAGATTGCTTAGATTCTGCAAATATTAATAAGCTTTGTTTAACATAATAACGATGTCTTTGGAAAAAGAGACATCAAGTTGTAACACCTGAGCGGATCAAATGATATGGTTTGTTTGTGAGATATAGTGCATAACAGAAATGATTTTGGAGGCGTCAAAACAAAAAAAAAACACCCGACCGAAGTTTCCCAAAAAGTAATCAGCTCTTAAGATTCCAAAGACACTTCGATTGACACCTCAACGAAGCGATACCACTTTGTTAACGTGAGGTATGATCGTAGAAAAAATCGTCCAGTAAACACACACACACACATACACACACATTATATATATATATATATATATGTATGTATATATATATATATATATATATATATATATATATATATATATATATATATATATATATATATATATTTAAGACGATTTCACAGGGACCTGACCAAAAACACGTCTTAAGCGTGAAAGCGTATTATGCGGGATAGCGAAAATAAAACGTACTGTATTGTGGACTATGTTCTCGTTTCGTGTATGTAGGTGTTTAATTATACATTTCTCAATTACGTTAAATACGTAGTGTAATTATAATTACGTTATTTAAAGTAATAAATTATTTTGGCTTGAGAGAGCGATTTTCATGCATTAGCAATTACAAGATTTTAAACATAATTTAACTTTTGCAATACGTCTTCGCTCTGATTCAAAGAAGCTACATAGTGTCTCAAATCATTAACAGCTGAAAATGCCTGGGCGTTTGACAAAATCGGAGTTGAATTATCTTCGTCTTCATCATTATCACATCGGGCCTCTTTTCGTGTGTTATTCACATTCTCGATAAGATCTTCAATTGATCGAATTTCGTACGGTGCCACATTTGAATCAATGGAAGAATATCCAAGAAAACCCTGCAGTACACGCGTTCTTCTTTTTCTTCCAACACGATGTCAACCCCGTTATTTTTGAAACTTGCTTTCTTGAAACAATTTTGAACGGTTTCAGGCTTAATTGCTTCCCATGCCGCTGCAATGTTTAGAATCGCATCATGCACAATCAAGGGTCGTTTGCTACCAGGGTCTTCCATTTCTGTAACCTTGTTTAAGGACCTTTATGATGCCTTGATCCATCGGTTGTAATTTGCTTGTCGTATTTGGAGGTAAGTAAACAAGTTTGATATTCTTTCGTTTAAAACGTTTAGGGTGAGCGGGGCAGTTGTCAATTAATAGAATTATACGTCTACTTTTAATCTGGAAGTGATCATCTACAGCTTTTAACCAGTCGATGAAACGAATGCCGGCTATCCAAGCTCGAGATTGTGCATCATATTTTACAGGGAGCGATCTTACGTTTTTACCGCCTCCACCAGATCATCTCCAAGGCATGGGTCGATGAAAAATTACCTGATGATTGGCGGACGGCCATCATATGTCCCATACATAAGAAAGGAGATAAGCTTAGATGTGACAACTACAGAGGCATTTCACTGCTGTGTACGTCCTACAAGATCCTGACCAAAATTATTAATAAAAGATTGACACAGTACACTTCCACAATAATTGGCGAAAACCAAGGCGGTTTCAGATCCGGTATGTCGACGATAGATCAACTATTCTCAGTAAAACAGGTGCTGGAAAAGTGCTGGGAATACAATATTGACGTGCACCAGGTCTTCGTAGACTTCCAACAAGCATACGATAGTATAGATCGAAATGTACTATATAAAATAATGCTTGATTTTGGGATACCTATCAAACTAATACGAATGACCAGACTAACGATGACCGACACACGATCTAAAGTCAGATGTCAAGACGATCTGACTCAAAGCTTCGACACCAGCTCAGGTCTTAAACAGGGTGATGGCCTCGCCCCCATACTCTTCAATTTGGCCCTAGAGTATGTCATCAGGAAGATTAAAGTAGACAATGCGGGAACGCTACTCTTTAAGTCTACTCAAATAGTAGCGTACGCCGATGACATCAACGTCATGGCCCGATCTCTATCTCGTGCCAAAGAAGCGTTTACTGAGCTGGAGTCAGCGGCTAGGCAAGTCGGCCTAAGGGTCAATGTGAACAAAACCAAATATATGACCCAGTCAAGGAAAAAGACGCCAAATAGACAAAACATGACGATAACTAACTACAGTGTGGAAAGCGTTAACTCTTTTATTTATCTTGGTGTCAACCTCGCCAAAAACGGGAATGAAAAGGACGAAATTGAACGGCGAATTGGTCTAGCCAATAAAATATATTTTTCAGTCCTCACGGTGATTAAAAGTAACAAAGTGCACCGAAAAAATAAGCTGCGCGTCTATAAAACGATCATCCGTCCTGTATTGATTTACGGATGTGAAACATGGACTTTGACTCAAGCCTCAGAAAAAAGGATTGACGTCTTCGAACGCCGCATTTTGAGACGTATTCTGGGGCCCATGAAGGACGGATCGGACTGGCGAATCCGGTACAACCATGAGTTGTACGCTCTTTATGACGAGCCACCGGTATCGATTCTGACGAAACTGCTACGACTTCAGTGGGCTGGCCATGTGGAGCGTATGAATGACAGGCGAATTCCCAAGCGCTCCATGAAAGGCCAAGCAACAGGAAGCCGCCCACAGGAAAACCACGCAAGACGATGGGAGGATGCAGTTGACAACGACAGCGAATCCTTGCTGGGATTCGCTAATTGGAGGACGCGGTTGCTGGACCGAGACAGTTGGAGGCAGTGTCTTCGGGAGGCCAAGGCTCGATTTGGGCTGGTGCGCCATTGATGATGATGATGATCTTACGTTTTTGAAACAACGTGGATTTTTCGCGCTTACCAATCACTAGCAAACGCAACTTTTCTGACCCAATCAGAATTGGGCACAGGCCACGACAAGTCAGTTTCTCTTTATTTGCTTTACAACCATGACAAGTTTCCCTCTTGAAAACATAGGATTTATCCCGGCATCAATTTAAAAAATAAACCGAATTCATCTGCGTTAAAAATGTCTCGCGGTTCGTAATTTTGCAACAATTCGGGAAGTGTTGCCATCTATGTATGTATCAACATCTTGTCTGTGCCACTGTCTCCGATTCCCACTGATTTGACATACTACAATGTCGTGGCGATTTTGAAAACGATCTTTCCATCCATTGAAACGTTAAAATCAGTGATTTGTAAGCTTCCAGCAATTTTACGAGCATATTAAACGAGATGACGATCGTGTTGAGCGTTAAGAAATATATGAAAACATGTCTCAAGTAGCAGGGACTGGCGTAAAATGGCGTATTATGCGAGAAATCGTATTAAGCGTGATCTTATTAAGTGGGTTCTACTATATATACAGTGCTGTGCAAAACTTAAGCAACTCACTACATGTCGGATTGAAAGGGAAAATTGCAATCAAAATATAAATAAATTTTTTTGTTTTTTGTTTTTAATTTACACGTTAGTATGTTGCTTAAAGCTCTGCAATATAAAAAAGTACATCAGTATTTTAACTGTTCTTAGAAAAAAACCAAAACAAAAATGCACTAACAAAAAGGCTGTGCAAAATCCTAAGCAAACTTTTATTAATATTTCGTATAAATAGCCGTTATTTTTTATAAGAGCGGCACATCTGCGAAGCAGATTTGCTAT
>OZ012660.1:63565511-63742563 GCA_963942545.1 Oxycera nigricornis | reverse complement strand
CGAAAAAGAGGTGATTTTTCTAAAGGATCAGCTTTCAAATAAGCTGGGACTGATTGAAAAATTAAACCAAGAAATATTCAATGTAAAAAAAGACTTCGAAAACGAGCGCAATACGTTTTATCGACGAGAGGCGAATTTGGTAAGCGAAAATAACAAACAGAAGAGTGAATTTGAGTGTAAATTGCGCAGAATAAACAGCCTGGTAAATGAACTACAGCAAGAAAATATAAACTTTCTCAAAGATAAAAAGTAAGTGTGTTTGGTTTTACACTTTTAGCAAACTAAATATCGTTGTGACAAATTTTACAATTGATACCTTGCAAATAGTTAATGTTCATTTTATGTAGTTTTATAATAGTCATTTGATTTTAATTAAATATGTTGAGTTTAACAATGATCCTATTGAAACACGTGAAACGGTTGCTCGAATATTCAATCTCTATACAAAATTATATACTACAGTTCGATACAAATATACTACAATAGATAGCGAAATTGCATTGAGAATAATTTCAACAACTCCACTCAATAAAACAATATAAACTATTCAGCAATATAGGGACACATTTTTTTTACAAAATAATGCTTCTAGTGTAAAGTAATAGTAGTGCTTTACAGTAGTTAAACTACTGTGAAGCCATAATTTTTTATCGTTTTTTTCACGCCCGATCCTGCGGGAGATTCTTTTGCCATTAATTGTTTTTCGTCTTCGAAAATTGAGAAATATGAATCAAACAACTTCAACTCGATGTGCTGTAGCGGGGCGACCTGAAATTGCTTCGGGCAAAAATATGATAAGTTTGAGAATTGATTAGGTTCATCTCTCCGGAACATAAGTTCCGATCATCGTTGGTTTATGACAAATACCGATCACTATTGCTTTGAGAATTATCGATCACCGTTAGCTGTTAGTGTAATGCATATACATATTCAATATAAAATCATATTCAATATATAATTCATACAATTTGTATACTAAATAAAACATTGATACGATTCAATATATTTCGATGCAATTGAACTTTCCATGAAGTTCTAACGTTTATTTCTCACACGGCAAGAAATTATTTTTCCCATAAGGAAGATTATTAATACATTGCATGTGTCAGCATCAAGTATAAAAACATAAATATTCATATCAATACGACTTACCACAACGCATTTGTACTAAAAATTCATCATATTATGGGAATATTTATTAGCCGTTGGCGCCCAAAACTCACTTGACATACCTGAATTATGATCACATTTGGAATGGTGTACGTCGTACGTCTTTAGTATTAAGATTTACGCGTAAACAATAAATGTAAGGACATTTGAAATGAAATTTTCTACATATCTTTAAGTGTTGAGTTCTTTAGAGTATATTTAAAGTGTTTTTAGAAAGAAGTCTGTATGTGTTTTCTACGAGCAGATCATTTCTGTCATGCACTATATATCTCGAACAAAACATATCATTTGATTGGCTCAGGTGACAATTGACGCATATTTACAATTGTATGTTTTTATCAAATGTTGAAGTAAATAGTTATAGCCGTTTTTTTTAAATTAATAAAAAAAAGTGCATAAAATAAAGGTTTTTTCTAAAAGAAAAAAATATTTAACCTGATTTGTAATCAATGTTAATAAAATTTACATACTCGAAACAGGTTTTGTAAAAAAAGCCATTAAAACTTTTTTTTATGATTACAAAAACATTCAAATAAAAAATAAAAAGATTATTTCAAGTCACTATATTACAAGGGTTCCTACGAATAATATTACCTGATGTCTCTTTTTCCAAAGACATCGTGATTATGTTAAACAAAGCTTATTAATATTTGCAGAATCTAAGCAGACTCAATAACTCTCACAGTACCGTTTTTTTATTTTAAAGAAAAAACTGCTTAAAATTTAAAAAAAAATACCTTTTTTCTATCAAATTTGCATTTGTGGTAATCAACGCTTTAAATGGTAGAAGAAGATGAAGTTATCTTATTAGGATGAAGACATCTGATTAAGAAGATGAAGATATCTTATTAAACAAAAAACAACATTTTACATGATTGCAAAACATATTCATACAAAAACAATGCACTATTCATATTTATAATCGAAAAAGTTGATAAAAATAATATCACCTAATTTCACTTACTCTAATGAATTGGTTTCCTTTCTATCTAATTTAAACTTTTGCCAATCATTGCTTTTCGAAATCAGATGTTTCAAGTTCTCACGAAATAAAACTCGTTAGTTTTTTTATTACTTTTCAAAAACATTCATACTATTGATCCGTGTAAAGATTCAATCAACCATCATTAATTGATGTCTTCGGAATCTTAGTTAGGGTGGTCTGCACATGCTAAAATTTAAAAAAGAAAGATCGCGAAATTGCGACGAAAATTAAAGTAAATGAAACTTTAGTCTTCTTCTGTCGTGCAGATTTAATCGGGTTCGGCCTTTCTATAGTTAGAAGTGCGATCGCTCCTGACAGGCCAGTTCAGTTTGGCGCGTAGAAGCGCGAGTTGTTTTCCAAGCTTTGGTCTCGAATCTTATTACTTAATGTTCAACAATCTTAATGCTCGTGAAAAGAAATTCGGCAAAATCGAATATCTAAAAGAACAAACATGCATGACCACGTCAACAGTTGAGTCCATTCCTCCTTCCTTACTCTACTCAAAATTTCCGCCCGCATACCGAGAAAAAATCACGATCGACACCATCTTACTTTACAGATGGTGCAAATCCCGAAATAAACGATCGAATTATAACAAAATTACGCGTGCACAAAACAAAACACTGGAGCGGCCGTGCCATTCCCGCGCAGGAGGTGGAGCGATTGCATGATCTTATGCTTTGCGAACTAGACCCACCAAATTCTCAATGCAATTGAGGCGCCCTGTACATACTGAAAACTAATGGTGAGAAGGAGAACTCTCAAGGAAAATCGCTAGACCACTTTCAACTCATGTTCATATTGTTTACCATAAATAATAATCAAACTTAGAAATTCCAAAATTAAAAAACAAAAAACAAATTTCAAACAAGTGGATTACTAACACGCAAATAATAATAATGAGGAATAAATAGTAATTTTTAAAGAAAAATTGTTTAAATTTACAGCTACAAAAATCAATAAATCCAATCCAAACCCCTAAAAAGTGCGATAACAACAAAAAGTAATAATACATAAATAAGTCCAAAGATACATAGTACCTAAATAAATTCAAAATTCAGACTTAAAAGTTTTCTATAAAAAGTCTAACAAGCAAATCAAATAAAACCAAGCGGATTAATAATAAGCAAACAATAATAATGAAGAACCGATAATGGTTCTTATCGGAAAAGGTAAATCTGATTCAAAACTTAAACAAGCCGTGAGGTGCGACCCATGAGGTCCACACGGTCAACTTCCCAGTAATATCTACATAGATATTAAAAATATTAAACACAATAATAATTATGGAAATAATACTACTTCTACTAATAAAAATGTACCTCTCATAAAAGTTATTGGAATGACTTAATATTAATCATAACATCTACGCGAGCGTCAATTGATTACGTAAGGATTTTGGTGCATTGGTTTGATTGATTATTCACGCGGATCAATCGGAGGGGGTACAGGTTACAAAGCAGTTTTTTCATTAAAGTTAAAACATGGTGCTGTGAAGACTATTGAAAATCTGCTCAAATTTTGCAAATATTAATAAACTTTGATTGACTTTACAACAATGTCTTTAGAATAAGAGATTTAAGGTATTATGATTCGAATGAACCCTTTTTACATGGTGACTTTGAATGATTTTTTATTTTTAATTGTTTGTTTGTAATTATGAGAAAAGTTTTTGCTGGTTCCTTTACAAAAATTTATAAAATTTTATAAATTCTATAAACATTTATTATTACGATGTGCAAATCAGGTTAAAAATGAATTTTTTTATGAAAAAAACACATATTTTCCAATTTTTTTTTAATAAATTAGAAAAACCGCCTTAATGATTTTTTTAATATATAAAAATATCATAAAAATGTTAATACGCGTCGATTGACACCTTAATGATGGAAAGATTATATTTAGTTCTCGTGATATAATGAATGACGTAAATGACCTTGAACGTTTAATGATTTTTTATTTTTAATTTAATTTTTTTTGTAATCATGAAAAAAACTTTTGTTGGTTTTTTTCACAAAAACTATTCGGAGTATATAAATTATATAAACATTGATTACTTAGGTTTGAAAATCAGGTTAAAATTTTTGTGTTTTTGATAAAAAACCTAATTTTTTGAACTTTTTTTTAAAAAAATAAAAAACGGCTCCAAGAATTTTTTTAAAAAATTTGATAGAACCACACAAATGTCAATGCGCGTCGATTGACACCTTGTTCAAAAAAATCGTACGTTTGGTTCGCGAAATATAATGCATGACAGAAATGACCTTCAAACGGGCAAAACAGCTAAAAACCCCGACCGAAGTTTCCCAAAAACTAATCAGCTCTTAAAATTGCAAAGACGCTTCGATTGACACCTTAACGAAGTCGATACGACTTTGTTTACGTGAGTTATGCTCGTAGAAAAAAGTGTCCACGAACGTACATACGTACGTACGTACGTACATACATACATACACACACACATACATCTCCCTTTCTAAAAACACTTTATATATACTCTATAGACCTCAAAACGTACGTACGTACATACATACACACACACATACATCCATCTCCCTTTCTAAAAACACTTTATATATACTCTATAGACCTCAAAACGTAAAGAAATGTTGAAAATTTCAATTTAGATTTTCGAGGCGATTACAAGAACTTCCCATATACTGGGAAGTTAGTAAAGCGAAAAAAGTAATATGTGACAAATAATTTCAAAACATAAAAAAAGAGTAATTAAAACAACCCAGACGACGGGGAGCGCTCTTCTTCGTTGATCCCAGGGTTCGAGGAAGAAGTACGAGTAATAACTTACTTACACTATCGTTTCTCTTATTCAAAATTATTTGTACATTTTTTTATATTTTATTCCTTACACTATAGTCAAAATTCTTTGTTCAGTTTGTAATTTAATCTAATTAGCTCTATCATAGCACCAGTCATAGCATACAAAAGTATAATGTTGCTACGTGCCACAGCTTTTCTACATTTTGAAATTACTAAATATCTGGGAAATATTGTTTTCCTTTCTATACATCTTTTGTGATCGAAGACAACGAACTTTGCCTCAGCTTCAAACCTACTTATCATTCTATCCACGTCAACCACCTGTTGTTTTTGGTTGTTTCTCGATCAGTTCAATAAATTATCGATGTATGTAAACACTACCTTTGGGCAGCATTCCCTCTCACACCTGTGGAAGTCCGTCGTGACTTTTGACTTTCCGTACGGTTCATCGATAGATTCATTCATGAAATAATAGAAATGCTGGGAAAATACTGCGAAACGAAAAGGAAATTTAAGTTATCGGATTAGAAACAATCGTTCTCTTGAAGACAAGTAGCTGTAGGATACGGACGTTTTGGGAGATAGCAATTGTGTGGGAAGGATACTTTTATCGTTTGGTCATATGCTTCGATTGAACTAAGTGAGTTAGTTTCGTCAAAGAGTAGCAGCGAACTTGATTTGTATCAATACAGGGTACCCGCTCAAGTTAGCAACGTCAAAGAGTAGTAGCGAATGTGTCGAGCAATATCAACAGGATACTCGCCCAAGTTAGTATCGTCAACAAGTAGCAGAGAATTTGTCGAGTAGTATCAATACAAAATACTTGCTCAAGTTAGCATCGTCAACGAGCAGCAGTTGATCTGTAGACGCGTATAATTAGAAGGTACCCGCCTAAACACAGTAATGTTAACGTGCAGCTGAAACTTCGTTGAATTGCGTCAATACGGGATACACGCTGAATCATTGTTACGTTCGCCACGCAACGTGGTCGATCCAAAACCCATACGGACACAATATGGGACTGCCTTGTTCTGGAAACCCCCAAACCATCGTGCGGGTAAACGCTTTCTTTCTAAAAATTGATAATGCCACTTCACACAATCAAGCCAATTAATGAATTAAATTGTTATTAATTAATTATATTGTAGGGAGTAAGTCAATGTAGGCTAGAGCTTGAATTGTATGAATGTAGAGGAGATGTAGAATGTAAGGATATTAGATTAGATAACTAAGTAGGTAGTAAGTTCGTTATGGAGAGTGTTCCTGACAACGTCACAGACCCTGCAGATAAGTTGCCAGCAATGACGGCCACAAACACCGATCACCCAATCGCTGCAACAGATCCAAACACACGGTGTACGATGCGCCCAATGGAGTCCCCTATGCGCCAGTGATACCCACAACCATTGGTACTGGCAATTCACCATGGTTAACGAGGGTAACGAGTATTCCACCAGCACTCCAAGCACGTCACTCAAGCAACCGCTGACGTGCGTCGAAAAAAAACGGTCCCTAAGCTTTTGAAAGCTGCGATGAGGTCTGCTACCCAGCTGAGTGGGCATTGACCACCGGACGCGGTAAAAACGGGACTGGGAGATCCCATATATAGGACCGAAGGTACAGCTGACGCTTCTTCTTTTCGGTGCGGAGCTTGAGTGTGGGAAGCAAGTACGAGGTGTACCAGTGGTAACGACGGAAAAATTCGGTTTGGAATTGGACGGCAGCTCGAGGGTGGAAATTGCGGACGGTTGCTTGTCTTGGGATCGTTTCTGGACTTACTGGCGGAACATAAGGAGGAGGACGGTGGACAACAAGCGGCGGAGATAGGCTTAAGAAGAAGAAACAAACTGGAAGTAAAATTAAGTATAGATAGGGATAGTTAGGTTGTTTTAGAGAAAATAAATAGTGTATTAAGGAAAAAGCAGAGTGTTAATTGTGTGAAGTGGCAAAGTGAACGTTGCGTCAGCTCTTGTTACGATAGGAAATTTCCTATCAAATCGGTGGTTTGGTCGTCGTGGATCCTATTCCCGTTTCAGGATTCGCGGACAGGGCAGTCCCGGCGCAGAAACGGGTGGCGCCCTTTTCTTAAAACTATCTTTTCCCACACCCCTCTTCGCGGGTGAAGCCGGGTGGGATTGTCCAAACCGTGGCCAGGGTCAGCTGCGGTGTAGTAGCAACGTTACGAAAAATCAAGCCGTAACAACATAGAGTTACCGGCAGCTGTCAAGAATGAAAATATTGGGACGTCAGCAAGTCTGTTATGTACGAAATGCGTCTTTGAATTTTGACTGTTAATTTTTTTCATGTTAGAGAAAATATATACAAAAAAAAAATATAATTAGCGAAAATCGAAGTTTTTTGCTTCACAAGTCGTTCCTTTTATTTCTTTTATTTTTCATCCATGCCATTACAAAACGTAATTCGAATGTGTGCATGACATAATACTACAACGTGTTTCACAAAAACATGCCGCCAAAAAACCGTGAAAACTCTGCATCGCTTGTTACGTTCGCCACGCAACGTGGTCGACCCACAACCCATAAGGGCAGAATGGGGGTCTGCCCTGTCCTTGAAGACCCCAAACCACCGTGCGGGTAAACGCTGTCTTGAACGAGTTTATAATGTTACGATCGCCACTTCGCACAATCAAGCCTAGTACTGAATTATATTGTTACTTAATGAATTGAATTGTTATTAATTAATGAATTATAGGTAGTAGGTCAATTTAGGATAGAGGTTTGAATATATGTATATAGACATAAGAATTAGGGCATAGGTCGCTTTAGATAAGGATTATTGGAATTGATGGAATATAAAGATGTATGGTTAGGAAATTAGATTAGATAGCTAAGTAGTAATAGTAGTTTTTATGGTGAGTGATCAACAGCAAAATGTATCACAGTTCACGTCACAGACACTGCGGATAAGTTGCCCGCAATCACAACAACAACGACGCTCACCCAATCGTCGCAACAGATCCCAAATCAAGGCTCCGCCTGGTTTACGACACGCCATTGGAGTCCATTATGCGCCAATGATACCCACAACCATTGGCACTGGCAATTCGCCATGGTTGGCGGCTACCGCGAGTATGTCGCCGAACAGGCGGCAGTCGCAGCATTTCTCCCACATCGAGACACAACCTCTGACCAAACCAGTTCCCCAAGCTTTTCAAAGCTGCGATGGGGTCAACTACCCAGCTGAGAGGGCATTCACCGCCGACGCGGAGACAACGGTACAGGGAAATCCCATATATAGGGCCGGTGGAACAGCTGACGGGGCTTTTTGTCGGGGTGAAACTCGAGAAGTACGTTTGGCGGTCGAGTCTTAGAATCTGGTGGGTCGGTTACGAAGGCTTGGACAATGCGGTGCGAAAGTGAGTGTGGCAGTTTTCTTTGGCGCGACTATCTGGGGAGAACCAAGGGAGACCCGACGTGGTCCGAGAAGCGAAGTTAAGGAGAACGACGAGCGGCGAGCGAGCGAGGCTAGCGAGGAGCCAGAAGTAGCCGAAGGAATAGAATAAGAAAAAGATTGTAAGTAGAGTTAAGTGAATATAGTTAGGGTTTAGTTAGGTTTTTTTTAGAAATAAATAAATAACTCATTAAATTAAAAATTGTGGTATTGTGTGAGGTGGCGACGCTGAATCGCGTTTCCGGCGTTAGTGTTCCTTTTGGTTTCAGATTCCCTTGTTGGTGGTTTTCGGTGGTCGCGGACCCTACTCCCGTTTCAGGGTTCGCATACAGGGCAGTCCCGGCGCAGAAACGGGTGGCGCCCTTTATTTAAAAATATCTTTTCCCACACCCCTCTTCGCGGGTGAAGCCGGGTGGGATTGCCCAAACCGTGGCCAGGGTCGGCTACGGTGTAGTGTGAGCGTTACGCAATTAAAAAAAAATTATAGCCGTAACACGCTTAGATTAAATTTATTTCTCCAACTAAATAGGAATACGGTTTCCGCAATTGTATCAATATGGAATCCAATCGCCATTATTATCAATTGCCGCCCGACATCGTTTTGTGGAACTCTGACTCAATTTTGTGTGTTTTCCGTGGTAAAAACTTGTCATATCATCTTGAGGTGCCGCGTGAGCTACCATGTGATGGCTATATTTTTGCCTTTTAATTTCCCCTTCATTAGTGACCACTAGTTTTCTATCGAGTTCGCGTTTGGACTTTGTGATGGCCAATCCTAAGTTGTGACTCCGTTTTCTTCTTTCTAGCTGGTACAGAGACGACTCCGACGTTTAGGATCGTTGTCCTCTTGCAGAATCCAATCGCGAATGTCGGCTTCAAATAAACTATCAGCAGATTCAAGCAAACCGTTGTTGTAAAGTTTGATCATTAATTCAGCATTCAGGGTTTTTGTAAAAACGATTAGCACCCCGAATCCACTTTCCGAGAAGCAGCCGTAAACGTGCACCTTTGTCGGGTGTTTTACAGTACACCGCAAAATTTATTTACCATTTTTCGTCCAGGCTCTCTTCCAGTAATTTCATAAAACAAATTTCCAATCACGGTCCAAATTTCGCTTTGCCCAACTTAGTCCGTTTTTGATATGCTTTTCGGTCAACAACGGCTTCGCAAATGTACTTCTAATTTTGATGCCAGATTCCTGTAAACTCCGCCTTCTCGTATTAAATAATACACTAAATCCTTTGTTAGACAGTTTCTCCCTCGCGTTTCGTAAACGCAAAGCCGGGTTCTTCTCAAAAAAAGCTACAGATGACCTTATCTTGCCTTTTAAAGGTCTCTCTCTTAGGATATATACCTGGCTCATCGTCAACATTACCATACTGTTTAAAAATCTTACCCACTTCTTAAAGAATGAAACAGGAGTTTTACTGTATCTTGCAGCTTGTACAAAACTCATTCTTGGTTCTTTTGGATGACATACCAAGAACACTGCGTTAAACCGTCTTTTATATATGGCACTCATATTGCTATGACGCTTTACCCCCCAAGCATCGGAAGGTACTAAAGAGGAGGACTTAACACGTAGCGTCTATATAGTGCAAGCATTTATTTATAAAAGTAATTAAGTTTGTGAGCTAAAATGGTGATATAATTAGCTACACGTTTTTGTGGAACACAGTGTAGTCCCCGAAAATTTGGGTGTCCAAAATTGGTTGCCTCTAATTTCGGAATCCCAACAACTGGCCCCTGTGTTCATCAATGCTGTCATCCCAAGGCTTTCTCAGTCTCCCTCCAGCCTTTACTTCTTGCTCATGGCCAGTTCATTGCAGTTTCGGTGTTTTTACCAAAAATGACATAGGTAGTTCTTGATAAATGTCATACAACTCGTTGTATCGCTGTATCAACCTGTTTGCCCTTGCAAAGATCCATTAATTCTTCGCAAGATTTTTCGTTCGAATGTGCAGATCGTTATTTCAGAAGAGTTGGTAAGAATATACGTTACACTGCCATATATAAGTACCGGTCGTATATTCGTTTATCCGACTTTAATATTAAGAAAACAGAAAAGTACGCATTGTGTGCGTTGAATTTCGTCGTTTTCATTGCCGTTGCCGTTTTCAGCATATTTTATGCTAAATCTGCCCATCGTCTATCTCTATCGTACTGGCGCATTTCTTTGGGTTTGGTGCATAATTTTGGGTTTCGCGCAACTCTCAACCCGACTTCATTGGCTGGTTACACGAGGTCCTAAAAAGGGTCGTCCACTTCATATAGTGAACGAGCCTTTATATTGATTTGAATAGTAGCGTACTTCGAGTCCCAGTTTGCATTTTTCTGATGACATTTTCCATAGCAATTTTGAAGAGAGCTGGGGCGAGTTTATCTTTTTGTATCCGTTGAAAAATTTGTAAATTCTCCGTCGATTTTTACGTGGGCATGGTATCTATCATCAGCAACTTAACTAGCCTCACAAGTGGCATCGTATCCATCATCGTCAACTTGACCAGCCTCACGAGTGGCATCGTTTTATTGGGGTCTCAAAGTCAATGATTTCCTCCACAGTCAATTGTATGCATTCTTTGACTCTTTTCCAGGCTCGTACTGTTTTTTTCTGGTTAAATAGTGTTTCAGAGACAATTATTCATGGCTACTGTGATTTGTAACGCGGTGGGACTGTTTACTTACTTTAGACATAATCATCATATTTTGGAATCCTGCTCCTATTATTTGGTTTGTGTCAAGCGCGATACGTCATCTAAATTTGCTCCTGACTAATAACCCGTCGGAATCACAGTTAGCGCCACGGAACGATCGAACACCCTTAATACTTGATGGGAACGTGGACATTTTGGCTTAAAGTGTGACCATCAGGAGAGCACAAGTCCCCATGATTTTGTTGTCGTTTGTCTGATCATGGGGACTATGACCGCTCATAATAACTCGGGAATATTGCTCACATCCTATTTGAGTATTGAAGACCCCTAGTAAAATTGTACTTGGACTCTTTTTGCATTAAACTTCGTTAATTATTTTCAACACATGCCGGAAAATACTTTTTTAGATTATGCAATTATTTGGAAAGATGACTACAAGTGTCTGTTTGGATTCACAGTGAATTTGTAACAAATGTTTTGAGTAAATTAACGGAAACTCATGATGTATTTGCCTTTTGGAGAGAAAAAATGGGATCAGATACTCATAGGAAATGGGTATCTCTTTGATTGTTATATTTAAATACTAGCTGCGCCAGCAACTTCATTCGTCTTGACTGTACGTTATGCATGATAAAGTTATCATTAGTCCATTTTCTGAGCTTGCTTCTGAACTTCAGAATAAAATGCCTAAAGGAAAAAGTTGAACTACAGTGTGAGAGGTGTCATAAACAATGATGTAAAAATATCCGTAATTTCTCGTTTGAGTGAACGAAGTGTTTGTGCTACAAGAAATTATTTCAAAACCAAAGAGCACTATTTGGAAAGAGCTCTGGCAGCCGGCTTAGAACAACAACTTTGCGTGAAATGCAGCCTATATTGCACTAACAGCCACAAAATTGCATTGAAAGTGGGAAGCAATACAAATCTAAAGAATGCCCAGCTTATCATTCAAAATGCAAATCATCTGAAACTATGAAAACTAAAAAGAACGCCACTCTTAAAAGAAAGTCATAAAAAGGTAAGAACGGAATCTGCACAACGTTGTACTTTGTGAAAGAAAAATAATATAAATTTGTTATCCACAAGGAAACGCTCAACGAACAACTGTTCCAACATGGTCACGATATTGCAACATTAAATTTTTGTGTGTTTCTACCTCTTTTACACGTTATCTGGCGTCACACCCTGAAATATTTATGTTTTAATTACATTATTATAATTTACATTTCATGACCCAATATTTATTCAAAAATAATGGTTTTTAGATATTCCTTTTTTCTAGTTACTGTATGCACTCTTTAAAACTGCAATACAGGGCTATACAATGTAGCTGAGTTTACGATAAAATATCATGATCTTTCCGGGAATGCAAGAAAAATGGACATTTCAAATTATCATATCTCCACAAGTACAATAACATGGTGGCAATTTGAAATTAGAAAGATGAAAAATCATATCTTCTTTCAATTAAGATCAACGTTATTGTTTTCTAGTGTAATTTGGGAGCTGTGTAACCAAACTTGATGAAAAAGGGCAAAGCATGTATACGTATATATTTATATGCGGAAGAATTTTTTGCACAAGATAAATTAGGCTACACTCTTCCCGTTGGAAGACGTTATACATGAAATAAAAACACAAGCATATGATTGTATGATTTTTTCGTTTATTGAAATGAGAGTAAGTTGTAACTATAACTTATCAACAATTATTATGTTGTGTTTGTACCTTCTATTATTGAACACTTAATTATATTGGTTTAAATTCAGTCATTTGTGTATGACTTTCGCTTTTTACATTAATTAGTATAACAGTCCCTTACTGCATTGTGTAAAAAAATAATTGAACTTCTAACCTTGTCATTATCTATGTTGCTGCAGATAAACTCGGCTAGTATATATGCCGCTTTCAAGTTGTTTAGAATTAAAATTAAATTCCAACCAAGATTCATATTTCAAATTTAAAGAGTTGTCGTATTAAGCAATATCATTCACCTTCGCGCCAGCAAATATTGTGTACTTTGCACCTGTTTTCATTCGCTGACTTTGAACTTCTTACTTTCTGTAGACTAAGCAAAATTATTGTATAAATTAAGTGTTTGGATTACGAATAAACAGACTTGTTAATCAGAGCTCAGGCGTTTAGTTTGTGATGAATTTCAAGTCTCTTTCCTAGAAGCATTCAGAGAAATACTTAACTAGAGTAACCTGGTTAAGTATTCATCCCTCTCTGAACATAGGAATTCTTCTTTTCAGAAGGCATCAACGACGATCCAGGTCTCCTAGGAAACCTAGGAAATCTAGATTCAATCATTAACATTTTGGTGACCCCAAATTTGCGAACACGCATTCATTTAGAGTCCAATTATACAAGTATTCAAGCCAAGGAACGGTCCAATCAAGATGGAATCGTTAGCCCTTGAGCAGTTTCAGATTGCAAAAGAAATAGAGAAATTCATTAAAAGTTATAATGAACAATCTCGAGATAGAAAAACTTTGTCGTATTTAGAGGAAAAACTCAAAGTTTTCGATGTCCTCTTGAAAAAATTTGAAAAAAATGATGATCGTATTAGACGAATGGCCAGCACACCATCGGATCATTCATATTTTATCAAAGACTACTATAACAAAGTAAAGATAGGGTACACAACATGTAGAACAAAAATCAGCACCCTTATTGAACATGTGCGGAACATTTCATTTAACGATGGAAGCTCCACTCCCTCATTAGATCATGAAGATAGGGGCCATACTGAGTTAAAAGTAGATGTTAATCTACAGCGTCTACTGAGGCGACTAGGGGCAAATATTAATACATTAAAGGTATTAATGAATGGCGTTATAATCAATAATCAACCAGTTGAATATTTAATCATTAAAAAACAAAAGCTGTGTGAATATCTGGATAAAATCGAAAAAGATAATATTAAGATATGGGAAAACACAGATGACGTTACGTCCTGTGGATACAACCTACAGGAATATTATGAGACCCAAAATCAAAACCATGAAATGTTGTCTAACATTAATCAGCACATTAGCCGTGTATCACACAATTCAACAAGTGAGCTTAATTGCAGATCACATATGAAGCTGCCCAAAATAGAACTCCCGAAGTTCAATGGAGATTATTTAAAATGGCCACAATTTTCGGACCTCTTTCAACAAATGATCCATAACCAATCCTTAGGTAACTGCCAGAAGTTTTGGTATCTAAAAGCAAATTTAGTGGATGAAGCAGCGAAACTAGTTGCATATTTACCAGTCACCGACAATAACTATGAGACAGCATGGGAAATGTTAACCAATCGATACCAAAACAAGAGGCTTCTTGTTACAGCACTTATAGACAAGTTTATGTCACAATCTCCATTGCAATTGGAATCACCAATTGCTCTAAAATCTTTGCACGATACGACTAAGGAATGTTTACTTAGTCTTCAAAATATGGGAATTTCCGTGAGACAACACTGGGACCCCATATTGATCCATATCGTCATCAAAAAACTTGATAGGACGTCACAACGGCTTTACGAGCAAACACTACATGCGCCACGTGAGTTGCAGTCGCTGGATGACCTGCTTAAATTTATTGAAACGCGATTCCAGGCCTTGGAGGCGCTAGGTCATCCAACCAATAATCAGAAAAAACTGACAACGCACTCGGCGCTGGTTGGCAATCAAATACAAAAACCAGAGTGCATACTATGCAAAAAAGGGCATGCAATCTATTATTGTGCTGAATTCCTCAAATTAACTTCGACGCAACGTAGCGAAAAAGCAAGGGAATTGAACTTGTGCTTGAATTGCCTAAAAAAAGGGCATAATAGTAGCAAATGCGCGTCGAGGGGATGTCAGAAATGTAACAAAAAACACAATACGCTGCTACATAATCAAATGTCGACAATTGGTTCACCTTCTACGACTACAGTCTCGGGTACTAATTTAGCCGCACAAGCACATACATCTTAGGCAGAGTGGGTACGTGTTTTTGGGCACTGCGTTAGCAGAAATATTTAATATGGAAGGGAAGCCAATGAATGCCAGGGTGTTGTTAGATTCTGGATCTCAGCTCAATTTCATAAGTGAAAGACTAAGAAAAAAAATGGGTTTCGTAAAAACAACTGAAGGTGCAACCATATCTGGTATCGGAAATGCGCTTGTCAAGGTCAACGATAGAATAAACATCAAAATCAAATCCAAATGCGCTGACTGGTGCACATATTTAGAGGTGTTTTCAATTAAGGAAATTGCCGGCAAGCAGCCACAGCATTTCATTGCCATTGATGATTGGCAGATTCCCAGCAATCTGCCATTAGCAGATCCAGAGTTCAACCAACCCCAAAAGATTAACATTCTTTTAGGGACCGAGGTCTATGGTGAAATCATGAGGAACGGTCAGATGAAATTACAAGAACATTTACCGCTTCTACAAAATACCGCCTTGGGCTGGGTAGTCCTTGGGAAGGTGTCAACCAATGATTACAATGTTCCGTTCTGTGGCATTACAAACGTTCAGCTCGAGAATCAATTGCAAAGATTTTGGGAGCTAGAAGAATGTTGGAGCAAGCCGGTTCTGTCGGCAACAGACAAAAAATATGAAGAGTTCTTCAACTCTACAACATATCGCGACGACAACGGCCGTTTCACCGTAAACTTACCCATGCTGAGTAATCCCCTTCTCTTAGGAGAGTCAAAAAACTTAGCCTTCAGAAGACTGGTGTCCATTGAAAGACGATTATCGAAACAACCAACGCTAAGATGTCAATACAAAGAATTTTTGGATGAATACATTAGACTAGGGCACATGGAAGAGATTACAGGCTCTGAAGTCAAGGAGCCACATTATTTTATCCCACACCATTATGTTTTAAAACCCAGCAGTAGCACTACGAAATTGCGAGTGGTGTTCGATGCCTCAGCTAAAACATCAAATAATCTGTCACTGAATGACTTATTATTGAAAGGCCCAAAGATACAAGAAGATATCAGCGGGATTATTACTAAATTTCGTTTCAAGCGGTACGTGTTCACAGCGGACATTGTTAAAATGTATAGACAAATTATAGTTGCTGAAGAAGACAGAAACCTTCAATTAATAATGTGGCGGAAATCGCCCTCAGAACAATTAAAATATTTTAAATTAACGACCGTAACATACGGAACTAAGTCAGCACCATATCTAGCCATAAAACGTCTGCGACGCTTGGCAGAAGATGAAGGAGATCGGTATCCATGTGGGGCAACAGCTATCAGTGACTTCTATGTTGATGACGTTTTGACTGGCAGCGACGATTTGAACGAAGCCTTGAAGATTCGAACCGAATTAACAACAGTGCTGGCGTCTGGTGGGTTCCAGCTCCGCAAGTGGTGTAGTAATCATCCTAACCTATTACAAGGGCTTGATAACCAAGATCTCGAGATTCAGCTGAATTTCGCCCAACTAGAAGATGACATTGTAAGGACATTAGGATTGGTTTGGCACCCAGTTATTGATGCATTTGCAGCAGTTACTAAGCTAAAGGACTACAAAACGATAACTAAACGTACTGTGCTAGCAGAAATATCTCAGATATTCGATCCTTTGGGGCTTGTAAACCCAATAATCGTCACTGGTAAAATAATCATACAGCAGCTGTGGAAATTGAAACTAGATTGGGATGAAGAAATCCCAGAAGAAATTCAGAATCTGTGGCAGAAATTTAAACATGAACTAGCCGTATTGAATGATGTGAAGATTCCAAGATACATGTTTAGCGACGAAGGGGCAACCAGTGTACAAATTCATGCATTTGTTGATGCTAGCAAAAAGGCATACGGAACTGCTTTTTATATTCGCTCGAAGGATAAAAGAGGCCGAGTTACTGTACGTCTACTATGTGCAAAATCCAGAATAGCGCCTACAAAGCCCACCACAATTCCTCGACTTGAACTGTGTGCAGCGAAGCTAGCTACACAGTTAGTACGGCAAGTAGAAGACACGGTGGTTTTTCAATGCGAAGAAACTGTTTACTAGTCAGACTCATTAATAGTGATTAATTGGATCAGAGGTGATCCTTCTATACGAAAAACATTCGTCGCAAATCGTATCGCAGCAATCCAAGACATATCCGCAAAGAATGAATGGAGGTATGCAAACACCATCGACAATCCAGCCGACATTGTCTCTCGGGGACTATTTCCTGAACAGCTTAAGCAATCAAACATTTGGTTCAATGGCACAGAGTTTTTGTATCTTCCAAAAGGTAAATGGCCACAAGAACCAAATATCGACGTGCATGTAGAGGATGAAAACAAGTTGAATCAACTGGCATTAACAATTACAGCCAGCAGTAGTACACATCTTCTATACAACATTGATCATGGGAATTCGTTTAGAAAGTTGATTCGCATCATGGCATACATTCAAAAGGCTTTTCGATGTCACAAAAATTTAAGGCTTCATAACTTCTTAACGGTAAACGAATTACAAATTGCGTCAAAATACATATTCAAGGAGGTTCAAAAAAGTTGTTTCCATGATGAAATACGCTGTTTAATGGAAAACACTGACTGCCCAAAGACAAGTAAGCTCAAAGCACTAGCTCCGTTTCTGGATTCTGATGGACTAATTCGAGTCGGGGGAAGACTAGAAGCAGCACATATAACTTACGAAGCCAAACATCCCATCGTAGTCCCAACTGATCATTTTGTGACTAGATTACTCATGATACAACTACACCAAGATAACCTTCATGCAGGACCGCAAGCGCTACATGCTATAGCCAGACAGAAGTACTGGGTATTACAAGGACGAAACATTGCAAAATCCGTCGTTGCAAATTGCGTCAGGTGTACCAAATTCCGACCAATGCTGTGTAATCAACAAATGGGTAATTTGCCAGCCGATCGCGTCAGGCAAGCACGTCCATTTATTAATTGTGGCGTGGATTTTTGCGGACCAATTTATACTCATTTTAAGCTTCATGGTAAAAGACCACAGAAGTCATATATAGCCGTATTCTGTTGTTTTTCGACAAAGGCCATACATTTAGAAGTGGTATCCGATTTAACAACAGATGGTTTCTTGTTAGCGTTGAAACGCTTTGTAGCCAGGAGAGGAAAATGTGAGAACATTTACTGTGATAACGGACGAAATTTTGTTGGTGCAAATAACCAACTACGTAAATTGCAGTCGGCATTCACAAGTCCAAAATCCGTGAAAGCAATCACTGATACGTGCCTAAATCAGAACATACAATTTCACTTCATACCTCCAAGATCACCACACTTCGGAGGGCTGTGGGAAGCAGCAGTAAAATCCACAAAGAGTCTGCTTGTACCTACGATCAGATCTGCCTCGTTAACCTTTGAGGAGCTGGCAACTGTTACAGCTGTTATAGTGTTTTATGAGCTTAAGGGTTACCACGAAACATTTGCAACACTACAAACAGGTTTAAAACAGTTGGAGTCACTAAAGAGCCGACTAAATAAACCCACCTATCATGAAGCCATCCTTCAACACTATCGTCACCAATTGGAGCATTTAAAAGGCAATAATGTTCTTGTGGAGAATTCGTCAACGATTCGAAGAAAGAGATCTCCGTTTGACATTGTGGGATCAGTAGCTAACAAATTATTTGGGATCTTAGACAACGATTACGCTGCATCCATGAGTAATATACTCGAAGAAATCAAAGGCAATGAACATCATTTGGGCGAATTGGTCAAAACGCATCCATCCATCCTAAATTTATGTTTCGATTTTCGCGGTTTTTTGTTCGTATATCTTCTTTATACTGGCCCCAAAGAAAGATCCTGCAGTAGGTGCACACTTCATCGAGTAGTTTTCGAGATGTAGAATTTTGATATTTTTTCTATTATTTACACTTTGTAGGGAGAGACAAGACATTGTAGGGAGAGAGAAAACCACGAGTAAGTTGAACTTGTAACATTTATTATGCCATTTAAAAACGAGTTGCTTAGTCTAGTTGTTACATAATCAAATTCTTCAAGTCTTTCAACCAGTCTCAACGTTCGTAAAATATTACAAAAAAATAAAATGAAAATCACATGAAAACACAAAGATGAGGTACACATAATAAAGAAACGATTTCTAAACTTATGGGAGCTAAGAGCAGTGATATCCCTCTATCGATTTTCAAGATTGAAAAAAATAACTTGCAGAACTCAAAATGAAGAAACAAACGTAAATATTCGTCATCATTGCTCTCTGACATCCGCCACTTGGCAGGGAAAAGAATAAACCATTTTTCTATTTCGTAGAACAATATTTGGAAGAGGAAGTACTTGAAAAACATCGCATGTATTTATGACACAAACATCATTTTCTTTAACTTCAAACTGCGTCATAGATTTCTGATTGAGTAACTTTTTCCTTAACAATGTGTCTCACGATCCGATTTTTCTGGTTTTTATCAGTGTAAGTGTCTTGTTTTTTCTGCCATTTCAAGTAGGTAATGGCTGTGCCATTTTCAAAGATTGAATAGGGAATCACCAAATTCTTACAAGTATCACATTTTCTTTGCAAACAATTGACGTTGCCAACGTCGCAACAAATGCGACGCGCAAATTCTTTCGGATTACCATTGTCAATAATGCCAGCTTTAAACAACGCTGAAGTGAGCAATTCGATGTTTGCATGTTGCTTGCAAAGGCAGGTATCGCGTTCAGAAGCTTTAAGCAAAACCACCCAAGGTTTGAGCTTACAAAAGGACACGTACTAATTTTGTAGTCAACTTGATCCAGAAATTTTTTTGCAAGTTTTTCATTGTATCACACAAAATACGCTTTTGTTTTTTCACTTTGTTTTTCGTTAGACAATCCTTACCTGGACACATCTTTGACGATTCGTCATCTTCAAAAAAGGTTTGGACGTCCTTAATCACCATGGGATTGATCTTCATAGCACGTGCTCTCAATAGTTTATTTTTAGTCAACATCCGACTACTGTTGAATACTTTAGATGAAATTGTGCTTCGAAGGTTTGACATAAATTTGTAGCGCAGCAAAAATTTTCCGTTGCCTGCCAAAATCTTTCCAAACGCCCTTTTCTTCCCCTTAGCAGATACCTGTTTCAAATTTTCTTTTAACTGACGTCCCAAGACTTCTCCAAACAACAACTTCCGTCGTATTTCATTTTGGTTTCCTCGTTTCAAGAGTTTAGAAACCACTCTTCTTGGCGATGACTTATCTCTCATACTTTGTTGCAACCTCCAGTGTTTTTGTCGGCACTTGGCTGCCTGTTTTTCCAATGCTTCATTCTGTTGTCTCAGTTTGTTAATCTCTCGGTACGCCTTTGCCCTATCTTTCTTTACCTTTTTTCTACCAGAATTAATGAGCTGGTCAACTTGCGGTTGTTGAACGACTGGTTGATCATTTTCTGGTTCACTTACAGGGGGGAACGCTCTTCTAAGTACTTAGCCAAATTGCCTCGCTGCTTTTTCCTCTGGTACGCCTCCTTCGCCTTCTTTCTCCACAACTTGCGCTTCTGCCTCAACTCTCTTTCAGACATATCTTTGACAAGCTTTACCTGTTTTTTCATCTTCTTTGCCTCGTATTTCTTCTTTTCCTTCTCTTTTTCAATGGCGGCCAATACCAGATCATTTTTTATTCTCTCCCGTCTTCTTTGTGCATATTCTCTCCACTTCTCCTTGGACACCTTGGGGTTAGCCATGGATGGTAATAAAGGACCTAAAAAAATAAGAAAAAATCTGTTTCAATGGAACCACAGTACTAATTTTTCTATCTTGGACAGAACAATGGATGCCAGTGGTAGGCAGTGTGATATTTGCTATAGGTAGCTGCTAAAACTTAGAATTAATACCAAAAGAACATTGGAACCATTATCTTTGTAAAATAATTAGCAAATCTTCTCTCTCTGCAATCCATTCTCTCTCCCTACAAACCGCCTTTTTCCAGAAGTTGTAGGGAGAGAGGTTGTAGGGAAAGAGATTTGGGAGGTTATTACTTCCTGCAGACCTCACCGTCAAGGATTTTCGAAGTTAGAAAAAACACTCAACACCATGCCATTCATTGTCGTAATTACAGCTCATTTATGTATTAATCAACACTTACCCTGAGGAGTGAGGTGGTTGTAGGTATGGAGAAAATATTAACCTACTCACACGACTTCAACACTTCACAACATCACTCAACCAGCTGGAGGTTTGGGTGTGAAACAAACGACGTGGGCTTTGGAAGCCATCTTGTAGCAGTGCTGCTTTTCGTTTTTCACAACACAAAATATTCGTTTTCGTGGAATCGGCGGGCAGTTCAAAAAAATTGTAGGGAGAGAGAATGAAACCTTGTGACACACATAAAACATAGCAAAAACCTATTCAAATGAGGGAATGTAATTTTTTTTAAATGTATACATGAAATGGAGAACAACCTGAACTACTTCAATTTTTGATATGTATTAAAATGTAAATACAGAGCCCTCAAAAAAATTTCTGAACTTCTCAACCTACCATTTGTGACAAGTGTAGGGAGAGAGAATTGGGGTTTTTAAACAATTGTGAATGGCTGAACATACTAATTTTTTGAATTTATATTAGGTGGTCTACTAAACGCCAACCTGCTGTAACCCTCAGAAAAAATTCCGAATTTCCAAGACAAACAGAGTGCTCACAAAAGCTGTGTGACACCAAATAACCCCAAATTTTGAAATGACCCATATATATATATTTTAGGGAGGTGGAAACCCTCAAAGGTACTCCCCCTAAAGAAGGCCGGTTACGGTTTCTCATGGGAGAGTAGTGTGGGACTTTAACCGCACTAAAACCACCCCTGCTTCCCCTTCCTCTCCTCCACGGGACTCTCGTTAGGTATTACGTCGTGGAGGCGGCTCCGCCACAGCGGCAATCCTGATCTTAGGTGGAGCCTACTGACTTCCCCAGTTGCCTCGAGAGCGCCTCAGCTCACCCTGTACGTGCGCAATTGTCGAGTTTACCACCGCCCAATTCCGCTCCGACTTCAGCATCTCGTCCACAAAGTTGTGCGAGTTGATGTTCGTTCCCAGCACACCCTCCAAGCATTGCCTCGCTACATTAAATCTGGGGCAATGGAACACAACATGTTCCGGGTCTTGGGGAGCATTAGGGCAGCTAGGGCAATATGGTGAATCGTCCAACTTGAAACGATTCAAATACCGCCGATAACCCCCATGCCCTGTGAGGAACTGAGTCAGGTGGTAGTTCACTTCGCCATGCTTGCGCTTCACCCAGACGTCAATATGTGAGATCAATCTGCGCGTCCATGAACGCTATACAAGATAATATATAAATATATATATATATATATATATATATATATATATATATATATATATATATATATATATATAAATATATATATATATATATGTGTGTGTGTGTGTGTGTGTGTGTGTCACGGATACAATAGAAAAACACCGGTTAACCAAATAAACGATTTTATTTAACTGGAAGAAGTAAATACACGACCATTCGCTTCGACGTCCATATTCGAACTGCCTTCTCGGTTACTTCACAGCCCGATCACGATCGTTCCTCGGGTTGCCAGTGTCAGCTCGGCCATCCTGGAGAGGTTCGTCCCGAACCTCATCCTCAGTATCATTATTCAACGAACTTTCGCTTTCACTCCCATCGTCTTCATTATATTCATTTATTTCTGGACCCAGCGTACACCAAGGTTTCATTTTCTCCGCATGGAACACCGATTGGAACGAACGTCGGTGTCGTTGGCAGTCTTCCAAATCTCCAATCAAATATCGATCTTGATCAAGAACTCGATTGACAACGTAAGGCCCTCGAAACTTGGGCTCCAGTTTTCTAGAGCCTCCAGTCGCAGGGGGTACATTTTCAATTACTACCAGATCATTGACTTCGTACTGCTTGGGCTGCTTACGTTTGGCCTCGAAACGGCTTTTCCACTTATCCCGTTGGGCATTGATTTTCGCGGCAATATCTTTGAAGCATATGTTTGGAGGTTCTGTATCAGGAACATCTTGTAGGCTGTCTAGAAGAATGTTCGAAGTAACATCCCTAGGGTCGTATCGAAAAATAATTTGGTTTGGAGAGTGTCTTGTCGTCGCATTCATTTGGGAATTGAGTGCAAATTGTAAGATTTGGATATTTTCGTCCCATTTATGCGAATTCTCGGTCGACGTCCTTAAGCACAAGAGAATTCCTTGATGAGCACGTTCAATCTGCCCGTTTGCCCGAGGAGTTTGGACAGCATTTTTTCGATGCTGGATATTATTGTTAGCGCAATATTTTTTGAATTGGCTCGATGTAAATGCCGTTCCACGGTCCGTAATGATTACCACAGGCAATCCGAAGTATCCTGTCAACTCATTAAATGCTCGAATTACAGGCAACGTCTTAGTGGACTTTACGGCTTTAATTACTAGATACTTGGAAAACTCATCACTGATTCCCAAAACATGAGTGTTCCCCGCGGTGCTTCTTGGAAATGGTCCCAAGTGGTCAACGTGCAATGTATGAAAAGGTACTGGAACCACTGGGTTCGCGAAAAGCCTCCCCTCGAGAGCTCCTCCTGGACGTTTGTGGTAGCAACACTCGATACACCCGCCAAGTATTCCTTCACGTATTTCCTCATTCGTGGGAACCAGAAGTAACCAGCCAGTTGATCCAACGTCTTTTCCAACCCGAAATGCCCTCGACGATCGTGAGCATTTTGTACCACTCGCCAGCGAACGGCAGCAGGAACAACCCATCGCAATTTACCACCAATTTTCCGGAAAAGTCGATTCTTTTTAAGAGAGTAATCCGTACGTATCTGCTTTATTTGATCGGATACCGCTTCTCCTTTTAGCACCTTCATGATACTTATCAACTTGGGATCTTGTTGTTGCATCGTAACCAACCAATCCTCGTCTTCTACTTGTATAGTTAACAATTTTTCGGAGACGTCAGCGAAAGGAATTGGTGGTCCAAATGGCGCACGGCTCATCGCATCTACATGGTGGCAGCTGAACTCCCGCGCGATGAACTAATTCCAAATCATATTCCTGAATGAGTAGCCACCAGCGAGCAATTTTCGGCACAAGGGCTTTCTTCAATCGAGTTGTCGCTACGGCTGAGCAATCTGTAATGACCCTGAAATGCTTGCCTAGGAGGTAAAACCGGAACCGCTGCAAAGCCTCCACAATTGCTAGGACTTCCAATTCGTACGAGTGGTAATTTCGCTCCGCATCCGTACAGTGGCGGCTGAAGAAAAACACTGGCTTCAGAACTGAAGATGTTTCTTCTTGGAGTAACACAGCTGCCAAGCCTGCAGCACTAGCATCGGTATGAAGCTCGTGACATTTGCTACTATCATAGAGAGTTAGTACCGGCTTGTTGCACAGCTTGTCTTTAAGCGTGTTGAAAGCAGTCTCTTGTTCATTTCCCCATTCAAACAAAATATTTTTTCGTAGCAGTTTCGTTATTGGCTCTCCGATTCGTGCATACCTTTCCACAAATTTTCTGACAAATCCAGTAAGTCCCAAAAACCGTCGGACTTCATGTACCTTTTTCGGGACTGGAAAATTTCGTATGGCTTCCACTTTCTCGTCACCTGGTGATATTCCCTCGGCACTAACTCGATGTCCCAGAAACCGTATTTCTTTTTCCAAAAATTTGCATTTCTTGCGACGCAAGGTGAAACCCACACTCTCCGCTATTACCAAGAAACGTCTCAAACGCTGAAGTCCCTCGTCTACATCTCGACTCGGTATTAAAACGTCATCCAGGTACGTCAGTATCTCGCCAGGTGGTAACATGCGTTGCACACGATTCATGGCTTCTTGGAAAATTGCAGGAGCATTCACTAGCCCAAACGGCATTCGACAGAACTCATATTGTCCTTCATTAGTTACAAATGCAGTATATTTACACGATTGTTCGTTTACTGGGATTTGATAATATCCCGCCATTAAATCGAGTACCGAAAAACAACGCGCACCTGCCAGTTGTGCCAGCTGTTCTTCCACCACCGGCATTGAAAAGGGTTTTTTCACCGTGATTTTATTCAATTCCCGGTAGTCAATACAAAGACGATCCTCTCCCGTGGACTTCTTCACTACTACCACCGGAAAAGCATAAGGCGACTCACTTGGACGAACAATTTCACTTTCCATTAGTTCCTCAACCATTTTGGCAACGACCGCCCGTTTAGCCAAAGGGATACGATAGGGACATCTTTGTATCGGAACATCGGTTGTTAGTTGAATATTCATGCACGATAACTCACATTTCCTGAGCTCCGACAACTTTTCCGCGAAACACATCTTAAATTCATCAAACAATCGTTCGAGGCTCTCACGCTCTTGCACTGTAAGAGTATTTGAGTCCTCCACTTGACATTTCCCCTCCATGAAGACCGTTCGCAGCCCCGGTCGATTAAAGAAATCTGCTCCGATCAAAATCTTGGTGGGCATTAAATTGTCTTCAACCACCCAAAAACAGTGATCGAGCGATTTTTGGTCTATTTGCACTCGCAGCACCACATACTCCGAACATACACACGATCCGCCGCCAAACCCGGAAAAACGTAATGTATTAGCACTTTTTAAAATGTTAAATGACTCAGCATACAATTTTATAATGAGAGATCGAGCACTACCCGAATCCATGATGGCATTCACTCGCTGATGTTCGATAAGGATGTATTTGTTCATAACCTTTGCTTCGGGTTTTTTCTCTTTCTCACCAGTGGTCACGTTTTCCTGTTCGATGTTCATCATCGGTACCTTAACAGAACGATCACTTAAATTTCTGTTCCCGGGCGATGTATCTACACACTGATCGTTTCTGTGTCCTACACGGTGGCAGACACTACAACGCGGCCTACGTGGAGGAAGAGGACAAGAAATTGACAAATGTCCACGCTCCCGACAATTGTAACAGATAGGACCGGTTACCTGATTAGCAAGAGGTTGATGGGCTCGTGCTGTCGTATTTGTATGCGTTGTAACTGCGACTCGAGATGTAACAAGATGAGTGACTGGAAACCGGTTTGATTCCGACACTCGATTCTCTTCGAATCGAATAAGTGCTGCGTGTAACGTTTGAGCGCTCTCAAACTCGATGCCTGCGATGACATTTTGCAGCGACGGATAATTGAGGCCGCGACGAATTTATTTTACTATGGACTCATCTGTTAGATTTCCCCTACGTCCAAGTGCATTCATTTTATAGAAGTATCTCTCAATGGATTCTTGTCGCTCACGCACTGTCTGCATCATTTCTAAATGAATGTCGGCGTCAGAAATTTTTGCTGGGAAATCTCTTGTCAGCCGCTCAGAGAATTCTGCGAAATTCCTGAACACATCAGCTTGTCCGTCGTTCCAAATCTTCGCATACCCACGCAGCCGAGTTTGGGCTGCAAAGAGTACCAGTTTTTCGTCCCACGAATAAAAGTTTTGTAGATTTCGAATTCGCTGGACGAATTGCTTGGCCGACCATTGCTTTTCAATCGGATTGAATTCCGGTAGCATTTCGCTAATCTCGCGAACCGAAAAACCCGTCCGTGCTTGTCTCTCCGTCATTTCGAATACGGTCCGTTCACGTTCCAGGATCGAGCGTTCTCGCTCTAGCAGGGCACGTTCTCGTTCCAGCAAGTCATCTGTGACTTGCTCGATGGTGGCGTGCGGCATGCGTCGCTGACTGGGGTTATCCACTGCATCCGTACCACGAAACAAAATTCCGTCGCGAATGGTGGCGTCTTCCACCGAATCATCTTCTGCAACGGCGGCAGCTCCACAATCTCGTGGCTGTGGCGTGCTAGCGGCATTCGGATTGTCCATTAAAAGCTGGATCAATTCATTTTTATTTCCGCTAATCGGCAGACCACGCTCCCGCAGCAAACACTGCAATTCGGCTTTCGACCGATTCACGTATATGTTCTCCATCCCACTTCTGACACTGTCACGGATACAATAGAAAAACACCGGTTAACCAGATAAACGATTTTATTTAACTGGAAGAAGTAAATATACGACCATTCGCTTCGACGTCCATATTCGAACTGCCTTCTCGGTTACTTCACAGCCCGATCACGATCGTTCCTCGGGTTGCCAGTGTCATATATATATATATATATATATATATATATATATATATATATATATATATATATATATAGACACATATATGTGTACATGGATATGTGTATATATATATATATACGGCACCTAAAAAAAAATTCACCAGTAACCGACAATCGTACAGTTATATTAGCTAAACGCGACCCGTTCAAATCATCCAGGACAATTGCCAGCGAAATTGGGAATTTGTCATCATCACAAACCTTTCGGCGGCGTTGATTCATAAAATCTAGTGCGGATCGCAGGGCCAAAAATGGCGCAATATCCTCTGGAGCGATGAAGTAAAGATAAATTTGTTTGGTAATGATGCGGCCGAAGGCAAACAATTGAAGCATGTAGGTGGCAGCATAATGGTATGGGGCTGTTTTTCGTGGCAAGGTGTAGGCCCGATACATCGAATTGATGACATAATGAATAGATTCGTATACAAGGATTTGTTGGATACAGTAATGCTGCCATATGCCGAGGATAAGCCGCTGTTGTGAACATTTCAGCAAGACAATGATCCTAAACACTCATATCGATTGGTCATGGTTCCAAGAGTATATTGTGGACGTCCTTGAGTGGCCAAATCAATCCCCAGACCTCAATCCTATTGAGAACCTCTGGGGTGAACTTAAACGAGAAGTTTTAAAGACGATTTGCCAAAACAAAACACAGTTATTGGAGAATATTCAAAAAGTTTGGTACAATATTTCCGTAGACACTTGTCGGAAGTTGATATCGTCTATGTCCAGAAGAGTTGAAAAAGTCATCAAAAATAATGGCGGATAATCAGGGTATTAAATGTATCCTAACAAATTCAGTATAAAAAGGGGCCCAAACTATCGACTTTTCAATGCTAATTACTAAGTTTGTTAGGCACACCTATTATTCTGGCCACATGAAAATTGGCGTATTTGATGAAGTAACTAAATTTTAAGTTTTTTTAAGAGTTTGTGAAGCCTTTCGTTTTTTGTTATGATGATGGAGTGTGTTTATGTTGAAAACTAATTTAATTTTTGAGGGTTAAAAAAGAAATACCAAAAAAATTGTTCACACCTATTATTTTTTGCATATATATATATACATATATATATATACATATATATACATACACACACACACACCTATATATATATATATATATATATATATATATATATATATATATATATGGGTACCACTTCCAACACGAAATAAAACCGAGTCAGTCGAGTCTGGATCGCCACGGCACCCACAACTGGTGATCCCGACGTGATAGTCATTCAGTGGCTTTGCGAACATTGGAGTGCAGTGTAGCGAACTTCCTTTTCCTTCTCAAAAGGCTTTGGTTCCCGCAAGTAAAAAAATGGCGAACGAAGACAATCACACAAAGTGCAAAGATAATCGCGAGCAAAGCGATGTTGTGGCGGCCGACGCAGGGCGCACGTGTACCCTGTGCGTTTGCCGACATTCATAGCGGATAACCCACAGCTCTGATTTGCGGTAGTGGACCGCAACTTCAGTATTGACGGCATTACTTATGACGACGAAAAATGTTCCCTGTGTTGACGGCCTTCGATACTACATACCTGCAAGAGATTTCAAATGTCGATTTAAATAACGATAAAGGCAAACCCGACGACGCACGCGAATTTCAAAGAAGCGCTTGTTAAGCGGCTCGACACCTCGCAGGAACACAAGACGAAACATCTCCTCGAAAGCGATCAGATAGGTGACCGGACGCCAAGACGTTATTCACGTCATTTACGTGACCTCGGCGGTGACACTGTTGGGCCAGAGTTACTTAAGACGATTTGGATGAGTCGACTTCCGACCAGCGCTCGTTGCTTGCAGAGGTAGTTCTCTCGACGAGCTTGCCGAAACAGCAGACCGCATTTTCGAGGTCATCTGCGGGAGCGCGCAAATACACGCGGTGGCTATCTCCAATTTTTGTCGCCGTCACCATCGCTCCAGAGATTACCGCTGTGCTGGCGGAAATCGTCGAACTCAGAGATTTCGCGCGGTTGCATGCAGGACCGCACTCTCCCGCCTCCGAGTGGAGATCTCGATCACAGCGCCGAAGTTCCTCGCCACGCCTCGGTCTTCGAGGAAAATCGGAAACCCCGCGGAATCAGCCATCTATGCGAGAATCCGAGTGGTGCTATTACCACAATTTGTTCGGCGAGAAAGCCGAAAAGTGCGAAAAATCGTGCGTTTCCGGGAAACGGGACGGGTCCTCGCTTATGGCAGCCGGCGAGTCCACAGGCCCTTCACGCCGCCTTTTTGTCAAGGATAAGAAGATGCAGGTCACGTTCTTAATCGACACTGGTGCCAACCTCTACGTGTGTCCGCGATGCAGGATCAAAGGACCACTGGCGAGGTCCAATTATCAACTCACTGCGGCTAACGACACCGTGATCAACACCTACGGCACGAAGACGCTGACGCTTAACCTCGGCTTGCGTCGAGACTTCAATAGGCGTTTCATGGTGGCCGATCATAGGTAGAGACTTTCTAGCGCATTTTGGTATACTTTCAGACTTACAAGACGCGAAGTTTATCGACAAAACCACGAGCCTAAAGTCTTATGGCATCGTACAAGCAAGTGTTACGCCAAGTGTGAAAGTCATGTCCGGCGACACTGATAATCATCGTATTCTGCGCGACTACCCGGAGATCACGCGCCCCGACGGACGAGCTCCACAGATACTGCACAACACTTATCATTTCATCGACACGAAGCCCGGTCTACCGCCAGCGAGCAAACCGCGACGCCTCGCACCAAAGCGGCATCGTCTGGCCAAGAAGCAGTTCCATAACATGCTGCAGCTAGGCACCGCACGCAAGAAAGACGGCGACTGGCACCCTTGCAAGGACTACCGAGCCCTCAACGCACGGACCGTTCCAGACCGATATCCTTTTCCACACATACAGGATTTTACGCAGACCTTGAGCGGTACGCGGATCTTTTCTAAAATCGATCTCGTACGCGCTTATAGACAGATCCCAGTAGCCCCGGAACATATTTCCAAAATAGCGATAACCACTCCTTTCGGTCTTTTCGAGTTTCCGTCAATGAGTTTTGGCCTCCGAAACGCAGCCCAGAGCTTTCAACGTTTTATCGACGAAGTGCTACGAGGATTAGATTTCGCCAATGCCTCGTCGCATCGCGCAGTGAATATGAGCACCGTGACCATCTGAAACAGCTATTCACGCGACTGTGGTGGTAGAGAATCCGGCCAAATGAGAGCTTGGCGTTCGCGAATTATCTTTCCCTGGGTACCTGCTTCATGATTGAGGTATATCGCCCATGCCCGAAAAGTCAAAATCATTTGTGACTACCCCCAACCTAAGACGGCGAAAGATCGACGACAGTTTATTTGCATGATAAACTTTTATCGCCAATGTCTGAAGCATACGGTTCGAACTCCGGCCCCGCTTAATGAACTACTAAGCGGTAACGTCAAGGGCAGGATGCTACTACAGTCGACTCCCGAATCAGTCAAAGCCTTCGAAAAGGTCATGTGTGACCTTTCCAATACACTCTTATTCGGCCATCCGAACCCGGGAGCTGCTCTGATCTCCGATGCTTCTGATTTCGCCGCCGGAGCAACACTTCACCAGAAAGTCAGGCATCCGACCCCAAACTTCAAGTGCACCTCAAGAAAAAACGTCGTCATTGAGGCTCGAAAAAATCGTTATTACTGATGCTACGACCGCCGTCATATGTGGCACTTCCAAAGGCATGGTCATTCCGGCAAGCGGCCTTCTTGGTGGCGCACCGCCTTTCGCATCCAGGAGGCAAGGCTACAGCCGTCCTCGCAAAAGAGCGTTTCGTGTAGCCCTCCATCAAAGCTGACTGCCGCCGCTGGGCACAGCATTGCATGCCCTGTCAGCGCTTAAAGGTAACGCGCCACGTTAAATCCGCGATGGGCAATTTCGCACTCACAGCGAGACGTTTTGAACACGTCCATATGGATATAGTCGATATGCCATCATCGGAAGGCAAACGTTATTGCGTCACGTACGTCGATCGTTATACGCGCTAGCCCGAAGCGTTTCCGACCCCAAACATGGAAGCCGAGACAGTTGTCCGTGTATTCTATGAGGATCATCATTTTCTATGGATTTGCCGTTTCGGGACACCGCTTCGCATGACAACGGATCAAGGCAGATATTTCGAGTCATCCCTTTTCAAAGCCTTCAATGATTTATTAGGCACGACTCATCTCCACAAATCATATCATCCACAGGCAAATGGTTTCATCGAACGCTCGCACCGGTACCTTAAAGGAGCGATTAGATGCCACCAGCACGTCCAGTGGACGAAAATTTTGCCGACCGTTCTCTTGGGAGTTCGCGCAGTATGGCGCGAAGATCTGCAGTCAACGGTCGCCGAACTCATTTACGGTGAACCGCTCCGAGTACCCGGATAATTGCTCACCGAATCGACATGCAGCGAAGACCCGTGCACTTTGCAGCGTGAATTGCGCTCACACTTAGCACGAATCAGGCCCGTCGCATCCAAACGCCACGGTCGAGGAGCAACTTTCGTCTTGAAGGATCTGCAAACCTGCACGCATGTCCTCGTGAAAGTCAATGCAGTGAGGAATTGTTTACGATCCCCTTATGACGGGCCGTATGAAGTCATCAGTAGGGACGACAAAACTTTTGTCATCAAGGTGAATGGGCGCGCCAGAGCAGTCTTGATCGACCGCGTCATACCAGCTTACACCATCACCGAGGCAGTCGTCCACGAGCCTGTTCGAAAGCTTCTGGAAGTCATAGTAGAGAGTGGCTATAATGATCGACAATCGACAACCAGGGATGATCGACAACCGCTACTACTAGAAGAGCAGTCGCGACCAGCACAGCAGGAGCCACCCCCGTCGGTTCCCCGTCGCTCGACAAGACGGGTGCATTTCGTGGAACGCTAGCAATATAGGTGTGGTTGTACCAATTTATTTATTTATCGTAACTTTGTTACTAGCCAGGGAGTATTGTGGGTACTGTCACAATCCCGACTTCGCGCCCAAACCCGAAAATCCGAGATCGAGTGCCCCACCATTTTGAACGCTCCTCGACCCCGGATGCCTCGTGTGTACACACGCCACCGGGACTGTCACAAAGTCGACCGCATAGTGGCGGTGCCGATTTAACATTTTTTTATTTCCTTTTACTTTTTTTCCTATTCCATTATTTTATTTTTATTATAATTAATTATTTATGGAAGTCTCAACATTTTCATTTTTATGAATTCTAAGAAATCGTTTTCATTCTGTTTTTTTTTCACTTTTATATTCGGGATGGATGAAATTTCGTCTGCACATCCATTGATGATGCTTTTCGCGTGTTTTATTCAAATACCTGCTATTTCGCAACTATTTCATTTGACCTCGTGGCATGCGTGGCAATCGTTTTCATAGGTTTTATTTGTTAGGTACAATTGGGGAATGCACCCAATCCGTACACTACGAGATACAGGACCAGGCCTCTTCCAAGGCGCTCGTAGTCCGATGGGTGCGGGCTCTCTGGGGCGCTCCACTAACTGAATCTCGCTCGATTCGCGAGTCCGCTTGCTTGGGCAGGATCCCAACTACACGATCAAGAATTCTGCCCGATCTCGAACACGACGGCATAACCTCACGACGTGCTTCAAATTCTCCTGGAACTGCACTTTTCAGTTTGCAGTACTTCTCGCCACGAGAAGATCACGCCAGCGCAGTGAATACGGCAACCAAAACTACATTTGACTATGCGGAAGTCGGAACGGAAGACTCCGGCGGCTCGAGAGTTCTGTCTAACTCCAAATTCCAAACTCCTTCGCGTCTCGCCAAAAAATTTCTTCACTCGCTGTTCTGAACTACTTACAAGTCCGGCGGGTTCGACAGTCCAATCGCAACCCCCAAGTTCCAAACTCCTCGTCTCGCCAAAACTTTACGGCCGGTTTGACCGTCCCACCGCAACTCTCCTCACTCACGCACCATTTCCGGCACGTCGAACATCGAAAAGCTACTTTTCGCGTAGCATGGCATGATCGATCACTCGTATTCGCGAAAACTCGAGCACTATCCGATGGTTGGAGCGAGATGACGCGTTTGAACAGCTTCTTCGGAACTTGGCGAGCTCTACACTTTCAGATAATCGTTGCCAGGTAGGTATTTCTCGGAGTTAGTTATTTCGTGCAGAAAAGGCGCGCAGATAATTTGAAGATAATTATGATAGGTACGCAACAATACCACATCCAAAACGAAATGAAACCGAGTCAGTAGGGTCTGGAACGCCACGGCACCCACACACACACACACACATATATATATATATATATATATATATATATATATATATATATTCCTTCCTATTCCTTCAATCACTGTCTCCATCAAAATTTAGTAATTCTCCGTATTTAAAATTTTAGGGCACAGTACTTCCCAGACGATAAGAATCGGTATAAGGGATAGTACCAAATCTGTAAGTCTTAGTGTCCTTTTAGTTAGATTAATAGTTCAGACTATATGTTTATGAATTATTTCCTGTTGATTACATGTTTGGTTTTGAGTTTAATGGATCTGATTGTACTTGTCATTTACTTCGAAAGTTGGTCCTGAAGGAGATATTTTTTTAGTGCCGTTTTAAACGACGCTTTGATTTTAATTTTGTATTGTTAAAATTAGCTGCTTTGTTGAAGGGGTCTTCTTTTAGCCGATCAGTTCTGGCAAATTCTATAGCTATATTATTCATGTTTCTCATTCTGTAAGTGTTTTTCCTCTCAATTCTTTCTAATTTCACAGCGGTATACTCATTACGGTGTAAATTCTTATGTATGAATTTAGCTCTTTCCATGGAAATCATGCGTAGCAAATTCAATTCTTGGGCTGTTTTGTAAACTTCGCTCGTTGGAGTTGACATAGGGAGACTGTAAATGATCTTATACGCCTTGGTTACTAATTTGGAGATGATCATGAGGTTTAGAAGTTTAACTCCAATTCAAGATGCCGTAGAAAATTTTGGAAAGGAGATTCGCATACATACGACGTAGAAGACCAATGAAGACAGCCAGTTTTTCCCTTAGATCATTTATGTGTGGAGTCCATGTTAGTTTCTCGTCTATAAGAAGTCCTAGATATTTTATTTATTCTACTCTCTGAAGGCTTGTGTCATTGATTTTTATGTGTGGTTGTATGTCAGTCTTGTTCTTTTGTTTGAAAATAATATATTTTGTCTTCCCCGCGCTTATTGCCAATCTATTTTGTAGCAGCCAATACCAATACTTGTATTTACTTTTTGTTCAATTTCAAGACTAGTTTTACTTGAATATACGAGCACAGTGTCATCTGCGTACATAACCACTTTCGCAACAAGGTCTGCTTTTTTTTATGGAGTTGATATAAAGTAGAAATAGCGTTGGTCCTAGGAACGAGCCCTGCGAAAAATCTATTCTAAGTTCAGCAGTTTTACTTATGACACCTCCAATTAGTGTATTTTGAAATCTATCCGTCATGTAACTGCGTATAAATTTATTTGCTTTTCCAACAATTCAATATTCACCGAGCCTGTTGATTAAAGTTTCATGGGTAACTGTGTCGAAAGCTTTCTTTAAGTCCACGAAAACTGCTGCAACGTAGTGGCCCTTATCCAAGTTATCATTGACAAATCTAATTACATCAGGAATGGCATCTGTTGTATCTTTGCCCGGCTGGAATTCCTACTGGTTTCTATCCAAGATTTCGTTTTGCAATAAGAATTCTTTGATTCGAGAATCTACAATTTTTATTTAATTGATTCAACACCGATTTTCGCTGACACCTTTATTTAAAAGAAATCTAATTTAATTGAGTTTCGCTTGAACTTTTTACAGCGAAATCTATTCCGTTTATTTCTGTGCTTCGCCTTCGAAGTCTAACTCTTAATTCGTATATGACCTTCCATCCATTCCCTTTTTATGAATTTCGTACGCTTATTGTGCGTTTCAAGTAATATTAGCCCATTCTAAAACAGCTTACTTTGAAATGTCATATTTCATAAACTATTTGGAATTCTTTTCAATTTTATCGTTAATGAATGCACGAACTCAAGATAAAAATCGCTGTGGTACTAGTGTCCTATTTACAAATTTTCAGTTGACGACTCTATTTGCTTATTTGACTGAGTTGTATTTATCGGACGCAATGTGATTTGGTTTATATTATGAAATTCGAAAATCGTTTCATTATTTCTAGAGTTCATGACTTTCTAGAGTTTGTGATTTTTATGACTTTTTAGAGTTATGAGTTTCTAGAGTTTATGACTGTTCCTCCTTAGGATGCGTGTCCTCGCGCAAATAGTTGATATTTATTTCTAGTTTTGATGTTTTTCGAAAAATTACTATCAGCAATTATAGCGGCGATGATTACGATAAGAATGATGATTTCGTGAATTATCAGCTCTTTTGCATCGACTAAACTCATTCTTGAATAAAAACAAACTTTTTTCCTTGAAGTCGATGACTTCTTTATTTTTTCCAGGAAGAGGAGGAAAAAATAAAGAAATCATCGACTTTAAGGAAAAAAGTTTGTTTTTATTCAAGGAAGAATGATGAGTATATTAATTGTGATACCAATTTTTGAACTTATTTTGTGTTCTCAGTCAATAAAGCTTATATGGTCTTAATTTTCAATGTTTTGGACATGTACTTCTGTACTTATGTGAAGTTTTCTTTTTCATTATAGGTAATATTCTTAATTATATTTGGTAAAATAATATTATAAACAATGGCCTTCTTCTTTTCTGTTTTTATTTGTGATATTAATCGTTATTTTACAATTTGCAAATTTTATTATATAATGAATTCTGATCTCTTGGCCATTACAATTATGATATATTCCTTATTAGTAATTGATTTCATCTTCACAAAATACTACGTGTTGTTTTTTTATAAAAGAATAACTTCCTTTTAATTTTGTGTATCTTTATTTGGATTCGTAATCGATTTTCGACCGTAATCGTTCGATCTTCCTCAGCGATTGTAGAGTACTTAACACTAATAAATTTAATCGCTGAGGAAGACCGAACGATTACGGTCGAAAATCGATTACGAATCCAAATAAAGATACACAAAATTAAAACGATATATTCTTGTTATATTCAGACTTTTCTAATAATTATATTTTCGGTAATTTTTTTCGATACTTGCGAAAATATTGGTTTGCATTGTACATTCAATTTCCTGGTTCATTTAAGTTTTTTTATACGGTAATAGGCTTTAATTTCTTTCTTGAATTTCTTTGTTGGCTACAAATTTTTTGTCATCTGAAACAAAAAATTTTGGAATCGGAATGATTGATAATTTATAATATTGTTTGGTTGTGAAGTTTATGATTTGAATTATTATTAATATTTTTTTTTGTGTTTTCAGCCATTGAATCTATGATAATTTTTATTTATCGACATTTTATTTTAAAGTATTGAATTCTTTTAATTGTTATTATGTCTTTACTAAGAACTTCTAATTTCGATAGTAATAGTATGTCTTCGATTTCTGTTACTGGATTCAACAGAGATTTTAAGTTTTCTTTAACTAGTTGATATGTTTCTAAGTTTAACAATTGTTTATTTTTTTCGTTAGTGTCTTTGGTTAAAGTATTGACTTTTGTGATTATTAGGATGTTCAAGAAGAGCATGCTGTCATCTGTGTGTTAGATTTTTTGGAATTTCTTTAATTTCATGAAGAGTTGTCTATTCTTTATATAATGATTATTTTTTGAAATGAATGATCTATCGTGTTTTTTTATTGTTTGCTTTATTTTTAATGTATTTTTGATTGATTTCTCCATTTTCTCTGTTTTTATTTTTGTTATTAATACTTTGGTTCTGTTTTCTAATTATTCTGCCCCTTATTTTTTGATGTTCTGAATGATTTATGATGCCATTATTTATTTCTATTGGTTTATGATTAGTTGTGGAATGGATTGTGTTATTATAGTATTTCATTATTTCCTGTATATCTGTTGCTGATGGTGCTAGTTTAGTTTCAGTAATTTTAATTCTGACATGCTCATTATGTGTGTTATGTAACTTTTCGCTGTCTGCATTGCCGGTTTTAAGTCCAGGTGTTGTGAAATAAATTCTATTTCGAGGAAATTATCAAGATTACTAGTGAAGGCACTTTCGATATCAGGTATTATGTGATTAGGTTTTCCACAAGTAGCAAAATGTTGATTGAGGGCGGATTGAATGTCCATCCAGTTTCTAGATTTCAAAGGTATCGCTTGACCGAATTTGGAGAATTTGTCTATGATGGTTAAGAAGTGATTTTTATCTACAAACCATATATCCATGTGAATCGTTTCATATGGTTTTTCAGGTATATGGGGTTTTTCAAATGGGATTTTGGCTAATTTTCTTTCATACTTACTTAATTGGCATACATTACAATATTTATTATTTTAGTTAGTTCGGTTTTTAGTTTTGGGTAATAGTATTTCGTTTTAATTTTTTATATACTTCCTCAATACCTCTGTGATTGTTGCGTTTATGCTCCTTCAGAATTTCCTTTTGGATTTGTCCTTTGTCGGTACAATCTAAAAGTAAATAATTACATTTAACTACTCTTAGTTTCGTATGTGGACCTTGCCATTTCAAATATTCATTTTTAAATTCAGTATATATCGCGAGGTTGGAGATATATACTGCCACTAGTCCTTTTCCAGGAGTATCATTGTTTAATATATACTGGAAATACTTTTCGGTTAATTCTTTGGACACGCATATTGTTCGTAATTTACCGAAATATTTTACTTTCTTTATTCTATTTTCCTTTCTTTATTCTATTTTCCTTTCCTTCTTTAAATATTATTTGATACTTAAATATATTAAGAGGGGCTTCGGAAATAGGTATGTATTCTAAATTATCTTCGTTCACGCTATGGTAAGTTGCTAGTGACTCGTTGTCATTATTTACCTCATTATCTATTTCATTGACATTTACATTCTGCAGTATTTATGGAAGGACGAGTTAATGCATCTGTTACATGATTCTCCTTTCCCTTTATATATTCAATATCATAATTGAATTCTTCCAGTTTTAACTTATGGAGTTTAGAATATGGTTCCTTTAGATTATGTAGCCATGCTAGAAGTTGGTTTTGATAGTAAACTTTCTACCGTATAGGTAACGCATGAAGTATTTAGTAACTCAAACAATGGCTAATACTTCCTTTTCAATAGTGGAATATCTATTTTCATGATCATTGACAGTTCGCGAAGCATAGAAAATTGGATGACCATCCTGAGAAACTACTGCTCCTACTGTATAGTTAGAAGCGTCAGTTGTGAGGGTAAAATGTATTTCAAAATCGGGATGTTTAAGGATAGGATCAGATATATTATATATTAGTAATTGGTTTCATCTTCACAAAATACTACGTGTTGTTTTTTTATATAAAAGAAAAACTTCCTTTTAATTTTGTGTATCTTTATTTGGATTCGTAATCGATTTTCGACCGTAATCGTTCGGTCTTCATCAGCGATTAAATTTATTAGTGTTAAGTACTCTACTTATATACTAATTTGGGATGTAGTTAATAAGGATATGATTAAGAGGATATTTTCAAATTCTAACATTACAAGGGATATAATTAATAAGGGGTATAATGGAGAGAATATTATTAAAAATGGAGATTCTTAAGAATAACTGATAAATTTAAAGAGCCTTGAATTAACGTTGCCTTCATCATGATTCATTACGGGGTTTTTTCTCTATAAATGGCTAAGCTTTCTAAGGCATCTAGTTCCCGTACGTCTCTCGCTTCCCTTATTGGTGCTACGTTATCCATAGTTATATCATGTCCTGTAGTCACGATGTGCACCGGCACAGCTGATTTGAAACTGCCTGTCATGCCTCTCTTCTTTGCAGCTTTCACTTCACGTAGGTGTTCCTTCATCCTAGTACTGATGAGTCTCCTTGTCTGACCGATATATACCTCTTGGCAGGTGGGGCATTCAACCCTATAGATCCCCAATTTCTCGTGTGGTTGTCGCTTATTTTTAGTCGATCCAAAGATGTTTTTGAGCTGGTTTCTGCCACTCGTTTCTATGAGCTGTATTGATTCATGGCCGTTTAGGTTCCTTTTTATTACGTTAGTGACACCTTCTCGGTAGGTGATGGCCTTCCAAAACGTCCTTTCTGAGTCAGGGTTTAGTAAACTTGACCGTTCTTTCGTACGTCGGGTTTTTTTTTTTTGATTTTTTCCGCCAATCTTCTGATTGTTGCTCATTTAAAACCATTTAAAAATGCAGTCTGGAGAATATACTGCATTTCCTTCTTCTTGACTTCCTTTTCAAGTGGCAAATCGTACATGTGGTGTAGCATAGCTCTGTAGGGAGAAACTTTGATTCGAATCGAAATAAAGATATACACAATTAAAAGGAAGTTTTTCTTTTATATAAAAAACAACAGATATTAACTGTTTTAAGTTTTTCAAAGGCATCAGTATAATCTACGTCTTTGGGGCTAATTTTGGCATTTTTCTTTACCCGAAGAGTGAAACGATTTGATTTGTTTAGTTGTATTTGGAATTTGGAAGTTGAGGACAGGGTTGCCAAGTTGGGGGTTTTCACCCCCATTTTGGGGTATTTTACATACCTTTGGGGGTTAGTTAATTATATTTTTATTTTGGGGTGAAATGGGGGGTTCGTTATTTCTTCAATTATATGAAGATTTCCAGGTCCAGCAGCTGAGATAAAACTCCACACTAGCAAGGAGCTTTCACCAAATATAATTTATTTATATTTTTATTACTTTCAGTGTCAGTTATGCTATTATAACGTTTTATTTTGTTCAATACTGTTTTGCGAGCTCGACCAACTATATCAGCGATTTTATGCACAATCTTACCGATTTCAGATTGCCAAATTAAGACTTTTTTTAATTCAATTGAAGTTTGAGTTCCTCTTGGTGTCATATTGCTGCCGTAATGTTTTAAACATAGATTATGCTCAACAAATGATGAAGAAACACTTTCTGATGATTTCCCACACCCTTCAAATTATGAAAGGGAAGTCAGCTCTAGTTCGTTAAAGCAACGCAAATCATGTTAGTGCGTGTTCCATTTTATCTTTAAATTTTAAATTATTATTTTTATAGATTTGTTTGTTTCAACACATCTACAATTTAAGAATATCATTTAATTTTACATATTTCAATAAATTACACATGAAACTCCAAAAATATACTAAAAGTTTTTCTTTAATTTCATTATGCTGCTACTTGTGTTAATTTTAAGTCTCGAAAGTATATTTGTTCTATTTTGACTTTAACTCACTATGAAAAACAGATGAAAATTTACCTGTTACATATAGTTATTTGACAACATTTTTTGCTAATTATCGATGTTTTTAGTATGAACTTTGTAAAAAAGATTCCTCTCAAATTATTTGGGGTTTTTTAAAAGAATTTCGTCCGATTTGGGGGTTTTTATTGAAGTTTTTGGGGGCGAAGAGTGAAAAAAACCTGGTAGCCCTGGTTGAGGATGGCTTCTATTTTTCGCGGGTTTGGTTTGGTACCCTCAGTGATCACGATGTGACCAAGCAATTCTGTTTCATTTTTTAAGACTTCGCTTTTGTCGATTTGAATTTTCAGGTTTGCCTTTTTAAGAGTACATACTTTTTTTAAAGAATAAATATGCTCTTGTAAAGAGGTACTAAATACTATGATGTCGTTCATGTAGACAAAGCAGATTTTATCGATATATTCGTGTAGAATATCATTCATCAACCGTTGAAAAGTAGCCGGGGCGTTTTTCAAACCGAAAGGCATTCTAGTAAATTCGTAGTGACGTTTATCCGTCGAAAACGCGTTCTTTTCAATGTCATTTTTCTTTATTTCAATTTGGTGAAATCCTCTGGCTAGATCTAAAGTTGTGAAATAATTACATTTCCCAAGTTTATCCAATATTTCATCAATGTTGAGTATAGAAAACTTGTCATCAATAGTGATACTATTCAACTTCCTATAATCCACCACGATTCGCCACTTCATTTTCCCTGAAGCATCGGCTTTTTTGGGGACTACCCAAATTGATGATGAATAGGGGGATTTACTTGGGCGTATAATCCCTTGTTCGAGCATTTCCATGATCTGGGTTTCTACCTCTTTTTGATGAATATATGGATACCTATAGGATTTAGTATATACCGCCGTGTTATTGGTTGTTTTGATTTCATGTTTTATGTCATTACTGAAGGTTAAATTTTCCCCTTCCTGGAAGAATATTTCCTTATAATTTTTTTAATAAGGACATGAGGTTTTTCGTTTCCTCTTTATTTAAATGTTCAGTTCTCAACAATGATAAAGGGTTATTTTCTCGAAAAGTTTCGGTAAAATATATATGATTGCTATATTCGTCAACGTGGAGTAGTAAATCTTTAAGTTTATATTGTTAAATTTTATATATCTATTGTGGAGATCTATTTCCACCTCATAATTATTAAATATATTATTACCAATAATTTCTCGAAAAGTTTCGGTAAAATATATATGATTGATATATTCGTCAACGTGGAGTAGTAAATCTTTAAGTTTATATTGTTAAATTTTATATATCTATTGTGGAGATCTATTTCCACATCATAATTATTAAATATATTATTACCAATAATTTCATTCAAAAAGTCATTTAATTCATATTCAATGAAAGTAAATTTTTCGTTTCTACCAATTTCTTTGAAACTTTTTATTTGCACTGTATGCGAAAAGGATAATTGAGAATTTAACGTATGGATGCTAGAATTTTTATTTGGAACTCTTAGACTCGGATGCGAAGGTTGGGATCAATAATGCTAATTACGGCACCTGTGTCAATTAGGAATCTAAGAGGGGTTCCATACGAATTTATTCGAATATATGGGACGTTGTTGAAGCTGGGGGTTCCGAGGCAAGTTTTCGAAAATTTTGATGCTGATTAGTGTTTACTATTCGTTTTGTATTCTCAATCTCCATAGGTTGAGGTGTTCCAAATTTCCGAACGCAACTTTGGAGTGAATCTTTGTGAAATGGCGCTTTGCTGTATTGGAATTGGTTCTGTCGGAACTGATTATGCTGATATTGATTAGGGTTATGGCTATACTGGTTTTGGTAATATTGGCTCTATGTGGGAATGGCTGATTTGGATTTTGGAAATAATGATTTTTATTTTGGAAATTTTGGTTGTGAATATGATAATTATTTTGGACAAACTTTTGTTTGTTTTTAAATTTGGAATGGTTAGTTTCCCTTTTGTGATAGAGGTATATTCGGTTAAAATGTACATTGCCTTTTCTCGTGTATCAGGGTTTCTCCAGAATAAAATGGTTTGGATTGGTTCTGAGACATTTTTCTTAAGTATATCTAATGCAATACTTTAATTGTCCTGAATTATTTGTATATTATTTGGATTTTGTTCCTGTTCTACTTTCAAATTTAAATTTGTCAATCTCTGTTGAATCATGTTAATAAAATCCATGGCTGATCCTCTATAGTCTGTAGTTCGAAATTCGTTAAGTAACTGTGTACTATTTCTTTGATCTGAAAAGTTTGCATACATTTTTTTCATAACATCTCGGGGGCTTGCATCTAAAATTAACTTAGATCTACCAACTATTTTACTTTTAATTATGTTGCAAATAATGTTCTGTGAATTGTTGTCGTACGTCCGCAGAATCGGGACCATGACATCTACCATGTCTGTGAAGCTTTTGAGTTGGTCGCAGCTTCCGTCAAATGTTGGTATTCGGAATGCATGTTTTATGGGATCCAATGTAATCTTCAACTTTGTGTTGAGGGATGGAGACCTTATAGTATCGTTACCTGTATTTGTGGTCATTGTGATACGTGTCGTTCTAGTAATGCGAATAGGTTGTATGTTCTTGATCGGTGCGATTACCTTTTGCGTAGCTCGTACCTTTAAATTCGATGTCTTCCACGGAGTTTATTGCGTGTACTTTTCGTTCACAGGTGTTAATTTAAACTTTTTTGAAGACAGATAAGTCTTGTCGACTTTGATTGTTCGATATTTCACTAAGAATTGAAACTAATGTGTAAACTTACAATTTTCAGTGATTTTTAGAATTTTCACTTCTAAATTGAACTTTGTCGTTCGCACTAAATGAACTTGATCGTTCGTATTAAAGTTACTACCCTTGAGATATTCTACCGACTGTGCCAAATATATTTATTTAATTGATACAACACCGATTTTCGCTAACACCTTTATTTAAATAAATCTAATTTAATTAATCATCGATTTTCGCTTGTACTTTTTACAGAGAAATCTATTTCATTTATTTCTATGCTTCGCCTTCGAAGTCTAACTCTTAATTCGTCTATGAATTTCCATCCATGCCCTTTTCATGAATTTCGTACGCTTTTTGTGCGTTTCAAGTAAAATAAGCCCTTTCTAAAACAGCTTAATTTGAAATGTCATATTTCAAGATAAAAATCGCTGTGATACTAGTGTCCTATTACAAATTTTCAGTTGACGACCCTATTTACTTATTTGACTGAGTTGTATTTATCGGACGCGATGTGATTTTGTTTATATTATGAAATTCGAAAATTGTTTCATTATTTCTATGGTTTATGACTTTCTAGAGTTTGTGACCTTTATGACTTTTTAGAGTTATGAGTTTCTAGAGTTTATGACTATATAGATATAATCAATCATATCATCTACGGGAGCGTCCACTGATTACGTAAGGATTTTGGTGGATGTGGGGGAGTGGATTGGTTTGATTGAATATTCACGCAAAATCCATCGTAGGGGGAAAGGTTACAAAGCCTTTTCTACGTTATTTGTTATTTTCATATCGATGCTTGAAGGCCAAAAGAGCGTGAGCAAAAATGAATGCAAATTTTTGTAGTGTACTAAGAGTACACTTTACTCTGTCTAGACGTCATATATCATTCATAATGACGATCAGCCATAAGGACATATTTAGATCGAGCATGAACAATTCCCACGTGCATGCATTGCTCAGCGTAATGCTCTAAGTGGCTCATGGCTGGTCAGCGTCTAGACGAGTGTGATGACCTCATAAAATTTGGATCTTAATGACCACGACTATCCGTGGGAACGCGATTTGTTCGTCCTATGCATGATATTGATTTCTTAAACTATGTACATAGATTTACATCCCTACTTTTAATTTTAGAGTAAGTTTTCTGTATATAGATTTTTGTATAAAAGAGCTGTAGATTTAGAAATAAAATTAGAGTTGATTCAGAAACCAGACTGCCATATTCGGCAAGTGTTTTGAACTCAAGTAACTCTCCTGCCATATTCGGCAGTACCAGCCTTAATCCCAGATCCTTAGAAATATAGGCATTTCGCGTGGCATTGTGCTTAGCGCTTGTCGCTGAAAAATAGGTAAAGTTATCATATCATTCTTTAGAGATGACCAATCAGAAAAACAACACATATTACATGGCGATCCCGCTTATTCGAACCAGAAAGTTTCATACTAAAAAGAAGAATTAAAAGTTTAATTTGTACGTTGACGACGAAAATTGCAATCAAAAATGGAACTTCGCAGAAAGATCTGGAAGACACAAGCAAATCGAAAGAAGACGAAGATGAAGAAGAATTCGCTACGTTATTTACGAGCAGAACACAAAATTTGGCGCACACAATTTATTTAGCGTTAGAGTTAAAAAAAACATAAGCATAAAGTCTAATAATGTCCTACATTTTACAAAAAAACCATAATCAAAATAACAATCGACACAATAGCAATTTTAATAAAAATGACGATAATAAGCATTATAATAACAACCATACGCAAAACTGTATTAATTATAATAGAAATGACACGAGCAACAGATACGACGATAACTATAATAACAACGGGCGATATTACAACAACAATAACAATAATCACAGAAATAGGAACAATCATAATAATAGAAATAATAATAGTTGACAAATTAGAATGGAGTAGAGAATAAACAAAACAATATATATACAATTTCCAGTAATTGCCCTGACTATATCAAATTATACTGTAAGGATTTAAGTAGGAATCTGACTTTCCTGATAGACACAGGAGCAGACATTTCCATTAGTTAAAATAAGTACCTCTTTAACAAATAACACTAATCACAATAATAGATGCAAACTAACAGGTATCACAACTGAAACAATAACATCGTTAGGAACTGCAAAACTTAGATTACAGCTAGAAAGCTTAATAATAGAAAATTCGTTTCATATAGTAGATGAAACATTCCCTATCGTCACTGATGGTATTATCGGCAGGGATATTCTAGAAAAATTGCACTGTAAAATTGATTATGAGACCTACACGATAACCTTTTATGTTAACAACGAAGAAATAATCATCGCAATGAACACTAAACCTATAAATGTATTTCAATTAAGCATACCCGCAAGATCCGAAATGATATTGCCAGTCGAATTGATGAGAGAAGAAGACAATCTAGTACTAAGCAAAGAGATTCAAGAAGGAGTATATATAGGCAACTCTATCATACCAGCAAAAGGTATATGCCATATAAAAGTTTTGAACACCAACGAGAAAGCGGTCAAACTCAACAAATTCGAAATCGAAACAGAACCCCTAAGAAATTACATTATACTGAAGAATAACCAACATAGAGGGAAACCAGATCCAGAACATTTGGAAAAGTTAATCAAAGGTATTAAATCAGATAACAATGATGTAGAAGCTATGAACAACCTGATGGGAATAATTGAATAATTCAAGATGTATTTCATTTACAAGGCGAAAAATTAAGCGTGAATAATTTTTACAAACAAAAAATCGAACTTTCGGATAACACTCCAATATAGGCGCAGTTCTCTCACAAGGAGAAATTGGATCTGACTTACCGATTTCATACGCCAGCAAATCTCTAGGCAAACATGATATCAACAAGCCGATTATTGAAAAAGAATTGCTCGCGATACACTGGGGAATAAATTTCTTCAGGCCATACTTGTACGGCAAGAAGTTTATTGTGGTTACTGACCACAGACCCTTGGTATCTCTTTTCTCACACAAAAACCCTTCATCAAAATTGACCCGAATTAGACTCGATTTATCCGACTACGATTTTGAGATTATTTTTAAACAAGGCAAAATGAATTGCAACGGTGATGCTTTATCGCGAATAAAATTAGATTCCGATATACTCAAAACTATGATTCCTCCAGAAAGAGATGAAAACGTTAAAAAACTGTTGGCAGTTACAAGGGGTATGTCTGTGAAACGTAAGACAGACAAAGTTAATAAAGATATTAGAAAGGAAAAACCCAATACACAAGTGAAGCCTGATCAACTTTACGTATGGGATTGCACTTCAATATCAGAAGTGAAGAAAGTTAAGAAATTGAAATTTATGCTGCGCAAAGATAATAAATTCGATATCGTCAGAACAAACGACGAAATTATTGTATACTGTAGTGATAAAGTTACCGAGAAATACGTTTCCGCTAACGAAAAGCTATCAGTGAGCTCACATACATTAAGATCGAATAGTAAAATCGACAACGATAAGTCCAGTGCGATATACGTATCCACCATGGAAAAGTTGTTAGATAAAATTCTCGAGATGAAAACATATGAATTAGGGCTATCAAATAATGATGATATCTTCAATATAATGACAAAGGAAGATTTTAAGAATATAATAAATACGTTGCAACGAAGTAAAAAATATGAAAGTCGCGCAAAATTATGTATAATGATGTATGAACCCCCAAAAAATATATTAGATACTGCAGTACAACATCAATTAATAAAAGAATATCACGATACGCCACACGGAGGACACTTAGGAATCAGAAAGACAATACTCAAACTTAAGCGGAAAAATATGGACAGCATGACAAAAAAATATGTTCATAATTGTGAACAATGTAAAATTAACAAACAAATAAGAAATACAAAAGAAAAGATGATTAAAACAGATACTCCAACAACGAGTTTCGAAACCTTAGCAATCGATGTAGTAGGTCCATTAAGAATATCAAACCATTATAGATACATTCTAACTATGCAGTGTGAACTCAGTAAATTTGTAGTTGCATCTCCATTAGAAACTAAAGATGCAAAAACAGTTGCATCAACATTAATCAATGAATTTATATTAAAATACGGTCATTTTAAGATATTAAAATCAGACCAAGGTACCGAATTTACAAATACCTTAATGCAAGAAATTTGCAACCTCTTAGATATTAAGCAGATATTTTCTACACCGTACCACCATGAAACTTTGGGTACAATAGAACGTAACCATAGGGTACTCAATGAGTACATATTAGCTTTTTCCCAAGACTCAGAATGGGACAAGTGGATCCCTTTTTATACTTTTGCTTATAATACCACGCCACACGTAGACACAAACTATACACCCTACGAGTTGATATTTGGCAAATTACCTTACTTGCCAAACGATGTCTTCAACAAGACAAATAAAATCTATGGTTGGGAAAACTATGTCAACGAGTTAAAAATTCGATTGCAGCATGCACTCAAAAGAGCTAAAGACATAATCGACCTAGTTAAATTAAAACGAACCAATAAGAATGCAAACTTCAATCCAATTAACGTCGAAAAAGACGGCTTGTTACTTTTAAAGAAAGGAAATAGAAAAAGGCACGAAAAACCCTTTCAAGGTCCTTTTAGAGTAATAGAATCGAAAGGTATGAATACTGTAATTGATGTAAATGGAAAATTAAGAGAATTCCATAACAATAACTTAAAGATGTACGAAAAGAAAAATAAATTGTAATATTTCTAATTAGTAATTAAAGTACAGTATCTTGATAATTATAAGACATTAAAAACGAATATCAATATTTGTAAACTACAATTATCTGTAAATCATTTGTAAACCATGTATAGGGTATGACAGAATTTCCATTCGATAAATCGTAGTATTTTGCACTAACTCTCATTAGTACAACACACTAGGAAACCATAGGGGTGTAGTGTACTAAGAGTACACTTTACTCTGTCTAGACGTCATATATCATTCATAATGACGATCAGCCATAAGGACATATTTAGATCGAGCATGCACAATTCCCACGTGCATGCATTGCTCAGCGTAATGCTCTAAGTGGCTCATGGCTGGTCAGCGTCTAGACGAGTGTGATGACCTCATAAAATTTGGATCTTAATGACCACGACTATCCGTGGGAACGCGATTTGTTCGTCCTATGCATGATATTGATTTCTTAAACTATGTACATATATTTACATCCCTACTTTTAATTTTAGAGTAAGTTTTCTGTATATAGATTTTTGTATAAAAGAGCTGTAGATTTAGAAATAAAATTAGAGTTAATTCAGAAACCAGACTGCCATATTCGGCAAGTGTTTTGAACTCAAGTAACTCTCCTGCCATATTCGGCAGTACCAGCCTTAATCCCAGATCCTTAGAAATATAGGCATTTCGCGTGCCATTGTGCTTAGCGCTTGTCGCTGAAAAATAGGTAAAGTTATCATATCATTCTTTAGAGATGACCAATCAGAAAAACAACACATATTACATGGCGATCCCGCTTATTCGAACCAGAAAGTTTCATACTAAAAAGAAGAATTAAAAGTTTAATTTGTACGTTGACGACGAAAATTGCAATCAAAAATGGAACTTCGCAGAAAGATCTGGAAGACACAAGCAAATCGAAAGAAGACGAAGATGAAGAAGAATTCGCTACGTTATTTACGAGCAGAACACAAAATTTGGCGCACACAATTTATTTAGCGTTAGAGTTAAAAAAAACATAAGCATAAAGTCTAATAATGTCCTACATTTTACAAAAAAACCATAATCAAAATAACAATCGACACAATAGCAATTTTAATAAAAATGACGATAATAAGCATTATAATAACAACCATACGCAAAACTGTATTAATTATAATAGAAATGACACGAGCAACAGATACGACGATAACTATAATAACAACGGGCGATATTACAACAACAATAACAATAATCACAGAAATAGGAACAATCATAATAATAGAAATAATAATAGTTGACAAATTAGAATGGAGTAGAGAATAAACAAAACAATATATATACAATTTCCAGTAATTGCCCTGACTATATCAAATTATACTGTAAGGATTTAAGTAGGAATCTGACTTTCCTGATAGACACAGGAGCAGACATTTCCATTAGTTAAAATAAGTACCTCTTTAACAAATAACACTAATCACAATAATAGATGCAAACTAACAGGTATCACAACTGAAACAATAACATCGTTAGGAACTGCAAAACTTAGATTACAGCTAGAAAGCTTAATAATAGAAAATTCGTTTCATATAGTAGATGAAACATTCCCTATCGTCACTGATGGTATTATCGGCAGGGATATTCTAGAAAAATTGCACTGCAAAATTGATTATGAGACCTACACGATAACCTTTTATGTTAACAACGAAGAAATAATCATCGCAATGAACACTAAACCTATAAATGTATTTCAATTAAGCATACCCGCAAGATCCGAAATGATATTGCCAGTCGAATTGATGAGAGAAGAAGACAATCTAGTACTAAGCAAAGAGATTCAAGAAGGAGTATATATAGGCAACTCTATCATACCAGCAAAAGGTATATGCCATATAAAAGTTTTGAACACCAACGAGAAAGCGGTCAAACTCAACAAATTCGAAATCGAAACAGAACCCCTAAGAAATTACATTATACTGAAGAATAACCAACATAGAGGGAAACCAGATCCAGAACATTTGGAAAAGTTAATCAAAGGTATTAAATCAGATAACAATGATGTAGAAGCTATGAACAACCTGATGGGAATAATTGAAGAGTATCAAGATGTATTTCATTTACAAGGCGAAAAATTAAGCGTGAATAATTTTTACAAACAAAAAATCGAGCTTTCGGATAACACTCCAATATAGGCGCAGTTCTCTCACAAGGAGAAATTGGATCTGACTTACCGATTTCATACGCCAGCAAATCTCTAGGCAAACATGATATCAACAAGCCGATTATTGAAAAAGAATTGCTCGCGATACACTGGGGAATAAATTTCTTCAGGCCATACTTGTACGGCAAGAAGTTTATTGTGGTTACTGACCACAGACCCTTGGTATCTCTTTTCTCACACAAAAACCCTTCATCAAAATTGACCCGAATTAGACTCGATTTATCCGACTACGATTTTGAGATTATTTTTAAACAAGGCAAAATGAATTGCAACGGTGATGCTTTATCGCGAATAAAATTAGATTCCGATATACTCAAAACTATGATTCCTCCAGAAAGAGATGAAAACGTTAAAAAACTGTTGGCAGTTACAAGGGGTATGTCTGTGAAACGTAAGACAGACAAAGTTAATAAAGATATTAGAAAGGAAAAACCCAATACACAAGTGAAGCCTGATCAACTTTACGTATGGGATTGCACTTCAATATCAGAAGTGAAGAAAGTTAAGAAATTGAAATTTATGCTGCGCAAAGATAATAAATTCGATATCGTCAGAACAAACGACGAAATTATTGTATACTGTAGTGATAAAGTTACCGAGAAATACGTTTCCGCTAACGAAAAGCTATCAGTGAGCTCACATACATTAAGATCAAATAGTAAAATCGACAACGATAAGTCCAGTGCGATATACGTATCCACCATGGAAAAGTTGTTAGATAAAATTCTCGAGATGAAAACATATGAATTAGGGCTATCAAATAATGATGATATCTTCAATATAATGACAAAGGAAGATTTTAAGAATATAATAAATACGTTGCAACGAAGTAAAAAATATGAAAGTCGCGCAAAATTATGTATAATGATGTATGAACCCCCAAAAAATATATTAGATACTGCAGTACAACGTCAATTAATAAAAGAATATCACGATACGCCACACGGAGGACACTGAGGAATCAGAAAGACAATACTCAAACTTAAGCGGAAAAATATGGACAGCATGACAAAAAAATATGTTAATAATTGTGAACAATGTAAAATTAACAAACAAATAAGAAATACAAAAGAAAAGATGATTAAAACAGATACTCCAACAACGAGTTTCGAAACCTTAGCAATCGATGTAGTAGGTCCATTAAGAATATCAAACAATTATAGATACATTCTAACTATGCAGTGTGAACTCAGTAAATTTGTAGTTGCATCTCCATTAGAAACTAAAGATGCAAAAACAGAATTTATATTAAAATACGGTCATTTTAAGATATTAAAATCAGACCAAGGTACCGAATTTACAAATACCTTAATGCAAGAAATTTGCAACCTCTTAGATATTAAGCAGATATTTTCTACACCGTACCACCATGAAACTTTGGGTACAATAGAACGTAACCATAGGGTACTCAATGAGTACATATTAGCTTTTTCCCAAGACTCAGAATGGGACAAGTGGATCCCTTTTTATACTTTTGCTTATAATACCACGCCACACGTAGACACAAACTATACACCCTACGAGTTGATATTTGGCAAATTACCTTACTTGCCAAACGATGTCTTCAACAAGACAAATAAAATCTATGATTGGGACAACTATGTCAACGAGTTAAAAATTCGATTGCAGCATGCACTCAAAAGAGCTTAAGACATAATCGACCTAGTTAAATTAAAACGAACCAATAAGAATGCAAACTTCAATCCAATTAACGTCGAAAAAGACGACTTGGTACTTTTAAAGAAAGGAAATAGAAAAAAGCACGAAAAACCCTTTCAAGGTCCTTTTAGAGTAATAGAATCGAAAGGTATGAATACTGTAATTGATGTAAATGGAAAATTAAGAGAATTCCATAACAATAACTTAAAGATGTACGAAAAGAAAAATAAATTGTAATATTTCTAATTAGTAATTAAAGTACAGTATCTTGATAATTATAAGACATTAAAAACGAATATCAATATTTGTAAACTACAATTATCTGTAAATCATTTGTAAACCATGTATAGGGTATGACAGAATTTCCATTCGATAAATCGTAGTATTTTGCACTAACTCTCATTAGTACAACACACTAGGAAACCATAGGGGTGTAGTGTACTAAGAGTACACTTTACTCTGTCTAGACGTCATATATCATTCATAATGACGATCAGCCATAAGGACATATTTAGATCGAGCATGCACAATTCCCACGTGCATGCATTGCTCAGCGTAATGCTCTAAGTGGCTCATGGCTGGTCAGCGTCTAGACGAGTGTGATGACCTCATAAAATTTGGATCTTAATGACCACGACTATCCGTGGGAACGCGATTTGTTCGTCCTATGCATGATATTGATTTCTTAAACTATGTACATAGATTTACATCCCTACTTTTAATTTTAGAGTAAGTTTTCTGTATATAGATTTTTGTATAAAAGAGCTGTAGATTTAGAAATAAAATTAGAGTTAATTCAGAAACCAGACTGCCATATTCGGCAAGTGTTTTGAACTCAAGTAACTCTCCTGCCATATTCGGCAGTACCAGCCTTAATCCCAGATCCTTAGAAATATAGGCATTTCGCGTGGCATTGTGCTTAGCGCTTGTCGCTGAAAAATAGGTAAAGTTATCATATCATTCTTTAGAGATGACCAATCAGAAAAACAACACATATTACATGGCGATCCCGCTTATTCGAACCAGAAAGTTTCATACTAAAAAGAAGAATTAAAAGTTTAATTTGTACGTTGACGACGAAAATTGCAATCAAAAATGGAACTTCGCAGAAAGATCTGGAAGACACAAGCAAATCGAAAGAAGACGAAGATGAAGAAGAATTCGCTACGTTATTTACGAGCAGAACACAAAATTTGGCGCACACAATTTATTTAGCGTTAGAGTTAAAAAAAACATAAGCATAAAGTCTAATAATGTCCTACATTTTACAAAAAAACCATAATCAAAATAACAATCGACACAATAGCAATTTTAATAAAAATGACGATAATAAGCATTATAATAACAACCATACGCAAAACTGTATTAATTATAATAGAAATGACACGAGCAACAGATACGACGATAACTATAATAACAACGGGCGATATTACAACAACAATAACAATAATCACAGAAATAGGAACAATCATAATAATAGAAATAATAATAGTTGACAAATTAGAATGGAGTAGAGAATAAACAAAACAATATATATACAATTTCCAGTAATTGCCCTGACTATATCAAATTATACTGTAAGGATTTAAGTAGGAATCTGACTTTCCTGATAGACACAGGAGCAGACATTTCCATTAGTTAAAATAAGTACCTCTTTAACAAATAACACTAATCACAATAATAGATGCAAACTAACAGGTATCACAACTGAAACAATAACATCGTTAGGAACTGCAAAACTTAGATTACAGCTAGAAAGCTTAATAATAGAAAATTCGTTTCATATAGTAGATGAAACATTCCCTATCGTCACTGATGGTATTATCGGCAGGGATATTCTAGAAAAATTGCACTGCAAAATTGATTATGAGACCTACACGATAACCTTTTATGTTAACAACGAAGAAATAATCATCGCAATGAACACTAAACCTATAAATGTATTTCAATTAAGCATACCCGCAAGATCCGAAATGATATTGCCAGTCGAATTGATGAGAGAAGAAGACAATCTAGTACTAAGCAAAGAGATTCAAGAAGGAGTATATATAGGCAACTCTATCATACCAGCAAAAGGTATATGCCATATAAAAGTTTTGAACACCAACGAGAAAGCGGTCAAACTGAACAAATTCGAAATCGAAACAGAACCCCTAAGAAATTACATTATACTGAAGAATAACCAACATAGAGGGAAACCAGATCCAGAACATTTGGAAAAGTTAATCAAAGGTATTAAATCAGATAACAATGATGTAGAAGCTATGAACAACCTGATGGGAATAATTGAATAATTCAAGATGTATTTCATTTACAAGGCGAAAAATTAAGCGTGAATAATTTTTACAAACAAAAAATCGAACTTTCGGATAACACTCCAATATAGGCGCAGTTCTCTCACAAGGAGAAATTGGATCTGACTTACCGATTTCATACGCCAGCAAATCTCTAGGCAAACATGATATCAACAAGCCGATTATTGAAAAAGAATTGCTCGCGATACACTGGGGAATAAATTTCTTCAGGCCATACTTGTACGGCAAGAAGTTTATTGTGGTTACTGACCACAGACCCTTGGTATCTCTTTTCTCACACAAAAACCCTTCATCAAAATTGACCCGAATTAGACTCGATTTATCCGACTACGATTTTGAGATTATTTTTAAACAAGGCAAAATGAATTGCAACGGTGATGCTTTATCGCGAATAAAATTAGATTCCGATATACTCAAAACTATGATTCCTCCAGAAAGAGATGAAAACGTTAAAAAACTGTTGGCAGTTACAAGGGGTATGTCTGTGAAACGTAAGACAGACAAAGTTAATAAAGATATTAGAAAGGAAAAACCCAATACACAAGTGAAGCCTGATCAACTTTACGTATGGGATTGCACTTCAATATCAGAAGTGAAGAAAGTTAAGAAATTGAAATTTATGCTGCGCAAAGATAATAAATTCGATATCGTCAGAACAAACGACGAAATTATTGTATACTGTAGTGATAAAGTTACCGAGAAATACGTTTCCGCTAACGAAAAGCTATCAGTGAGCTCACATACATTAAGATCGAATAGTAAAATCGACAACGATAAGTCCAGTGCGATATACGTATCCACCATGGAAAAGTTGTTAGATAAAATTCTCGAGATGAAAACATATGAATTAGGGCTATCAAATAATGATGATATCTTCAATATAATGACAAAGGAAGATTTTAAGAATATAATAAATACGTTGCAACGAAGTAAAAAATATGAAAGTCGCGCAAAATTATGTATAATGATGTATGAACCCCCAAAAAATATATTAGATACTGCAGTACAACATCAATTAATAAAAGAATATCACGATACGCCACACGGAGGACACTTAGGAATCAGAAAGACAATACTCAAACTTAAGCGGAAAAATATGGACAGCATGACAAAAAAATATGTTCATAATTGTGAACAATGTAAAATTAACAAACAAATAAGAAATACAAAAGAAAAGATGATTAAAACAGATACTCCAACAACGAGTTTCGAAACCTTAGCAATCGATGTAGTAGGTCCATTAAGAATATCAAACCATTATAGATACATTCTAACTATGCAGTGTGAACTCAGTAAATTTGTAGTTGCATCTCCATTAGAAACTAAAGATGCAAAAACAGTTGCATCAACATTAATCAATGAATTTATATTAAAATACGGTCATTTTAAGATATTAAAATCAGACCAAGGTACCGAATTTACAAATACCTTAATGCAAGAAATTTGCAACCTCTTAGATATTAAGCAGATATTTTCTACACCGTACCACCATGAAACTTTGGGTACAATAGAACGTAACCATAGGGTACTCAATGAGTACATATTAGCTTTTTCCCAAGACTCAGAATGGGACAAGTGGATCCCTTTTTATACTTTTGCTTATAATACCACGCCACACGTAGACACAAACTATACACCCTACGAGTTGATATTTGGCAAATTACCTTACTTGCCAAACGATGTCTTCAACAAGACAAATAAAATCTATGGTTGGGAAAACTATGTCAACGAGTTAAAAATTCGATTGCAGCATGCACTCAAAAGAGCTAAAGACATAATCGACCTAGTTAAATTAAAACGAACCAATAAGAATGCAAACTTCAATCCAATTAACGTCGAAAAAGACGGCTTGTTACTTTTAAAGAAAGGAAATAGAAAAAGGCACGAAAAACCCTTTCAAGGTCCTTTTAGAGTAATAGAATCGAAAGGTATGAATACTGTAATTGATGTAAATGGAAAATTAAGAGAATTCCATAACAATAACTTAAAGATGTACGAAAAGAAAAATAAATTGTAATATTTCTAATTAGTAATTAAAGTACAGTATCTTGATAATTATAAGACATTAAAAACGAATATCAATATTTGTAAACTACAATTATCTGTAAATCATTTGTAAACCATGTATAGGGTATGACAGAATTTCCATTCGATAAATCGTAGTATTTTGCACTAACTCTCATTAGTACAACACACTAGGAAACCATAGGGGTGTAGTGTACTAAGAGTACACTTTACTCTGTCTAGACGTCATATATCATTCATAATGACGATCAGCCATAAGGACATATTTAGATCGAGCATGCACAATTCCCACGTGCATGCATTGCTCAGCGTAATGCTCTAAGTGGCTCATGGCTGGTCAGCGTCTAGACGAGTGTGATGACCTCATAAAATTTGGATCTTAATGACCACGACTATCCGTGGGAACGCGATTTGTTCGTCCTATGCATGATATTGATTTCTTAAACTATGTACATATATTTACATCCCTACTTTTAATTTTAGAGTAAGTTTTCTGTATATAGATTTTTGTATAAAAGAGCTGTAGATTTAGAAATAAAATTAGAGTTAATTCAGAAACCAGACTGCCATATTCGGCAAGTGTTTTGAACTCAAGTAACTCTCCTGCCATATTCGGCAGTACCAGCCTTAATCCCAGATCCTTAGAAATATAGGCATTTCGCGTGGCATTGTGCTTAGCGCTTGTCGCTGAAAAATAGGTAAAGTTATCATATCATTCTTTAGAGATGACCAATCAGAAAAACAACACATATTACATGGCGATCCCGCTTATTCGAACCAGAAAGTTTCATACTAAAAAGAAGAATTAAAAGTTTAATTTGTACGTTGACGACGAAAATTGCAATCAAAAATGGAACTTCGCAGAAAGATCTGGAAGACACAAGCAAATCGAAAGAAGACGAAGATGAAGAAGAATTCGCTACGTTATTTACGAGCAGAACACAAAATTTGGCGCACACAATTTATTTAGCGTTAGAGTTAAAAAAAACATAAGCATAAAGTCTAATAATGTCCTACATTTTACAAAAAAACCATAATCAAAATAACAATCGACACAATAGCAATTTTAATAAAAATGACGATAATAAGCATTATAATAACAACCATACGCAAAACTGTATTAATTATAATAGAAATGACACGAGCAACAGATACGACGATAACTATAATAACAACGGGCGATATTACAACAACAATAACAATAATCACAGAAATAGGAACAATCATAATAATAGAAATAATAATAGTTGACAAATTAGAATGGAGTAGAGAATAAACAAAACAATATATATACAATTTCCAGTAATTGCCCTGACTATATCAAATTATACTGTAAGGATTTAAGTAGGAATCTGACTTTCCTGATAGACACAGGAGCAGACATTTCCATTAGTTAAAATAAGTACCTCTTTAACAAATAACACTAATCACAATAATAGATGCAAACTAACAGGTATCACAACTGAAACAATAACATCGTTAGGAACTGCAAAACTTAGATTACAGCTAGAAAGCTTAATAATAGAAAATTCGTTTCATATAGTAGATGAAACATTCCCTATCGTCACTGATGGTATTATCGGCAGGGATATTCTAGAAAAATTGCACTGCAAAATTGATTATGAGACCTACACGATAACCTTTTATGTTAACAACGAAGAAATAATCATCGCAATGAACACTAAACCTATAAATGTATTTCAATTAAGCATACCCGCAAGATCCGAAATGATATTGCCAGTCGAATTGATGAGAGAAGAAGACAATCTAGTACTAAGCAAAGAGATTCAAGAAGGAGTATATATAGGCAACTCTATCATACCAGCAAAAGGTATATGCCATATAAAAGTTTTGAACACCAACGAGAAAGCGGTCAAACTCAACAAATTCGAAATCGAAACAGAACCCCTAAGAAATTACATTATACTGAAGAATAACCAACATAGAGGGAAACCAGATCCAGAACATTTGGAAAAGTTAATCAAAGGTATTAAATCAGATAACAATGATGTAGAAGCTATGAACAACCTGATGGGAATAATTGAATAATTCAAGATGTATTTCATTTACAAGGCGAAAAATTAAGCGTGAATAATTTTTACAAACAAAAAATCGAACTTTCGGATAACACTCCAATATAGGCGCAGTTCTCTCACAAGGAGAAATTGGATCTGACTTACCGATTTCATACGCCAGCAAATCTCTAGGCAAACATGATATCAACAAGCCGATTATTGAAAAAGAATTGCTCGCGATACACTGGGGAATAAATTTCTTCAGGCCATACTTGTACGGCAAGAAGTTTATTGTGGTTACTGACCACAGACCCTTGGTATCTCTTTTCTCACACAAAAACCCTTCATCAAAATTGACCCGAATTAGACTCGATTTATCCGACTACGATTTTGAGATTATTTTTAAACAAGGCAAAATGAATTGCAACGGTGATGCTTTATCGCGAATAAAATTAGATTCCGATATACTCAAAACTATGATTCCTCCAGAAAGAGATGAAAACGTTAAAAAACTGTTGGCAGTTACAAGGGGTATGTCTGTGAAACGTAAGACAGACAAAGTTAATAAAGATATTAGAAAGGAAAAACCCAATACACAAGTGAAGCCTGATCAACTTTACGTATGGGATTGCACTTCAATATCAGAAGTGAAGAAAGTTAAGAAATTGAAATTTATGCTGCGCAAAGATAATAAATTCGATATCGTCAGAACAAACGACGAAATTATTGTATACTGTAGTGATAAAGTTACCGAGAAATACGTTTCCGCTAACGAAAAGCTATCAGTGAGCTCACATACATTAAGATCGAATAGTAAAATCGACAACGATAAGTCCAGTGCGATATACGTATCCACCATGGAAAAGTTGTTAGATAAAATTCTCGAGATGAAAACATATGAATTAGGGCTATCAAATAATGATGATATCTTCAATATAATGACAAAGGAAGATTTTAAGAATATAATAAATACGTTGCAACGAAGTAAAAAATATGAAAGTCGCGCAAAATTATGTATAATGATGTATGAACCCCCAAAAAATATATTAGATACTGCAGTACAACATCAATTAATAAAAGAATATCACGATACGCCACACGGAGGACACTTAGGAATCAGAAAGACAATACTCAAACTTAAGCGGAAAAATATGGACAGCATGACAAAAAAATATGTTCATAATTGTGAACAATGTAAAATTAACAAACAAATAAGAAATACAAAAGAAAAGATGATTAAAACAGATACTCCAACAACGAGTTTCGAAACCTTAGCAATCGATGTAGTAGGTCCATTAAGAATATCAAACCATTATAGATACATTCTAACTATGCAGTGTGAACTCAGTAAATTTGTAGTTGCATCTCCATTAGAAACTAAAGATGCAAAAACAGTTGCATCAACATTAATCAATGAATTTATATTAAAATACGGTCATTTTAAGATATTAAAATCAGACCAAGGTACCGAATTTACAAATACCTTAATGCAAGAAATTTGCAACCTCTTAGATATTAAGCAGATATTTTCTACACCGTACCACCATGAAACTTTGGGTACAATAGAACGTAACCATAGGGTACTCAATGAGTACATATTAGCTTTTTCCCAAGACTCAGAATGGGACAAGTGGATCCCTTTTTATACTTTTGCTTATAATACCACGCCACACGTAGACACAAACTATACACCCTACGAGTTGATATTTGGCAAATTACCTTACTTGCCAAACGATGTCTTCAACAAGACAAATAAAATCTATGGTTGGGAAAACTATGTCAACGAGTTAAAAATTCGATTGCAGCATGCACTCAAAAGAGCTAAAGACATAATCGACCTAGTTAAATTAAAACGAACCAATAAGAATGCAAACTTCAATCCAATTAACGTCGAAAAAGACGGCTTGTTACTTTTAAAGAAAGGAAATAGAAAAAGGCACGAAAAACCCTTTCAAGGTCCTTTTAGAGTAATAGAATCGAAAGGTATGAATACTGTAATTGATGTAAATGGAAAATTAAGAGAATTCCATAACAATAACTTAAAGATGTACGAAAAGAAAAATAAATTGTAATATTTCTAATTAGTAATTAAAGTACAGTATCTTGATAATTATAAGACATTAAAAACGAATATCAATATTTGTAAACTACAATTATCTGTAAATCATTTGTAAACCATGTATAGGGTATGACAGAATTTCCATTCGATAAATCGTAGTATTTTGCACTAACTCTCATTAGTACAACACACTAGGAAACCATAGGGGTGTAGTGTACTAAGAGTACACTTTACTCTGTCTAGACGTCATATATCATTCATAATGACGATCAGCCATAAGGACATATTTAGATCGAGCATGCACAATTCCCACGTGCATGCATTGCTCAGCGTAATGCTCTAAGTGGCTCATGGCTGGTCAGCGTCTAGACGAGTGTGATGACCTCATAAAATTTGGATCTTAATGACCACGACTATCCGTGGGAACGCGATTTGTTCGTCCTATGCATGATATTGATTTCTTAAACTATGTACATATATTTACATCCCTACTTTTAATTTTAGAGTAAGTTTTCTGTATATAGATTTTTGTATAAAAGAGCTGTAGATTTAGAAATAAAATTAGAGTTAATTCAGAAACCAGACTGCCATATTCGGCAAGTGTTTTGAACTCAAGTAACTCTCCTGCCATATTCGGCAGTACCAGCCTTAATCCCAGATCCTTAGAAATATAGGCATTTCGCGTGCCATTGTGCTTAGCGCTTGTCGCTGAAAAATAGGTAAAGTTATCATATCATTCTTTAGAGATGACCAATCAGAAAAACAACACATATTACATGGCGATCCCGCTTATTCGAACCAGAAAGTTTCATACTAAAAAGAAGAATTAAAAGTTTAATTTGTACGTTGACGACGAAAATTGCAATCAAAAATGGAACTTCGCAGAAAGATCTGGAAGACACAAGCAAATCGAAAGAAGACGAAGATGAAGAAGAATTCGCTACGTTATTTACGAGCAGAACACAAAATTTGGCGCACACAATTTATTTAGCGTTAGAGTTAAAAAAAACATAAGCATAAAGTCTAATAATGTCCTACATTTTACAAAAAAACCATAATCAAAATAACAATCGACACAATAGCAATTTTAATAAAAATGACGATAATAAGCATTATAATAACAACCATACGCAAAACTGTATTAATTATAATAGAAATGACACGAGCAACAGATACGACGATAACTATAATAACAACGGGCGATATTACAACAACAATAACAATAATCACAGAAATAGGAACAATCATAATAATAGAAATAATAATAGTTGACAAATTAGAATGGAGTAGAGAATAAACAAAACAATATATATACAATTTCCAGTAATTGCCCTGACTATATCAAATTATACTGTAAGGATTTAAGTAGGAATCTGACTTTCCTGATAGACACAGGAGCAGACATTTCCATTAGTTAAAATAAGTACCTCTTTAACAAATAACACTAATCACAATAATAGATGCAAACTAACAGGTATCACAACTGAAACAATAACATCGTTAGGAACTGCAAAACTTAGATTACAGCTAGAAAGCTTAATAATAGAAAATTCGTTTCATATAGTAGATGAAACATTCCCTATCGTCACTGATGGTATTATCGGCAGGGATATTCTAGAAAAATTGCACTGTAAAATTGATTATGAGACCTACACGATAACCTTTTATGTTAACAACGAAGAAATAATCATCGCAATGAACACTAAACCTATAAATGTATTTCAATTAAGCATACCCGCAAGATCCGAAATGATATTGCCAGTCGAATTGATGAGAGAAGAAGACAATCTAGTACTAAGCAAAGAGATTCAAGAAGGAGTATATATAGGCAACTCTATCATACCAGCAAAAGGTATATGCCATATAAAAGTTTTGAACACCAACGAGAAAGCGGTCAAACTGAACAAATTCGAAATCGAAACAGAACCCCTAAGAAATTACATTATACTGAAGAATAACCAACATAGAGGGAAACCAGATCCAGAACATTTGGAAAAGTTAATCAAAGGTATTAAATCAGATAACAATGATGTAGAAGCTATGAACAACCTGATGGGAATAATTGAATAATTCAAGATGTATTTCATTTACAAGGCGAAAAATTAAGCGTGAATAATTTTTACAAACAAAAAATCGAACTTTCGGATAACACTCCAATATAGGCGCAGTTCTCTCACAAGGAGAAATTGGATCTGACTTACCGATTTCATACGCCAGCAAATCTCTAGGCAAACATGATATCAACAAGCCGATTATTGAAAAAGAATTGCTCGCGATACACTGGGGAATAAATTTCTTCAGGCCATACTTGTACGGCAAGAAGTTTATTGTGGTTACTGACCACAGACCCTTGGTATCTCTTTTCTCACACAAAAACCCTTCATCAAAATTGACCCGAATTAGACTCGATTTATCCGACTACGATTTTGAGATTATTTTTAAACAAGGCAAAATGAATTGCAACGGTGATGCTTTATCGCGAATAAAATTAGATTCCGATATACTCAAAACTATGATTCCTCCAGAAAGAGATGAAAACGTTAAAAAACTGTTGGCAGTTACAAGGGGTATGTCTGTGAAACGTAAGACAGACAAAGTTAATAAAGATATTAGAAAGGAAAAACCCAATACACAAGTGAAGCCTGATCAACTTTACGTATGGGATTGCACTTCAATATCAGAAGTGAAGAAAGTTAAGAAATTGAAATTTATGCTGCGCAAAGATAATAAATTCGATATCGTCAGAACAAACGACGAAATTATTGTATACTGTAGTGATAAAGTTACCGAGAAATACGTTTCCGCTAACGAAAAGCTATCAGTGAGCTCACATACATTAAGATCGAATAGTAAAATCGACAACGATAAGTCCAGTGCGATATACGTATCCACCATGGAAAAGTTGTTAGATAAAATTCTCGAGATGAAAACATATGAATTAGGGCTATCAAATAATGATGATATCTTCAATATAATGACAAAGGAAGATTTTAAGAATATAATAAATACGTTGCAACGAAGTAAAAAATATGAAAGTCGCGCAAAATTATGTATAATGATGTATGAACCCCCAAAAAATATATTAGATACTGCAGTACAACATCAATTAATAAAAGAATATCACGATACGCCACACGGAGGACACTTAGGAATCAGAAAGACAATACTCAAACTTAAGCGGAAAAATATGGACAGCATGACAAAAAAATATGTTCATAATTGTGAACAATGTAAAATTAACAAACAAATAAGAAATACAAAAGAAAAGATGATTAAAACAGATACTCCAACAACGAGTTTCGAAACCTTAGCAATCGATGTAGTAGGTCCATTAAGAATATCAAACCATTATAGATACATTCTAACTATGCAGTGTGAACTCAGTAAATTTGTAGTTGCATCTCCATTAGAAACTAAAGATGCAAAAACAGTTGCATCAACATTAATCAATGAATTTATATTAAAATACGGTCATTTTAAGATATTAAAATCAGACCAAGGTACCGAATTTACAAATACCTTAATGCAAGAAATTTGCAACCTCTTAGATATTAAGCAGATATTTTCTACACCGTACCACCATGAAACTTTGGGTACAATAGAACGTAACCATAGGGTACTCAATGAGTACATATTAGCTTTTTCCCAAGACTCAGAATGGGACAAGTGGATCCCTTTTTATACTTTTGCTTATAATACCACGCCACACGTAGACACAAACTATACACCCTACGAGTTGATATTTGGCAAATTACCTTACTTGCCAAACGATGTCTTCAACAAGACAAATAAAATCTATGATTGGGACAACTATGTCAACGAGTTAAAAATTCGATTGCAGCATGCACTCAAAAGAGCTTAAGACATAATCGACCTAGTTAAATTAAAACGAACCAATAAGAATGCAAACTTCAATCCAATTAACGTCGAAAAAGACGACTTGGTACTTTTAAAGAAAGGAAATAGTAAAAAGCACGAAAAACCCTTTCAAGGTCCTTTTAGAGTAATAGAATCGAAAGGTATGAATACTGTAATTGATGTAAATGGAAAATTAAGAGAATTCCATAACAATAACTTAAAGATGTACGAAAAGAAAAATAAATTGTAATATTTCTAATTAGTAATTAAAGTACAGTATCTTGATAATTATAAGACATTAAAAACGAATATCAATATTTGTAAACTACAATCATCTGTAAATCATTTGTAAACCATGTATAGGGTATGACAGAATTTCCATTCGATAAATCGTAGTATTTTGCACTAACTCTCATTAGTACAACACACTAGGAAACCATAGGGGTGTAGTGTACTAAGAGTACACTTTACTCTGTCTAGACGTCATATATCATTCATAATGACTATCAGCCATAAGGACATATTTAGATCGAGCATGCACAATTCTCACGTGCGTGCATTGCTCAGCGTAATGCTCTAAGTGGCTCATGGCTGGTCAGCGTCTAGACGAGTGTGATGACCTCATAAAATTTGGATCTTAATGACCACGACTATCCGTGGGAACGCGATTTGTTCGTCCTATGCATGATATTGATTTCTTAAACTATGTACATAGATTTACATCCCTACTTTTAATTTTAGAGTAAGTTTTCTGTATATAGATTTTTGTATAAAAGAGCTGTAGATTTAGAAATAAAATTAGAGTTAATTCAGAAACCAGACTGCCATATTCGGCAAGTGTTTTGAACTCAAGTAACTCTCCTGCCATATTCGGCAGTACCAGCCTTAATCCCAGATCCTTAGAAATATAGGCATTTCGCGTGCCATTGTGCTTAGCGCTTGTCGCTGAAAAATAGGTAAAGTTATCATATCATTCTTTAGAGATGATCAATCAGAAAAACAACACATATTACATGGCGATCCCGCTTATTCGAACCAGAAAGTTTCATACTAAAAAGAAGAATTAAAAGTTTAATTTGTACGTTGACGACGAAAATTGCAATCAAAAATGGAACTTCGCAGAAAGATCTGGAAGACACAAGCAAATCGAAAGAAGACGAAGATGAAGAAGAATTCGCTACGTTATTTACGAGCAGAACACAAAATTTGGCGCACACAATTTATTTAGCGTTAGAGTTAAAAAAAACATAAGCATAAAGTCTAATAATGTCCTGGTTGGTTGGTTGGTTGTAGTGGCAGCCCCCTTTTATCCAAAGGTAGCTCACTTAGGCCACGAGAGGCCCATTGTGATACCACAGAATATAAGGGCGGCACTAGAACCTGCGGGTTGACGAGAACCATCCAGATTCTCGAATAAAGCCGGCTATGCAGCCAATGTCCAAATCGGCTGCTTCCGTGAGGTTGTCTAGGAAGGGTGTGCCCAAGGTTTGCATGCGCTTCCTGGACAGCGCCGGACATTCACACAGAAAGTGTTTAATGGTTTCTTCCTCTTCCTCTGATCTGCAACTTCGGCAGAAATCATTGAAAGGGACACCCAGTCTTTCTGCGTGTCTGCCGATCAAACAGTGTCCCGTTAGTACGGAAACGACGGAACTCAGGGTGTCGCGGCTTATGTTGAGGAGCCGCTTGGTGCGTTTGGAGCACAGTGCGTGCCAAGTTTGCCTGGTTGTGCTACAGGTTTCTTCGAGCAGCCAGGCCCTATTCGCAGCCTCCACGTAGTGCTGCTTAAATCCTAGCTTTATGGAAGCTAGAGGTTGGCCGACTTCGGGGTTAAGTGTATATTCCTGAAGCTCGGTGCCAGCTCTCGCTAAGGCATCTGCTTCGCAGTTTCCAGGTATATCACTATGCCCCGGTACCCAACAAAGAATCACTTCACAGTGAAGCGACAACACGTTCAGTTGTGAGCGGCATTCCATCGCAATTTTAGATGAAGTATACACGCTGGATAATGATTGGATGGCAGCTTGACTGTCAGAAAAGATGTTTAAATTTCTTGTGGAAATTTTCTGACTTCTCAGCCAGTCAACTGCCTTATAAATCGCAATGACCTCTGCCTGAAAGACGCTGCAGTGGTCTGGTAATCGGAAGGATAGTTTCAGGCCTAGCTGTTCTGAGAACACGCCACAGCCAACTCTTCCCTCCATTTTTGATCCATCGGTGTAGATGTCGACCGATTCCTGTATCCCATCTCTTTCTGTGGTCCAGTCCTCCCTATTCGGGATGACTGTCCTGAAACCATGGTGAAAACAGGGAATCGGAGATGCAAGGTCCACTTTCCCTGACTTTGGCCCATCCCTCCGTAGTATTGTGGAGTGACCAAAGTTATCCTCATGCCATAGTCGCAGAGCTTTTAATCGAACAGCAGTGCACTTGGCCTGCTGTCTCGTAAGTAGCTCTGTCGGAAGCCAATTTAATAGCATAAATAATGCCTTTGTCGGGGTAGTCCGTAGAGCCCCGGTGATTGCAATAGCCGCACTCCTTCTGACCTTGTTCAGCAGGTTTACATTTGATGCTTTCGCCATAGCAGGCCACCAAATAACTGCGCCATACAGAAGGATTGGTTCCACTATCGCTATCCCTTGATAGCTTGGTTCAAGTGCTCGTTCGTCAGAGTGATATCCAGAACCTCTCTACGGCTTGCCGTAATGAAGGTAGGATCCTCACCTTTGTTAGCTAGGGCTAAGTCATGCAATAAAATGAATTCAAATAGTGACTCACCCCGTTTATTCGTGTCGGTGCTACCCCAGATGCGATGATGAGCATTGGCGTCCGCTCCGACTATTAAAGGGATGCCTCTTGCAGTGGCTTCCCTTGTAAGCCTCTGCAGGCTAGTTGGAGGTGGCAGAACATCATGCGCCATGTAGCAGGAGACAGCCCAAAGGGGTTTGGACTGTCTTTCCACTGCTATCGCAACGGTGTCCTGGTCACTGAAATTATACAAGGTTAAAAACTTCAAGCCTTCCTTTACAATTATGCAAGCTCTCGGTTTACCTGCTGTGTTGAAGGATACTGTGTTATATCCTTTCAAGTTGAGCCCGCAAACCCGGTTTCCAACAACCCAAGGTTCCTGGGCCAGTATTAGCTCCTCTCCTTTTTGGGCCAGGTGGAGGAGCAGTGCGGCGGATGCTGCCTTGGAGTGCTGGAGGTTAATCTGCAGAAACCTCAGCATCGCGACACAATGTTTTATCCGCCTCCTCGTCAGATAAGGACATCTCCTCCTCGACCAGGTCGAAGGATCTGAGAAGGTCCCCAGCCAACCCCGCAGTGGAGGTGGTGCTTCTTCCGTCATCGGAGAGAAGATCTGACTCAGAGAGGTCCACGGTCGGGTCTACTGATGCTTCCACAGTTCCCTCGCTTCCACTCTCCTTGCTCGGTTCCCGTACTGCCTTCCCAGTACGGTCCTTGCGATATACTCGCAGGGTGATAGCCGAGAAACCGTAGCTAATCACCCCGCACTTCGACTCCAATGGAGCTAGCGACTCCTCGTTCAAGATTATTAGAGCCTCTCGCTGTCCATTGCTGGGCTCGCTAACCTTAGCTACCTTCCAGTTTTCCACCGGGAGGTCAGCATTGCTGAGCTTGATTAGCTCAACAATTTCCTCCGGTGTGGATGGCTCCGCTGGTATCCACGCCCTGGACCGAGGCCTATTCGGGATATCTTCCCTGGAGACAGCGTCCAGCTTTGCTCCAGGCCAGACTTCTCCCACTCTACCTATAGCCTGCTTGTAAAGATCCGCTGAACGTTGATCTGTACAGGCTATCAACTTAACGTGACCCTGGTACCAGCCAGCATCACGACAGCTTGGTGGAGGGCCAGGATTTGCCTCAAGTATGGGCTTGTACACCCGGAGAAGCGCGATTTCCACCATCTTCCAGTTTGACGGTGAGATGGTGCCATCGCTACTGCTTCTGTCGATAACAGCCCATACCAGGCTTTCCTTGGCAGCTTCACTAAAACTCCTGCCCTTAACAGGATTGGGTGAGACCAGTTTTGGTCTTTTACTAACCGGCAGTTGAACGCTCGGTTGAATTGGGGCAGACTCATTAGATCTGCATCTTTTATGAGTTGCCTCTTTCTTCGGAATAGAGGCTTTGTAAGCCTCTACCGTGGTGGTTGCCTATTTCAGGGAGATTTTATCCTTCTGGGAAAGACCATCCGGAGGTAAATCTTTCAGCCTTTTCAGGACTTTGAAGGCGGACCTTCTGTCTCTGTAAGCCGTAACCGAGGGGTTTTGTTGCTTCTTAACACCTGAAGTGGAAGCGGTGTTGGAGGGCGCTCCGGAAACAGTGCGGGCCAGCTTGTTCGCCGTTACCTTGGTGTTACCGCTAGCGCCAGTAGGCTTGACTGAGGAGGTGCTTGCCCCTGGCATAGCTGCCTTGGTGTATGCATCCCTCGAAGAAGTAGGGGGTTGGCTCAGTACCGCGGTCTTCTTCCCACTAGAAGGACGCGTCACCTTCGTCCACTTCCCTTCCGGGCCGAGTGGATCTTCCTTTTGAGTTTTTGAGTTTAAATTCATTGCGATTTGGGTCCCCCCTCACAGCCGCTATCTCCACTCGTTGTGCAGTTCCCCTGAGACCCCATGGTTATCTATGCCGAAGCAGGGAGGCCATGCGAGGGTTGGCACATTCCCTTATGAGGAGATGTGCTCAGAGCCGGGCCGGGGACTAATCAGGAGTCCAAACTCAACTGAACCTACACGGCCAGACTAGTGGCGACGAGTTTTGAACGTACCGTGAGGCCTGCCAGGGTTTTACCGGGACGGAGGCAGCATTGGCATTAGCCTGAAAGCCATTTCCGCAAGATGTCACTCTTGCGTACTCAGGTGACAGAATACCGCTGCTACCAGCCCAAAGCATCAGATATAGTCGTTAAGACGAGAGAGTTGTCCAAGAAAACAATCGAAAGTCGTGCCGTGGTAGATCATTTAGCGTTACCCAGGATGCACCACGAGGAGGCGATCTACCCTACATCCCTAATAATGTCCTACATTTTACAAAAAAACCATAATCAAAATAACAATCGACACAATAGCAATTTTAATAAAAATGACGATAATAAGCATTATAATAACAACCATACGCAAAACTGTATTAATTATAATAGAAATGACACGAGCAACAGATACGACGATAACTATAATAACAACGGGCGATATTACAACAACAATAACAATAATCACAGAAATAGGAACAATCATAATAATAGTTGACAAATTAGAATGGAGTAGAGAATAAACAAAACAATATATATACAATTTCCAGTAATTGCCCTGACTATATCAAATTATACTGTAAGGATTTAAGTAGGAATCTGACTTTCCTGATAGACACAGGAGCAGACATTTCCATTAGTTAAAATAAGTACCTCTTTAACAAATAACACTAATCACAATAATAGATGCAAACTAACAGGTATCACAACTGAAACAATAACATCGTTAGGAACTGCAAAACTTAGATTACAGCTAGAAAGCTTAATAATAGAAAATTCGTTTCATATAGTAGATGAAACATTCCCTATCGTCACTGATGGTATTATCGGCAGGGATATTCTAGAAAAATTGCACTGCAAAATTGATTATGAGACCTACACGGTAACCTTTTATGTTAACAACGAAGAAATAATCATCGCAATGAACACTAAACCTATAAATGTATTTCAATTAAGCATACCCGCAAGATCCGAAATGATATTGCCAGTCGAATTGATGAGAGAAAAAGACAATCTAGTACTAAGCAAAGAGATTCAAGAAGGAGTATATATAGGCAACTCTATCATACCAGCAAAAGGTATATGCCATATAAAAGTTTTGAACACCAACGAGAAAGCGGTCAAACTGAACAAATTCGAAATCGAAACAGAACCCCTAAGAAATTACATTATACTGAAGAATAACCAACATAGAGGGAAACCAGATCCAGAACATTTGGAAAAGTTAATCAAAGGTATTAAATCAGATAACAATGATGTAGAAGCTATGAACAACCTGATGGGAATAATTGAAGAGTATCAAGATGTATTTCATTTACAAGGCGAAAAATTAAGCGTGAATAATTTTTACAAACAAAAAATCGAACTTTCGGATAACACTCCAATATAGGCGCAGTTCTCTCACAAGGAGAAATTGGATCTGACTTACCGATTTCATACGCCAGCAAATCTCTAGGCAAACATGATATCAACAAGCCGATTATTGAAAAAGAATTGCTCGCGATACACTGGGGAATAAATTTCTTCAGGCCATACTTGTACGGCAAGAAGTTTATTGTGGTTACTGACCACAGACCCTTGGTATCTCTTTTCTCACACAAAAACCCTTCATCAAAATTGACCCGAATTAGACTCGATTTATCCGACTACGATTTTGAGATTATTTTTAAACAAGGCAAAATGAATTGCAACGGTGATGCTTTATCGCGAATAAAATTAGATTCCGATATACTCAAAACTATGATTCCTCCAGAAAGAGATGAAAACGTTAAAAAACTGTTGGCAGTTACAAGGGGTATGTCTGTGAAACGTAAGACAGACAAAGTTAATAAAGATATTAGAAAGGAAAAACCCAATACACAAGTGAAGCCTGATCAACTTTACGTATGGGATTGCACTTCAATATCAGAAGTGAAGAAAGTTAAGAAATTGAAATTTATGCTGCGCAAAGATAATAAATTCGATATCGTCAGAACAAACGACGAAATTATTGTATACTGTAGTGATAAAGTTACCGAGAAATACGTTTCCGCTAACGAAAAGCTATCAGTGAGCTCACATACATTAAGATCAAATAGTAAAATCGACAACGATAAGTCCAGTGCGATATACGTATCCACCATGGAAAAGTTGTTAGATAAAATTCTCGAGATGAAAACATATGAATTAGGGCTATCAAATAATGATGATATCTTCAATATAATGACAAAGGAAGATTTTAAGAATATAATAAATACGTTGCAACGAAGTAAAAAATATGAAAGTCGCGCAAAATTATGTATAATGATGTATGAACCCCCAAAAAATATATTAGATACTGCAGTACAACGTCAATTAATAAAAGAATATCACGATACGCCACACGGAGGACACTGAGGAATCAGAAAGACAATACTCAAACTTAAGCGGAAAAATATGGACAGCATGACAAAAAAATATGTTAATAATTGTGAACAATGTAAAATTAACAAACAAATAAGAAATACAAAAGAAAAGATGATTAAAACAGATACTCCAACAACGAGTTTCGAAACCTTAGCAATCGATGTAGTAGGTCCATTAAGAATATCAAACAATTATAGATACATTCTAACTATGCAGTGTGAACTCAGTAAATTTGTAGTTGCATCTCCATTAGAAACTAAAGATGCAAAAACAGAATTTATATTAAAATACGGTCATTTTAAGATATTAAAATCAGACCAAGGTACCGAATTTACAAATACCTTAATGCAAGAAATTTGCAACCTCTTAGATATTAAGCAGATATTTTCTACACCGTACCACCATGAAACTTTGGGTACAATAGAACGTAACCATAGGGTACTCAATGAGTACATATTAGCTTTTTCCCAAGACTCAGAATGGGACAAGTGGATCCCTTTTTATACTTTTGCTTATAATACCACGCCACACGTAGACACAAACTATACACCCTACGAGTTGATATTTGGCAAATTACCTTACTTGCCAAACGATGTCTTCAACAAGACAAATAAAATCTATGATTGGGACAACTATGTCAACGAGTTAAAAATTCGATTGCAGCATGCAGTCAAAAGAGCTAAAGACATAATCGACCTAGTTAAATTAAAACGAACCAATAAGAATGCAAACTTCAATCCAATTAACGTCGAAAAAGACGGCTTGTTACTTTTAAAGAAAGGAAATAGAAAAAAGCACGAAAAACCCTTTCAAGGTCCTTTTAGAGTAATAGAATCGAAAGGTATGAATACTGTAATTGATGTAAATGGAAAATTAAGAGAATTCCATAACAATAACTTAAAGATGTACGAAAAGAAAAATAAATTGTAATATTTCTAATTAGTAATTAAAGTACAGTATCTTGATAATTATAAGACATTAAAAACGAATATCAATATTTAACTTCCCAGTATATGGGAAGTTCTTGTAATCGCCTCGAAAATCGAAATTGAAATTTTCAACTTTTCTTTACGTTTTGAGGTCTATAGAGTATATATAAAATGTTTTTAGAATGGGAGATGTATGTGTGTGTGTGTGTACGTACGTACGTACGTCTGTACGTTCGTGGACAGTTTTTTCTACGAGCATAACTCACGTGAACGAAGTCCTATCGACTTCGTTAAGGTGTCAATCGAAGTACCTTTGCAATCTTAAGAGCTGATTAGTTTTTGGGAAACTTCGGTCGGGGGGGTTTGCTGTTTTGCCCCTTTGAAGGTCATTTCTGTCATACGTTATATCTCGTGAACCCAATGTACGATTTTCTTAAAAAAGGTGTCAATCGACGCATATCAACGTTTGCGTGATTCTATCAAATCTTGCAAAAAATCGTTGAAGCCGTTTTTTAATTTTTAAAAAAAAAGTGCAAAAAATTGAGGTTTTTCCAAAAAAAATCCTTATTTTCAAGTCCAAGTAATCAATGTTTATATAATTTATATACCTTATTTTCAAGTCCAAGTAATCAATGTTTATATAATTTATATACTCCAAACAATTTTTTTAAAAATGCCATCAAAAGTTTTTCTCATGATCACAAAAAAATTCAAATAAAAAATAAAAAATCATTAACAGTCATCATGATCTTCAAGGTCGTTTCTGTCATGCGTAATATCTCGCGAACCAAACATACGATTTGCATAGTTTGGATGTCAATTAACGCGTATTAACAATAAAATGAATCTGTCGAATTTTTAAAAAAATCGTTGCAGCCGTTTTTTAATTTAAGAAAAAAAAGTGCAAAAAATTAGGTTTTTTCCATAAACAATAAATTTTTAACCTGATTTGCGAAATATAGTAATCAATGTTTATAAAATTAAATACTCCAAAGTATGTTTGTAAAATCACCATCAAATTTTTTTCTCATGATTACGTAAAAAATTAAATAAAAAATAAAAAATTATTAAAAGTCATTATGATTTTCAAGGTCATTTTTATCATCCACTATATCTCACGAACCAGATATAATATTTGCATCATTGTGGTGTCAGTTGACGTGTATTAACATCTTTGTGAAATTTTAATATTATAAAAGTTCGTTTCAGCCGTTTTGTTTTCAATTTAATAGAAGAAAATGCGAAAAATTATGTTTTTTTTCATACAAAATATTTTTTTAACTTGATTTGCACAGAGCAGCGATACCAGTTTATAAAATTTATACATTCTTATCAGTTTTTTAAAGAGAAACCAGCAAAATGTTCTTTCATGATTATGAAAAAAACTAAATAAAAAATAAAAAATCATTCAGTTACCATGTAAAGAGGGTTCATACGAATGATATTACTTTATATCTTTTATTCTAAAAAAATTGTTGTAAAGTTAATCAAAGTTTTAAAATATTTGCATAATTTGAGCAGATTTTTAATAGTTTTTACTGCTTAAATTTTGAAAACCAACAAAATTTCAATCAAATTTGCATTTGCGGTAATCAACGCTTTGAATGATAAAATGTTTTGTAGTCACTACTTTTCAAGATCATATGCTTTAAAAAGCTTTCATCGAATGAAAAATTGTAGTTTTTAGTAGATTCATTCTTTAGTAATCGTAAGATTTTAATAATCATCATCATTTGTAATACATTTTACTTTTTACAAGCAATTGAATCTATTTTTGACTGCATATACAAAATTGTTCAAGACCAAAAAAATCGGTGGGGATTGATCCGCGTGAATATTCAATCTGTCCTCATCGACCTAAAACCTTACTTAATCAATGGACCCTCCCGTAGACGATATGATTCATATTAACTCATTCCTGTTGCTGCTATGAATACTTCTCATTGTTATTACTTATAGTAGTATTATTTTCAAAATTATTATTGTGTTTAATGTTGTTGATGTTTATGTAGATATTACTGGGAAGTTGACAGTGTGGACCTCAAGGGTCGCACCTCGCGGCTTGGTTTCAAAATTATTATTGTGTTTAATGTTGTTGATGTTTATGTAGATATTACTGGGAAGTTGACCGTGTGGACCTCAATGGTCGCACTTCGCGGCTTGTTGTAAACTACAATCATCTGTAAATCATTTGTAAACCATGTATAGGGTATGACAGAATTTCCATTCGATAAATCGTAGTATTTTGCACTAACTCTCATTAGTACAACACACTAGGAAACCATAGGGGTGTAGTGTACTAAGAGTACACTTTACTCTGTCTAGACGTCATATATCATTCATAATGACGATCAGCCATAAGGACATATTTAGATCGAGCATGCACAATTCCCACGTGCATGCATTGCTCAGCGTAATGCTCTAAGTGGCTCATGGCTGGTCAGCGTCTAGACGAGTGTGATGACCTGAATATGGACAGCATGACAAAAAAATATGTTCATAATTGTGAACAATGTAAAATTAACAAACAAATAAGAAATACAAAAGAAAAGATGATTAAAACAGATACTCCAACAACGAGTTTCGAAACCTTAGCAATCGATGTAGTAGGTCCATTAAGAATATCAAACCATTATAGATACATTCTAACTATGCAGTGTGAACTCAGTAAATTTGTAGTTGCATCTCCATTAGAAACTAAAGATGCAAAAACAGTTGCATCAACATTAATCAATGAATTTATATTAAAATACGGTCATTTTAAGATATTAAAATCAGACCAAGGTACCGAATTTACAAATACCTTAATGCAAGAAATTTGCAACCTCTTAGATATTAAGCAGATATTTTCTACACCGTACCACCATGAAACTTTGGGTACAATAGAACGTAACCATAGGGTTCTCAATGAGTACATATTAGCTTTTTCCCAAGACTCAGAATGGGACAAGTGGATCCCTTTTTATACTTTTGCTTATAATACCACGCCACACGTAGACACAAACTATACACCCTACGAGTTGATATTTGGCAAATTACCTTACTTGCCAAACGATGTCTTCAACAAGACAAATAAAATCTATGGTTGGGACAACTATGTCAACGAGTTAAAAATTCGATTGCAGCATGCACTCAAAAGAGCTAAAGACATAATCGACCTAGTTAAATTAAAACGAACCAAAAGAATGCAAACTTCAATCCAATTAACGTCGAAAAAGACGACTTGGTACTTTTAAAGAAAGCAAATAGAAAAAAGCACGAAAAACCCTTTCAAGGTCCTTTTAGAGTAATAGAATCGAAAGGTATGAATACTGTAATTGATGTAAATGGAAAATTAAGAGAATTCCATAACAATAACTTAAAGATGTACGAAAAGAAAAATAAATTGTAATATTTCTAATTAGTAATTAAAGTACAGTATCTTGATAATTATAAGACATTAAAAACGAATATCAATATTTGTAAACTACAATTATCTGTAAATCATTTGTAAACCATGTATAGGGTATGACAGAATTTCCATTCGATAAATCGTAGTATTTTGCACTAACTCTCATTAGTACAACACACTAGGAAACCATAGGGGTGTAGTGTACTAAGAGTACACTTTACTCTGTCTAGACGTCATATATCATTCATAATGACGATCAGCCATAAGGACATATTTAGATCGAGCATGCACAATTCCCACGTGCATGCATTGCTCAGCGTAATGCTCTAAGTGGCTCATGGCTGGTCAGCGTCTAGACGAGTGTGATGACCTCATAAAATTTGGATCTTAATGACCACGACTATCCGTGGGAACGCGATTTGTTCGTCCTATGCATGATATTGATTTCTTAAACTATGTACATATATTTACATCCCTACTTTTAATTTTAGAGTAAGTTTTCTGTATATAGATTTTTGTATAAAAGAGCTGTAGATTTAGAAATAAAATTAGAGTTAATTCAGAAACCAGACTGCCATATTCGGCAAGTGTTTTGAACTCAAGTAACTCTCCTGCCATATTCGGCAGTACCAGCCTTAATCCCAGATCCTTAGAAATATAGGCATTTCGCGTGCCATTGTGCTTAGCGCTTGTCGCTGAAAAATAGATAAAGTTATCATATCATTCTTTAGAGATGACCAATCAGAAAAACAACACATATTACATGGCGATCCCGCTTATTCGAACCAGAAAGTTTCATACTAAAAAGAAGAATTAAAAGTTTAATTTGTACGTTGACGACGAAAATTGCAATCAAAAATGGAACTTCGCAGAAAGATCTGGAAGACACAAGCAAATCGAAAGAAGACGAAGATGAAGAAGAATTCGCTACGTTATTTACGAGCAGAACACAAAATTTGGCGCACACAATTTATTTAGCGTTAGAGTTAAAAAAAACATAAGCATAAAGTCTAATAATGTCCTACATTTTACAAAAAAACCATAATCAAAATAACAATCGACACAATAGCAATTTTAATAAAAATGACGATAATAAGCATTATAATAACAACCATACGCAAAACTGTATTAATTATAATAGAAATGACACGAGCAACAGATACGACGATAACTATAATAACAACGGGCGATATTACAACAACAATAACAATAATCACAGAAATAGGAACAATCATAATAATAGAAATAATAATAGTTGACAAATTAGAATGGAGTAGAGAATAAACAAAACAATATATATACAATTTCCAGTAATTGCCCTGACTATATCAAATTATACTGTAAGGATTTAAGTAGGAATCTGACTTTCCTGATAGACACAGGAGCAGACATTTCCATTAGTTAAAATAAGTACCTCTTTAACAAATAACACTAATCACAATAATAGATGCAAACTAACAGGTATCACAACTGAAACAATAACATCGTTAGGAACTGCAAAACTTAGATTACAGCTAGAAAGCTTAATAATAGAAAATTCGTTTCATATAGTAGATGAAACATTCCCTATCGTCACTGATGGTATTATCGGCAGGGATATTCTAGAAAAATTGCACTGTAAAATTGATTATGAGACCTACACGATAACCTTTTATGTTAACAACGAAGAAATAATCATCGCAATGAACACTAAACCTATAAATGTATTTCAATTAAGCATACCCGCAAGATCCGAAATGATATTGCCAGTCGAATTGATGAGAGAAGAAGACAATCTAGTACTAAGCAAAGAGATTCAAGAAGGAGTATATATAGGCAACTCTATCATACCAGCAAAAGGTATATGCCATATAAAAGTTTTGAACACCAACGAGAAAGCGGTCAAACTGAACAAATTCGAAATCGAAACAGAACCCCTAAGAAATTACATTATACTGAAGAATAACCAACATAGAGGGAAACCAGATCCAGAACATTTGGAAAAGTTAATCAAAGGTATTAAATCAGATAACAATGATGTAGAAGCTATGAACAACCTGATGGGAATAATTGAATAATTCAAGATGTATTTCATTTACAAGGCGAAAAATTAAGCGTGAATAATTTTTACAAACAAAAAATCGAACTTTCGGATAACACTCCAATATAGGCGCAGTTCTCTCACAAGGAGAAATTGGATCTGACTTACCGATTTCATACGCCAGCAAATCTCTAGGCAAACATGATATCAACAAGCCGATTATTGAAAAAGAATTGCTCGCGATACACTGGGGAATAAATTTCTTCAGGCCATACTTGTACGGCAAGAAGTTTATTGTGGTTACTGACCACAGACCCTTGGTATCTCTTTTCTCACACAAAAACCCTTCATCAAAATTGACCCGAATTAGACTCGATTTATCCGACTACGATTTTGAGATTATTTTTAAACAAGGCAAAATGAATTGCAACGGTGATGCTTTATCGCGAATAAAATTAGATTCCGATATACTCAAAACTATGATTCCTCCAGAAAGAGATGAAAACGTTAAAAAACTGTTGGCAGTTACAAGGGGTATGTCTGTGAAACGTAAGACAGACAAAGTTAATAAAGATATTAGAAAGGAAAAACCCAATACACAAGTGAAGCCTGATCAACTTTACGTATGGGATTGCACTTCAATATCAGAAGTGAAGAAAGTTAAGAAATTGAAATTTATGCTGCGCAAAGATAATAAATTCGATATCGTCAGAACAAACGACGAAATTATTGTATACTGTAGTGATAAAGTTACCGAGAAATACGTTTCCGCTAACGAAAAGCTATCAGTGAGCTCACATACATTAAGATCGAATAGTAAAATCGACAACGATAAGTCCAGTGCGATATACGTATCCACCATGGAAAAGTTGTTAGATAAAATTCTCGAGATGAAAACATATGAATTAGGGCTATCAAATAATGATGATATCTTCAATATAATGACAAAGGAAGATTTTAAGAATATAATAAATACGTTGCAACGAAGTAAAAAATATGAAAGTCGCGCAAAATTATGTATAATGATGTATGAACCCCCAAAAAATATATTAGATACTGCAGTACAACATCAATTAATAAAAGAATATCACGATACGCCACACGGAGGACACTTAGGAATCAGAAAGACAATACTCAAACTTAAGCGGAAAAATATGGACAGCATGACAAAAAAATATGTTCATAATTGTGAACAATGTAAAATTAACAAACAAATAAGAAATACAAAAGAAAAGATGATTAAAACAGATACTCCAACAACGAGTTTCGAAACCTTAGCAATCGATGTAGTAGGTCCATTAAGAATATCAAACCATTATAGATACATTCTAACTATGCAGTGTGAACTCAGTAAATTTGTAGTTGCATCTCCATTAGAAACTAAAGATGCAAAAACAGTTGCATCAACATTAATCAATGAATTTATATTAAAATACGGTCATTTTAAGATATTAAAATCAGACCAAGGTACCGAATTTACAAATACCTTAATGCAAGAAATTTGCAACCTCTTAGATATTAAGCAGATATTTTCTACACCGTACCACCATGAAACTTTGGGTACAATAGAACGTAACCATAGGGTACTCAATGAGTACATATTAGCTTTTTCCCAAGACTCAGAATGGGACAAGTGGATCCCTTTTTATACTTTTGCTTATAATACCACGCCACACGTAGACACAAACTATACACCCTACGAGTTGATATTTGGCAAATTACCTTACTTGCCAAACGATGTCTTCAACAAGACAAATAAAATCTATGATTGGGACAACTATGTCAACGAGTTAAAAATTCGATTGCAGCATGCACTCAAAAGAGCTTAAGACATAATCGACCTAGTTAAATTAAAACGAACCAATAAGAATGCAAACTTCAATCCAATTAACGTCGAAAAAGACGACTTGGTACTTTTAAAGAAAGGAAATAGTAAAAAGCACGAAAAACCCTTTCAAGGTCCTTTTAGAGTAATAGAATCGAAAGGTATGAATACTGTAATTGATGTAAATGGAAAATTAAGAGAATTCCATAACAATAACTTAAAGATGTACGAAAAGAAAAATAAATTGTAATATTTCTAATTAGTAATTAAAGTACAGTATCTTGATAATTATAAGACATTAAAAACGAATATCAATATTTGTAAACTACAATCATCTGTAAATCATTTGTAAACCATGTATAGGGTATGACAGAATTTCCATTCGATAAATCGTAGTATTTTGCACTAACTCTCATTAGTACAACACACTAGGAAACCATAGGGGTGTAGTGTACTAAGAGTACACTTTACTCTGTCTAGACGTCATATATCATTCATAATGACTATCAGCCATAAGGACATATTTAGATCGAGCATGCACAATTCCCACGTGCGTGCATTGCTCAGCGTAATGCTCTAAGTGGCTCATGGCTGGTCAGCGTCTAGACGAGTGTGATGACCTCATAAAATTTGGATCTTAATGACCACGACTATCCGTGGGAACGCGATTTGTTCGTCCTATGCATGATATTGATTTCTTAAACTATGTACATAGATTTACATCCCTACTTTTAATTTTAGAGTAAGTTTTCTGTATATAGATTTTTGTATAAAAGAGCTGTAGATTTAGAAATAAAATTAGAGTTAATTCAGAAACCAGACTGCCATATTCGGCAAGTGTTTTGAACTCAAGTAACTCTCCTGCCATATTCGGCAGTACCAGCCTTAATCCCAGATCCTTAGAAATATAGGCATTTCGCGTGCCATTGTGCTTAGCGCTTGTCGCTGAAAAATAGGTAAAGTTATCATATCATTCTTTAGAGATGATCAATCAGAAAAACAACACATATTACATGGCGATCCCGCTTATTCGAACCAGAAAGTTTCATACTAAAAAGAAGAATTAAAAGTTTAATTTGTACGTTGACGACGAAAATTGCAATCAAAAATGGAACTTCGCAGAAAGATCTGGAAGACACAAGCAAATCGAAAGAAGACGAAGATGAAGAAGAATTCGCTACGTTATTTACGAGCAGAACACAAAATTTGGCGCACACAATTTATTTAGCGTTAGAGTTAAAAAAAAACATAAGCATAAAGTCTAATAATGTCCTGGTTGGTTGGTTGGTTGTAGTGGCAGCCCCCTTTTATCCAAAGGTAGCTCACTTAGGCCACGAGAGGCCCATTGTGATACCACAGAATATAAGGGCGGCACTAGAACCTGCGGGTTGACGAGAACCATCCAGATTCTCGAATAAAGCCGGCTATGCAGCCAATGTCCAAATCGGCTGCTTCCGTGAGGTTGTCTAGGAAGGGTGTGCCCAAGGTTTGCATGCGCTTCCTGGACAGCGCCGGACATTCACACAGAAAGTGTTTAATGGTTTCTTCCTCTTCCTCTGATCTGCAACTTCGGCAGAAATCATTGAAAGGGACACCCAGTCTTTCTGCGTGTCTGCCGATCAAACAGTGTCCCGTTAGTACGGAAACGACGGAACTCAGGGTGTCGCGGCTTATGTTGAGGAGCCGCTTGGTGCGTTTGGAGCACAGTGCGTGCCAAGTTTGCCTGGTTGTGCTACAGGTTTCTTCGAGCAGCCAGGCCCTATTCGCAGCCTCCACGTAGTGCTGCTTAAATCCTAGCTTTATGGAAGCTAGAGGTTGGCCGACTTCGGGGTTAAGTGTATATTCCTGAAGCTCGGTGCCAGCTCTCGCTAAGGCATCTGCTTCGCAGTTTCCAGGTATATCACTATGCCCCGGTACCCAACAAAGAATCACTTCACAGTGAAGCGACAACACGTTCAGTTGTGAGCGGCATTCCATCGCAATTTTAGATGAAGTATACACGCTGGATAATGATTGGATGGCAGCTTGACTGTCAGAAAAGATGTTTAAATTTCTTGTGGAAATTTTCTGACTTCTCAGCCAGTCAACTGCCTTATAAATCGCAATGACCTCTGCCTGAAAGACGCTGCAGTGGTCTGGTAATCGGAAGGATAGTTTCAGGCCTAGCTGTTCTGAGAACACGCCACAGCCAACTCTTCCCTCCATTTTTGATCCATCGGTGTAGATGTCGACCGATTCCTGTATCCCATCTCTTTCTGTGGTCCAGTCCTCCCTATTCGGGATGACTGTCCTGAAACCATGGTGAAAACAGGGAATCGGAGATGCAAGGTCCACTTTCCCTGACTTTGGCCCATCCCTCCGTAGTATTGTGGAGTGACCAAAGTTATCCTCATGCCATAGTCGCAGAGCTTTTAATCGAACAGCAGTGCACTTGGCCTGCTGTCTCGTAAGTAGCTCTGTCGGAAGCCAATTTAATAGCATAAATAATGCCTTTGTCGGGGTAGTCCGTAGAGCCCCGGTGATTGCAATAGCCGCACTCCTTCTGACCTTGTTCAGCAGGTTTACATTTGATGCTTTCGCCATAGCAGGCCACCAAATAACTGCGCCATACAGAAGGATTGGTTCCACTATCGCCGTAAAGAGCCATGATACAATTTTGGGTTTTAATCCCCACCTTTTCCCAATAGCTCGTTTGCAGCAGTAGATTGCACATGCAGCCTTGCGTGCTCTTTCTGCTGTGTTCGCTTTCCATGCGAGTTTAGAGTCCAGAATTAGACCTAAATATTTGACCTGATGAGATAGGTTGAGACTTATCTCCTCAAGCTTAGGTGGGACAAATCGTGGAATTTTATACCTTCTTGTGAAGAGCATAAATTCCGTCTTTTGCGGGTTGATCTTTAGACCACACTCTTTGCTCCATTTGGTAAGAATACCTAGGGCAAAGTTTCGTCTTTCCGATAGGGTGTTAACAAATTTTCCCGATATTGCTATTGCAACATCGTCGGCATAAGCTACGACTTTGCAGCCAGTCGCTTCTATTTTTGACAGGAGTTCATCCACCACTAGGTTCCATAGAAGGGGTGATAGCACCCCACCTTGTGGTGTGCCTCTGCAAACCCTCCTTCGTAAGGTACTGTTTCCTAGCGTGGAGTTGATGTTCCTGCTGCTAAGCAGTTGACCGATGAACCCTATCAGGTTGTCATCGGCATTGCTTTCCCCGAGTGCTTTGCCAATAGCCTTATGGCTGATATTGTTGAAAGCCCCTTCGATGTCTATAAAAACTGCTTGCGTGTATTCCTTAACGCTTAGCGATTTTTCGATATAGCTGGTGAGCGAGTGAAGAGCTGTTTCAACCGATCTCCCTTTTGTGTATGCGTGCTGCGCATTAGAGAGTGGTTTCAGAATAGCTCTCAGATGGATCTCTATCAGTCGCTCCAGAGTTTTTAGCAGAAAGGAGGTGAGACTGATAGGTCTGTAATCCTTAGGTGAGGAGTGGGATGTTTTACCCGCTTTAGGTATGAAAACTATTTTTGCTTCTCTCCACTGCTGTGGAATGTAAGCCATCCGTACACATGCTTTGAAAATGGCGTTCAGCCATGGCAGTGCTATATTGATACCCTGCTGGATCTCAATAGGTGAGATGTTATCCATGCCAGGGGATTTAAAGGGTTGAAATGAGCTGATTGCCCAGCGTAGGAGCCTGTCATTTACAGGCACAGTAGTTGGCATGCAATCCGAGAGCGTGTGTGGATCCGCTTTGTCAGCCACATCATCACTGCCCGGGAAGTGCGTATCCACGAGAACAGACAGAGTCTCGGAGCTGGATTTCGTCCAGACTCCATTTGCGTCCTTAACGGACCCTAGAAATGAGGGGGAGCTCGTCATGACTTTTCGCAGGCGACTGACATCTTTGGAGTGTTCTATTTCTGCACAGAAGCTTCTCCAAGAGGTGCGTTTAGCCTTTCTGATAGAGGATTTGAACTCCTTCAGTTTTGTTTTATAAGAAGACCAGTCATTAGTTTCTTTAGCTCGGTTGAAGGACTTCCTACATTCCTTCCGCAGCTCCGCAATGTCACTATTCCACCATGGGGGCTTGTACTTCCCTCTAGGTTTCGTTGGACTACATGCAGACCTTGCTGCGTCATTGAAGGCCAATGTAAGGGTCCCAACGGCTTTCTCAAGACCGGGTGTGTCTGCAATCTCTGGAGGTCCGCCTTCTAGCGCAGACTCAAATACCGATTGGTATTTGACCCAATCCATCCTCCTTTTGTTAATGGAGGTTGGATTTGTCGGAGGGTCAGATGCCAGATCGAACTTTATGTATAGGTGATCGGAGAACGAGCACTCTTGTGATACGTGCCATCCCTTGATAGCTTGGTTCAAGTGCTCGTTCGTCAGAGTGATATCCAGAACCTCTCTACGGCTTGCCGTAATGAAGGTAGGATCCTCACCTTTGTTAGCTAGGGCTAAGTCATGCAATAAAATGAATTCAAATAGTGACTCACCCCGTTTATTCGTGTCGGTGCTACCCCAGATGCGATGATGAGCATTGGCGTCCGCTCCGACTATTAAAGGGATGCCTCTTGCAGTGGCTTCCCTTGTAAGCCTCTGCAGGCTAGTTGGAGGTGGCAGAACATCATGCGCCATGTAGCAGGAGACAGCCCAAAGGGGTTTGGACTGTCTTTCCACTGCTATCGCAACGGTGTCCTGGTCACTGAAATTATACAAGGTTAAAAACTTCAAGCCTTCCTTTACAATTATGCAAGCTCTCGGTTTACCTGCTGTGTTGAAGGATACTGTGTTATATCCTTTCAAGTTGAGCCCGCAAACCCGGTTTCCAACAACCCAAGGTTCCTGGGCCAGTATTAGCTCCTCTCCTTTTTGGGCCAGGTGGAGGAGCAGTGCGGCGGATGCTGCCTTGGAGTGCTGGAGGTTAATCTGCAGAAACCTCAGCATCGCGACACAATGTTTTATCCGCCTCCTCGTCAGATAAGGACATCTCCTCCTCGACCAGGTCGAGGGATCTGAGAAGGTCCCCAGCCAACCCCGCAGTGGAGGTGGTGCTTCTTCCGTCATCGGAGAGAAGATCTGACTCAGAGAGGTCCACGGTCGGGTCTACTGATGCTTCCACAGTTCCCTCGCTTCCACTCTCCTTGCTCGGTTCCCGTACTGCCTTCCCAGTACGGTCCTTGCGATATACTCGCAGGGTGATAGCCGAGAAACCGTAGCTAATCACCCCGCACTTCGACTCCAATGGAGCTAGCGACTCCTCGTTCAAGATTATTAGAGCCTCTCGCTGTCCATTGCTGGGCTCGCTAACCTTAGCTACCTTCCAGTTTTCCACCGGGAGGTCAGCATTGCTGAGCTTGATTAGCTCAACAATTTCCTCCGGTGTGGATGGCTCCGCTGGTATCCACGCCCTGGACCGAGGCCTATTCGGGATATCTTCCCTGGAGACAGCGTCCAGCTTTGCTCCAGGCCAGACTTCTCCCACTCTACCTATAGCCTGCTTGTAAAGATCCGCTGAACGTTGATCTGTACAGGCTATCAACTTAACGTGACCCTGGTACCAGCCAGCATCACGACAGCTTGGTGGAGGGCCAGGATTTGCCTCAAGTATGGGCTTGTACACCCGGAGAAGCGCGATTTCCACCATCTTCCAGTTTGACGGTGAGATGGTGCCATCGCTACTGCTTCTGTCGATAACAGCCCATACCAGGCTTTCCTTGGCAGCTTCACTAAAACTCCTGCCCTTAACAGGATTGGGTGAGACCAGTTTTGGTCTTTTACTAACCGGCAGTTGAACGCTCGGTTGAATTGGGGCAGACTCATTAGATCTGCATCTTTTATGAGTTGCCTCTTTCTTCGGAATAGAGGCTTTGTAAGCCTCTACCGTGGTGGTTGCCTATTTCAGGGAGATTTTATCCTTCTGGGAAAGACCATCCGGAGGTAAATCTTTCAGCCTTTTCAGGACTTTGAAGGCGGACCTTCTGTCTCTGTAAGCCGTAACCGAGGGGTTTTGTTGCTTCTTAACACCTGAAGTGGAAGCGGTGTTGGAGGGCGCTCCGGAAACAGTGCGGGCCAGCTTGTTCGCCGTTACCTTGGTGTTACCGCTAGCGCCAGTAGGCTTGACTGAGGAGGTGCTTGCCCCTGGCATAGCTGCCTTGGTGCATGCATCCCTCGAAGAAGTAGGGGGTTGGCTCAGTACCGCGGTCTTCTTCCCACTAGAAGGACGCGTCACCTTCGTCCACTTCCCTTCCGGGCCGAGTGGATCTTCCTTTTGAGTTTTTGAGTTTAAATTCATTGCGATTTGGGTCCCCCCTCACAGCCGCTATCTCCACTCGTTGTGCAGTTCCCCTGAGACCCCATGGTTATCTATGCCGAAGCAGGGAGGCCATGCGAGGGTTGGCACATTCCCTTATGAGGAGATGTGCTCAGAGCCGGGCCGGGGACTAATCAGGAGTCCAAACTCAACTGAACCTACACGGCCAGACTAGTGGCGACGAGTTTTGAACGTACCGTGAGGCCTGCCAGGGTTTTACCGGGACGGAGGCAGCATTGGCATTAGCCTGAAAGCCATTTCCGCAAGATGTCACTCTTGCGTACTCAGGTGACAGAATACCGCTGCTACCAGCCCAAAGCATCAGATATAGTCGTTAAGACGAGAGAGTTGTCCAAGAAAACAATCGAAAGTCGTGCCGTGGTAGATCATTTAGCGTTACCCAGGATGCACTACGAGGAGGCGATCTACCCTACATCCCTAATAATGTCCTACATTTTACAAAAAAACCATAATCAAAATAACAATCGACACAATAGCAATTTTAATAAAAATGACGATAATAAGCATTATAATAACAACCATACGCAAAACTGTATTAATTATAATAGAAATGACACGAGCAACAGATACGACGATAACTATAATAACAACGGGCGATATTACAACAACAATAACAATAATCACAGAAATAGGAACAATCATAATAATAGTTGACAAATTAGAATGGAGTAGAGAATAAACAAAACAATATATATACAATTTCCAGTAATTGCCCTGACTATATCAAATTATACTGTAAGGATTTAAGTAGGAATCTGACTTTCCTGATAGACACAGGAGCAGACATTTCCATTAGTTAAAATAAGTACCTCTTTAACAAATAACACTAATCACAATAATAGATGCAAACTAACAGGTATCACAACTGAAACAATAACATCGTTAGGAACTGCAAAACTTAGATTACAGCTAGAAAGCTTAATAATAGAAAATTCGTTTCATATAGTAGATGAAACATTCCCTATCGTCACTGATGGTATTATCGGCAGGGATATTCTAGAAAAATTGCACTGCAAAATTGATTATGAGACCTACACGGTAACCTTTTATGTTAACAACGAAGAAATAATCATCGCAATGAACACTAAACCTATAAATGTATTTCAATTAAGCATACCCGCAAGATCCGAAATGATATTGCCAGTCGAATTGATGAGAGAAAAAGACAATCTAGTACTAAGCAAAGAGATTCAAGAAGGAGTATATATAGGCAACTCTATCATACCAGCAAAAGGTATATGCCATATAAAAGTTTTGAACACCAACGAGAAAGCGGTCAAACTGAACAAATTCGAAATCGAAACAGAACCCCTAAGAAATTACATTATACTGAAGAATAACCAACATAGAGGGAAACCAGATCCAGAACATTTGGAAAAGTTAATCAAAGGTATTAAATCAGATAACAATGATGTAGAAGCTATGAACAACCTGATGGGAATAATTGAAGAGTATCAAGATGTATTTCATTTACAAGGCGAAAAATTAAGCGTGAATAATTTTTACAAACAAAAAATCGAACTTTCGGATAACACTCCAATATAGGCGCAGTTCTCTCACAAGGAGAAATTGGATCTGACTTACCGATTTCATACGCCAGCAAATCTCTAGGCAAACATGATATCAACAAGCCGATTATTGAAAAAGAATTGCTCGCGATACACTGGGGAATAAATTTCTTCAGGCCATACTTGTACGGCAAGAAGTTTATTGTGGTTACTGACCACAGACCCTTGGTATCTCTTTTCTCACACAAAAACCCTTCATCAAAATTGACCCGAATTAGACTCGATTTATCCGACTACGATTTTGAGATTATTTTTAAACAAGGCAAAATGAATTGCAACGGTGATGCTTTATCGCGAATAAAATTAGATTCCGATATACTCAAAACTATGATTCCTCCAGAAAGAGATGAAAACGTTAAAAAACTGTTGGCAGTTACAAGGGGTATGTCTGTGAAACGTAGGACAGACAAAGTTAATAAAGATATTAGAAAGGAAAAACCCAATACACAAGTGAAGCCTGATCAACTTTACGTATGGGATTGCACTTCAATATCAGAAGTGAAGAAAGTTAAGAAATTGAAATTTATGCTGCGCAAAGATAATAAATTCGATATCGTCAGAACAAACGACGAAATTATTGTATACTGTAGTGATAAAGTTACCGAGAAATACGTTTCCGCTAACGAAAAGCTATCAGTGAGCTCACATACATTAAGATCAAATAGTAAAATCGACAACGATAAGTCCAGTGCGATATACGTATCCACCATGGAAAAGTTGTTAGATAAAATTCTCGAGATGAAAACATATGAATTAGGGCTATCAAATAATGATGATATCTTCAATATAATGACAAAGGAAGATTTTAAGAATATAATAAATACGTTGCAACGAAGTAAAAAATATGAAAGTCGCGCAAAATTATGTATAATGATGTATGAACCCCCAAAAAATATATTAGATACTGCAGTACAACGTCAATTAATAAAAGAATATCACGATACGCCACACGGAGGACACTGAGGAATCAGAAAGACAATACTCAAACTTAAGCGGAAAAATATGGACAGCATGACAAAAAAATATGTTAATAATTGTGAACAATGTAAAATTAACAAACAAATAAGAAATACAAAAGAAAAGATGATTAAAACAGATACTCCAACAACGAGTTTCGAAACCTTAGCAATCGATGTAGTAGGTCCATTAAGAATATCAAACAATTATAGATACATTCTAACTATGCAGTGTGAACTCAGTAAATTTGTAGTTGCATCTCCATTAGAAACTAAAGATGCAAAAACAGAATTTATATTAAAATACGGTCATTTTAAGATATTAAAATCAGACCAAGGTACCGAATTTACAAATACCTTAATGCAAGAAATTTGCAACCTCTTAGATATTAAGCAGATATTTTCTACACCGTACCACCATGAAACTTTGGGTACAATAGAACGTAACCATAGGGTACTCAATGAGTACATATTAGCTTTTTCCCAAGACTCAGAATGGGACAAGTGGATCCCTTTTTATACTTTTGCTTATAATACCACGCCACACGTAGACACAAACTATACACCCTACGAGTTGATATTTGGCAAATTACCTTACTTGCCAAACGATGTCTTCAACAAGACAAATAAAATCTATGATTGGGACAACTATGTCAACGAGTTAAAAATTCGATTGCAGCATGCAGTCAAAAGAGCTAAAGACATAATCGACCTAGTTAAATTAAAACGAACCAATAAGAATGCAAACTTCAATCCAATTAACGTCGAAAAAGACGGCTTGTTACTTTTAAAGAAAGGAAATAGAAAAAAGCACGAAAAACCCTTTCAAGGTCCTTTTAGAGTAATAGAATCGAAAGGTATGAATACTGTAATTGATGTAAATGGAAAATTAAGAGAATTCCATAACAATAACTTAAAGATGTACGAAAAGAAAAATAAATTGTAATATTTCTAATTAGTAATTAAAGTACAGTATCTTGATAATTATAAGACATTAAAAACGAATATCAATATTTAACTTCCCAGTATATGGGAAGTTCTTGTAATCGCCTCGAAAATCGAAATTGAAATTTTCAACTTTTCTTTACGTTTTGAGGTCTATAGAGTATATATAAAATGTTTTTAGAATGGGAGATGTATGTGTGTGTGTGTGTACGTACGTACGTACGTCTGTACGTTCGTGGACAGTTTTTTCTACGAGCATAACTCACGTGAACGAAGTCCTATCGACTTCGTTAAGGTGTCAATCGAAGTACCTTTGCAATCTTAAGAGCTGATTAGTTTTTGGGAAACTTCGGTCGGGGGGGTTTGCTGTTTTGCCCCTTTGAAGGTCATTTCTGTCATACGTTATATCTCGTGAACCCAATGTACGATTTTCTTAAAAAAGGTGTCAATCGACGCATATCAACGTTTGCGTGATTCTATCAAATCTTGCAAAAAATCGTTGAAGCCGTTTTTTAATTTTTAAAAAAAAAGTGCAAAAAATTGAGGTTTTTCCAAAAAAAATCCTTATTTTCAAGTCCAAGTAATCAATGTTTATATAATTTATATACCTTATTTTCAAGTCCAAGTAATCAATGTTTATATAATTTATATACTCCAAACAATTTTTTTAAAAATGCCATCAAAAGTTTTTCTCATGATCACAAAAAAATTCAAATAAAAAATAAAAAATCATTAACAGTCATCATGATCTTCAAGGTCGTTTCTGTCATGCGTAATATCTCGCGAACCAAACATACGATTTGCATAGTTTGGATGTCAATTAACGCGTATTAACAATAAAATGAATCTGTCGAATTTTTAAAAAAATCGTTGCAGCCGTTTTTTAATTTAAGAAAAAAAAGTGCAAAAAATTAGGTTTTTTCCATAAACAATAAATTTTTAACCTGATTTGCGAAATATAGTAATCAATGTTTATAAAATTAAATACTCCAAAGTATGTTTGTAAAATCACCATCAAATTTTTTTCTCATGATTACGTAAAAAATTAAATAAAAAATAAAAAATTATTAAAAGTCATTATGATTTTCAAGGTCATTTTTATCATCCACTATATCTCACGAACCAGATATAATATTTGCATCATTGTGGTGTCAGTTGACGTGTATTAACATCTTTGTGAAATTTTAATATTATAAAAGTTCGTTTCAGCCGTTTTGTTTTCAATTTAATAGAAGAAAATGCGAAAAATTATGTTTTTTTTTCATACAAAATATTTTTTTAACTTGATTTGCACAGAGCAGCGATACCAGTTTATAAAATTTATACATTCTTATCAGTTTTTTAAAGAGAAACCAGCAAAATGTTCTTTCATGATTATGAAAAAAACTAAATAAAAAATAAAAAATCATTCAGTTACCATGTAAAGAGGGTTCATACGAATGATATTACTTTATATCTTTTATTCTAAAAAAATTGTTGTAAAGTTAATCAAAGTTTTAAAATATTTGCATAATTTGAGCAGATTTTTAATAGTTTTTACTGCTTAAATTTTGAAAACCAACAAAATTTCAATCAAATTTGCATTTGCGGTAATCAACGCTTTGAATGATAAAATGTTTTGTAGTCACTACTTTTCAAGATCATATGCTTTAAAAAGCTTTCATCGAATGAAAAATTGTAGTTTTTAGTAGATTCATTCTTTAGTAATCGTAAGATTTTAATAATCATCATCATTTGTAATACATTTTACTTTTTACAAGCAATTGAATCTATTTTTGACTGCATATACAAAATTGTTCAAGACCAAAAAAATCGGTGGGGATTGATCCGCGTGAATATTCAATCTGTCCTCATCGACCAAAAACCTTACTTAATCAATGGACCCTCCCGTAGACGATATGATTCATATTAACTCATTCCTGTTGCTGCTATGAATACTTCTCATTGTTATTACTTATAGTAGTATTATTTTCAAAATTATTATTGTGTTTAATGTTGTTGATGTTTATGTAGATATTACTGGGAAGTTGACAGTGTGGACCTCAAGGGTCGCACCTCGCGGCTTGGTTTCAAAATTATTATTGTGTTTAATGTTGTTGATGTTTATGTAGATATTACTGGGAAGTTGACCGTGTGGACCTCAATGGTCGCACTTCGCGGCTTGTTGTAAACTACAATCATCTGTAAATCATTTGTAAACCATGTATAGGGTATGACAGAATTTCCATTCGATAAATCGTAGTATTTTGCACTAACTCTCATTAGTACAACACACTAGGAAACCATAGGGGTGTAGTGTACTAAGAGTACACTTTACTCTGTCTAGACGTCATATATCATTCATAATGACGATCAGCCATAAGGACATATTTAGATCGAGCATGCACAATTCCCACGTGCATGCATTGCTCAGCGTAATGCTCTAAGTGGCTCATGGCTGGTCAGCGTCTAGACGAGTGTGATGACCTGAATATGGACAGCATGACAAAAAAATATGTTCATAATTGTGAACAATGTAAAATTAACAAACAAATAAGAAATACAAAAGAAAAGATGATTAAAACAGATACTCCAACAACGAGTTTCGAAACCTTAGCAATCGATGTAGTAGGTCCATTAAGAATATCAAACCATTATAGATACATTCTAACTATGCAGTGTGAACTCAGTAAATTTGTAGTTGCATCTCCATTAGAAACTAAAGATGCAAAAACAGTTGCATCAACATTAATCAATGAATTTATATTAAAATACGGTCATTTTAAGATATTAAAATCAGACCAAGGTACCGAATTTACAAATACCTTAATGCAAGAAATTTGCAACCTCTTAGATATTAAGCAGATATTTTCTACACCGTACCACCATGAAACTTTGGGTACAATAGAACGTAACCATAGGGTACTCAATGAGTACATATTAGCTTTTTCCCAAGACTCAGAATGGGACAAGTGGATCCCTTTTTATACTTTTGCTTATAATACCACGCCACACGTAGACACAAACTATACACCCTACGAGTTGATATTTGGCAAATTACCTTACTTGCCAAACGATGTCTTCAACAAGACAAATAAAATCTATGGTTGGGAAAACTATGTCAACGAGTTAAAAATTCGATTGCAGCATGCACTCAAAAGAGCTAAAGACATAATCGACCTAGTTAAATTAAAACGAACCAATAAGAATGCAAACTTCAATCCAATTAACGTCGAAAAAGACGGCTTGTTACTTTTAAAGAAAGGAAATAGAAAAAGGCACGAAAAACCCTTTCAAGGTCCTTTTAGAGTAATAGAATCGAAAGGTATGAATACTGTAATTGATGTGAATGGAAAATTAAGAGAATTCCATAACAATAACTTAAAGATGTACGAAAAGAAAAATAAATTGTAATATTTCTAATTAGTAATTAAAGTACAGTATCTTGATAATTATAAGACATTAAAAACGAATATCAATATTTGTAAACTACAATTATCTGTAAATCATTTGTAAACCATGTATAGGGTATGACAGAATTTCCATTCGATAAATCGTAGTATTTTGCACTAACTCTCATTAGTACAACACACTAGGAAACCATAGGGGTGTAGTGTACTAAGAGTACACTTTACTCTGTCTAGACGTCATATATCATTCATAATGACGATCAGCCATAAGGACATATTTAGATCGAGCATGCACAATTCCCACGTACATGCATTGCTCAGCGTAATGCTCTAAGTGGCTCATGGCTGGTCAGCGTCTAGACGAGTGTGATGACCTCATAAAATTTGGATCTTAATGACCACGACTATCCGTGGGAGCGCGATTTGTTCGTCCTATGCATGATATTGATTTCTTAAACTATGTACATATATTTACATCCCTACTTTTAATTTTAGAGTAAGTTTTCTGTATATAGATTTTTGTATAAAAGAGCTGTAGATTTAGAAATAAAATTAGAGTTAATTCAGAAACCAGACTGCCATATTCGGCAAGTGTTTTGAACTCAAGTAACTCTCCTGCCATATTCGGCAGTACCAGCCTTAATCCCAGATCCTTAGAAATATAGGCATTTCGCGTGCCATTGTGCTTAGCGCTTGTCGCTGAAAAATAGGTAAAGTTATCATATCATTCTTTAGAGATGACCAATCAGAAAAACAACACATATTACATGGCGATCCCGCTTATTCGAACCAGAAAGTTTCATACTAAAAAGAAGAATTAAAAGTTTAATTTGTACGTTGACGACGAAAATTGCAATCAAAAATGGAACTTCGCAGAAAGATCTGGAAGACACAAGCAAATCGAAAGAAGACGAAGATGAAGAAGAATTCGCTATGTTATTTACGAGCAGAACACAAAATTTGGCGCACACAATTTATTTAGCGTTAGAGTTAAAAAAAACATAAGCATAAAGTCTAATAATGTCCTACATTTTACAAAAAAACCATAATCAAAATAACAATCGACACAATAGCAATTTTAATAAAAATGACGATAATAAGCATTATAATAACAACCATACGCAAAACTGTATTAATTATAATAGAAATGACACGAGCAACAGATACGACGATAACTATAATAACAACGGGCGATATTACAACAACAATAACAATAATCACAGAAATAGGAACAATCATAATAATAGAAATAATAATAGTTGACAAATTAGAATGGAGTAGAGAATAAACAAAACAATATATATACAATTTCCAGTAATTGCCCTGACTATATCAAATTATACTGTAAGGATTTAAGTAGGAATCTGACTTTGCTGATAGACACAGGAGCAGACATTTCCATTAGTTAAAATAAGTACCTCTTTAACAAATAACACTAATCACAATAATAGATGCAAACTAACAGGTATCACAACTGAAACAATAACATCGTTAGGAACTGCAAAACTTAGATTACAGCTAGAAAGCTTAATAATAGAAAATTCGTTTCATATAGTAGATGAAACATTCCCTATCGTCACTGATGGTATTATCGGCAGGGATATTCTAGAAAAATTGCACTGCAAAATTGATTATGAGACCTACACGATAACCTTTTATGTTAACAACGAAGAAATAATCATCGCAATGAACACTAAACCTATAAATGTATTTCAATTAAGCATACCCGCAAGATCCGAAATGATATTGCCAGTCGAATTGATGAGAGAAGAAGACAATCTAGTACTAAGCAAAGAGATTCAAGAAGGAGTATATATAGGCAACTCTATCATACCAGCAAAAGGTATATGCCATATAAAAGTTTTGAACACCAACGAGAAAGCGGTCAAACTGAACAAATTCGAAATCGAAACAGAACCCCTAAGAAATTACATTATACTGAAGAATAACCAACATAGAGGGAAACCAGATCCAGAACATTTGGAAAAGTTAATCAAAGGTATTAAATCAGATAACAATGATGTAGAAGCTATGAACAACCTGATGGGAATAATTGAAGAGTATCAAGATGTATTTCATTTACAAGGCGAAAAATTAAGCGTGAATAATTTTTACAAACAAAAAATCGAACTTTCGGATAACACTCCAATATAGGCGCAGTTCTCTCACAAGGAGAAATTGGATCTGACTTACCGATTTCATACGCCAGCAAATCTCTAGGCAAACATGATATCAACAAGCCGATTATTGAAAAAGAATTGCTCGCGATACACTGGGGAATAAATTTCTTCAGGCCATACTTGTACGGCAAGAAGTTTATTGTGGTTACTGACCACAGACCCTTGGTATCTCTTTTCTCACACAAAAACCCTTCATCAAAATTGACCCGAATTAGACTCGATTTATCCGACTACGATTTTGAGATTATTTTTAAACAAGGCAAAATGAATTGCAACGGTGATGCTTTATCGCGAATAAAATTAGATTCCGATATACTCAAAACTATGATTCCTCCAGAAAGAGATGAAAACGTTAAAAAACTGTTGGCAGTTACAAGGGGTATGTCTGTGAAATGTAAGACAGACAAAGTTAATAAAGATATTAGAAAGGAAAAACCCAATACACAAGTGAAGCCTGATCAACTTTACGTATGGGATTGCACTTCAATATCAGAAGTGAAGAAAGTTAAGAAATTGAAATTTATGCTGCGCAAAGATAATAAATTCGATATCGTCAGAACAAACGACGAAATTATTGTATACTGTAGTGATAAAGTTACCGAGAAATACGTTTCCGCTAACGAAAGCTATCAGTGAGCTCACATACATTAAGATCGAATAGTAAAATCGACAACGATAAGTCCAGTGCGATATACGTATCCACCATGGAAAAGTTGTTAGATAAAATTCTCGAGATGAAAACATATGAATTAGGGCTATCAAATAATGATGATATCTTCAATATAATGACAAAGGAAGATTTTAAGAATATAATAAATACGTTGCAACGAAGTAAAAAATATGAAAGTCGCGCAAAATTATGTATAATGATGTATGAACCCCCAAAAAATATATTAGATACTGCAGTACAACATCAATTAATAAAAGAATATCACGATACGCCACACGGAGGACACTTAGGAATCAGAAAGACGATACTCAAACTTAAGCAAAGATATTGCTGCAAAAATATGAACAGCATGACAAAAAAATATGTTCATAATTGTGAACAATGTAAAATTAACAAACAAATAAGAAATACAAAAGAAAAGATGATTAAAACAGATACTCCAACAACGAGTTTCGAAACCTTAGCAATCGATGTAGTAGGTCCATTAAGAATATCAAACAATTATAGATACATTCTAACTATGCAGTGTGAACTCAGTAAATTTGTAGTTGCATCTCCATTAGAAACTAAAGATGCAAAAACAGTTGCATCAACATTAATCAATGAATTTATATTAAAATACGGTCATTTTAAGATATTAAAATCAGACCAAGGTACCGAATTTACAAATACCTTAATGCAAGAAATTTGCAACCTCTTAGATATTAAGCAGATATTTTCTACACCGTACCACCATGAAACTTTGGGTACAATAGAACGTAACCATAGGGTTCTCAATGAGTACATATTAGCTTTTTCCCAAGACTCAGAATGGGACAAGTGGATCCCTTTTTATACTTTTGCTTATAATACCACGCCACACGTAGACACAAACTATACACCCTACGAGTTGATATTTGGCAAATTACCTTACTTGCCAAACGATGTCTTCAACAAGACAAATAAAATCTATGATTGGGACAACTATGTCAACGAGTTAAAAATTCGATTGCAGCATGCACTCAAAAGAGCTAAAGACATAATCGACCTAGTTAAATTAAAACGAACCAAAAGAATGCAAACTTCAATCCAATTAACGTCGAAAAAGACGACTTGGTACTTTTAAAGAAAGCAAATAGAAAAAAGCACGAAAAACCCTTTCAAGGTCCTTTTAGAGTAATAGAATCGAAAGGTATGAATACTGTAATTGATGTAAATGGAAAATTAAGAGAATTCCATAACAATAACTTAAAGATGTACGAAAAGAAAAATAAATTGTAATATTTCTAATTAGTAATTAAAGTACAGTATCTTGATAATTATAAGACATTAAAAACGAATATCAATATTTGTAAACTACAATCATCTGTAAATCATTTGTAAACCATGTATAGGGTATGACAGAATTTCCATTCGATAAATCGTAGTATTTTGCACTAACTCTCATTAGTACAACACACTAGGAAACCATAGGGGTGTAGTGTACTAAGAGTACACTTTACTCTGTCTAGACGTCATATATCATTCATAATGACGATCAGCCATAAGGACATATTTAGATCGAGCATGCACAATTCCCACGTGCATGCATTGCTCAGCGTAATGCTCTAAGTGGCTCATGGCTGGTCAGCGTCTAGACGAGTGTGATGACCTCATAAAATTTGGATCTTAATGACCACGACTATCCGTGGGAACGCGATTTGTTCGTCCTATGCATGATATTGATTTCTTAAACTATGTACATATATTTACATCCCTACTTTTAATTTTAGAGTAAGTTTTCTGTATATAGATTTTTGTATAAAAGAGCTGTAGATTTAGAAATAAAATTAGAGTTAATTCAGAAACCAGACTGCCATATTCGGCAAGTGTTTTGAACTCAAGTAACTCTCCTGCCATATTCGGCAGTACCAGCCTTAATCCCAGATCCTTTGAAATATAGGCATTTCGCGTGCCATTGTGCTTAGCGCTTGTCGCTGAAAAATAGGTAAAGTTATCATATCATTCTTTAGAGATGACCAATTTAATACAACACTTATTACATTTTGTTATTACGCCTACTGAAGAGATTTTCCCGCGTAGTGGCCATTTTGAATAGTTTCGTTCAAAATTGGCATGACTTCGGCATAATCACAGAATTTGTATTTTTTCATGAGACTAATATTTATTATTTATTTTCAGTTGGTCTTGGAAAACATTGAATATGCAGTCAATAATCGGTTTTATTGCATGTAAAAAGTAATATGTTTTACAAATGATGAGGGAGGTAGTAATTGAAATCTTACGAACACTAAAGAATCTACTAAAAACTACAATTTCTTATTTGATGAAAGCCTTTTAAAGCATATGATCTCGCAAAGTTTTGACTACAAAACATTTTACCATTCAAAGCGTTGATTACCAGAAAAGCACATTTGATTGAAATTTTGTTGGTTTTCAAAATTTAAGCAGTTTTTTTATTAAAATTAAAACACTGAAAACAATTCAAAATCTGCTCAAATTATGCAAATATTATGAAACTAAGATTGACTTTACAACAGCGTCTTTAGAATAAAGGTTTAAAGTAGTATCATTCGTATGAACCCTATTTACATGGTAACTTTGAATGATTTTTTATTTAGTTTTTTTTCATAATCATGGAAAAAAATTGGTGGTTTCTCTTCAAAAACTGAAAAGAATGTATAAATTTTATAATCATTTATTACTGTGCTATGCAAATCAGGTTAAATTTTTTTTTATAAAAAACCCTAATTTTTCGCATTTTCCTTTATTTAATTAAAAAACGGTTGAAACGTTTTTTTTATAAATTTAGGAACATCACAAAAATGTTAATACAAGTCGATTGACACCTTATTGATGCAAATTTTATATCTGGTTCGTGAGATATAGTGAATGACAGAAATGACCTTGAAGGTAATGATGATTTTTTATTTAATTTTTCACGTAATCATGAGAAAAAGTTTTGCTGGGTTTTTACAAAAACTGGTAAGTATATAAATTTTATAAACGTTGATTACTTTTTTTCGCAAATCAGGTTAAAAATTTATTGTTATGAAAAAACCTAATTTTTTGCACTTTTTTCTTAAATTAAACAACGGCTCCAACATTTCTTTTAAAGATTTGATAGAATCACTCAAATGTTAATACGCTTCGATTGACACTTTAACGATGCAAATCGTATGTTTGGTTCGCGAGATATAACGCATGACAGAAATGACCTGCAAAGGGGGAAAACAACAAGCCCTGCCCACCAAAATGTCCTAAAAACTAATCAGCTCTTAAGATTGTAAAGATGCTTCGATTGACACCTCAATGAAGTCGATACAACTTTGTTTACGTGAGTTATGCTCGTAGAAAAATGGTCCACGAAGGTACGTACACACATACATATCTCTTTCTAAAAACACTATATATACGTAAAGAAATGTTGAAAATTTCAATTTCGATTTTCGAGGCGATTACAAGAACTTTCCATAACAAAAATTGAGCAGATAGAATCGTCTCAGTCAATTCAGTAAACAGTGTATGTCATTAGCTTGTACTTGAGCTGATCGTTACCAGTCACAAAACCTTTAAAAATTCGTTTTTAAGTGATTTAAAAGCATTCATTTTCAGATATAATCAATCAACACTTATGAGCTAGAAAAATCACATCCATAAATTAAGCTGAAGCAATGCTTTGTCGTCACGATAATATCCCGTAGATAGCATTATTTCACTAGGAAAATAGCTCTTTGTAGTATTCTTCAACAGTTTTTATTCATTAGGTGCCAACGGTCAGAAATAGAGTACTCATCTAGTGAATACTTGGTCATGATTGTTGTGCTTAGAGCATGGGAAATAATAGCCCACGTGCAGCTTCCGAGTGTAAAAAATGATTCTCTAACAGTCGGCACCCGGATGCCAACGTCTTCCGGAAGCTTGAGATTCGAGGACGATAAACAGAGCAAATTTCAAGAGGTGCGTGATCTGACGTGGGCTGACCCGGGTTTTCAAGAAAACCCGCTGTTGAAGAACTCATGTTTACTTTTGTTGTGCAAGACCCAAATTGCAGCACAAGATGAATAGCAAGAGAATTGGGGTTTGGAAGATCAACAGTGCAACTAATTCTTTGCAATGTAAATTTGCACCCTTATCACTTTTCGAAGGTAAAAAAATTCCTTACACAGAATTACGCAAAGCGAGTGGATTTTTGTGAATGACTACAGAGACGAATTGTACAAAGCCAAAATTTTGAAAAAAAATATTCACGGACGAGTACCTCTTCGCCCAGGAAGGAATCTTCAACTGTCACAATCACCATTCCTGAAGGGGGACCAATCCGTATCAGTGGAAATCCACTTATAGGGCCATATATTCCACGGGACCGGTCGAGATTATTGAACAACCTACCACTTTCCTGAAGAAGAAGGATGTAGTTTCAACATGGAGCACTACCACATAGGTACATTTGGAGAGGTTACAACTCCGCTACACCAATATTTCCAGGATCAATGGCTAGGAAAATAATCCATTAGATATAATAATACCTTTAAGTAGTTGCAAATATAGACACGCACACATGCTCACACACACACACACACACACATATATATATATATATATATATATATATATATATATATATATATATATAATTCCTCTAAGTAAAAATTTTAAAACGAAAATCTCTCTAACTCGGACCTATTTTGAAGACTTAAGGGGGGGAAATACATGTGAAATTTAAAAAAAATGCTAATTTCAGATTAAAAATTATATGTTGTTTATTCAGACGATTTTAAACATGAAATCCTTAAAGTACATGTCTCAAAGTACTGGAAAATATTTTGTTTATAATTTTTCAACACAAAATGGCGGCGATGCGAACGAATGAAAAAAAAACACCTCAAAAAATGCCTCGTACAACTTAACGCCATTTCGGGAGATCCTGCAACATTCAGAAGAAGAAAAATATGTAAATGAAATGTACAGTTCTTAGGTTGACCAATAAAATTTATTTAAAAAAATGTATTTTTTACATTAATTTTAGGTTTAACAAAAAATCGATTAATTTTCAAAAAAGTCGCATTTAAAACACCAAAAAAACTATTTCTCGCAAATTACAAAAACATGAAGGGTAACTAGTACATAAGAATCTTTTGTAGATGTGGTATAAATTTCAGCCGGATCGGTTCAATATTTTTTGAGATATTTTGTACGGAAGTTGAAAAAGTACTATTTTGAGAAAAACGCGTTTAAAGTTTGCAGTAGATAAAAACTATTGATTATTAGTTTTTATTATAGCTTACTCATTAGTCAGCGAGTCATATTTCCTTGGAATTTCAGATTTATAAGAATATTGTAGAGATACACAATGAGAGAACCGCCCGTAGCGCCGGATAGAAAGTAGACAGGGACGCGCTGCAGGTGTGCTCGACTTACTGGGGAACGCCGCGCTGCTATAACTCTATAACTCGAAAAGTAATACGAATATCGCTTCAAAACTTTTTTGGCGTATTCGTAGAGTATTTGGAACATTTTAATGTAAGAGAAAAAAAATCGATTTTTTGAGCAGTTACATGTATTTCTCCCCTTAAGGGCCTGTTTATATATATCGAATTAGCATAATTAATTGTATAAAGCTTTTTGAATGGCAATATCAAGACTTTGTTTAAAAACACCCTTAGCATGCATAAAAATTCTTTTGATGTGTACACAGATGTTCCGGTCAATTTTCCAAGAACATTACATTAGTTTACTTCGTCTATGCGTCCATTAAGGATTAATATCGATTATGTTTTGCGTGTAACCCCTAGGCAATTGTTTAACGTTGGTTATTTGTTGTTGAAGGCCAGACTAGAATTTGCCAGAAATCATATAAATTGGAATTTACAAAAATGGAGCACCGTACTTTTTTCGGACGAATCTAAATTTAACTTAAGAGGTACAGATGGGTTACGCCATGTAAGAAGACCTAAACGCGAAAGACTGAATCCTCGGTACACAAATAAAACAGTGAAATTTGGTGGAGGCATTTTAATGTTCTGGGGGTGTTTTTCTGGCCATGGGCTTGGACCTCTTTTTAAAATTGACGGTATAATGGATTCCACTAAATATAAAGAAATTTTAAAGGAAACGATGTTGCCGTATGCTGATGAGCACATGCCTTTATTGTGGTCGTTCCAACATGACAACGATCCGAAACACACTTCGAAATGTGTGGAAAGTTGGATTAGGAATAATGGAATCAGGGTTTTGGATTGGCCAGCACAATCCCCAGATCTCAATCCAATTGAGAACCTTTGGGAGATTGTAAAATTTAATCTACGTAAGCAAAATTTCACGAAGAAATTGGACCTTTACACAGCCGTTAAGGAAGAGTGGGAAAAAATTCCAATATGCATCATCGATAACTTGATTTCATCAATGCCCAGAAGATGTGCACAAGTCATCAAAAATCATGGCCATTCAAGTAAATATTAAAAAAATAAAACGTTTAAAATAAAAGTTGAAAAAATTTGTTTCTGACTTCGGTTGCAAATATTTTTTCCAGCACTATATATATATATATATATATATATATATATATATATATATATATATATATATATACGCGCACTCACACACACACGTATATATATGCATATATATATGTGTGTATATATATATATATACATATATATATATACATATATATATATATATATGTATATATATGTATATATATATGCACTTGAAAGTTACAGATACCAAGTGTGCTAAACCACGAGTTTAGCCACCACTGCATACACATGTATAATATATATATATCAGTTGGCTCAAAATGAGAAAAGAAACTGAGCCAGAAACAAGAAAAATTAAAGTGAATTTGCATTGCGAAGGAAAAAGCTTACAGGAAATTGGAAAAATTGTGAAAAGACCACACAGCACATTGAAAAAAATTATTGACAAATATAAAAAATGCAAAAAATTAGAAAATTTGAAAAGATCCGGACGACCAAGAAAATTAAATAAACATGATATAAGAAATATAGTGAAAGAATTTAGGTGTAATCCACGCTCAAGTGCAGTTAAAATAGCAGAAAATTACTCCGCGACAAACAATCAATCTGTTTCAGCTACCACAGTTCGAAAAATATTAAATGAACACGGGTTGCATGGCAGAGCGCAATGAAAGAACTCGTTCATTTCTAAGGTGAACAAAAGAAAACGCTCAACATATGCAAAAAAGTATAAAACGTATGATTTCAACTTTTAGAAAAACGTTTTATTCTCCGATGAGAGCAAGTTCGAAATATTTGGTGGCCATAAAAATAAAAAAATTGAAGAACCAAAAATACAGAGTTCCACGAAAAAAATGTTTCCGGTACGATTAAGCATGGGGGAGGATCTGTTATGGTTTGGGGGTGTATGACAGCAACGGGAGTTGGAAATCTTGCATTTATTGATGAGACAATGGATTACCTCAAAATTTTACAAGAAAATATGGAGGACAGTGTTTCAAAATTGGAATTGCCTAGGACGTGGATCTTCCAGCAAGATAACGATTCTAAGCACACATCCTATTTAGTCAAGGAGTGATTGCTTCATAGAACTCCCAAAGTATTAGATCTTCCTCCACAATCCCCAGACCTCAATCCCATTGAGCATTTATGGGTTTATTTAGACAGGAAAATTCGGGAACGTCTGATTACAAGCAAGGAAAGCTTGAAAACTGCGCTTAAGGAAGAATGGGAAAATATACAGACAAACATTGCCAAAAAACTAGTCGAATCCGTGCCTAAGAGATTGGAAGCTGTTTTGAAGGCAAAAGGGGGTCAAACCAAATACTAATTTTCCTTAAATTTATTAGTAGAATTGTTATTATATTGACTGAATACATACTTTTGGTTCATATTTTATTGAGTTTTTGTTTTTGATGTTTTGTAAGATTTTTGTTAGTGAATATGTGGAACTAGTTTTTTGTACATTGTTCTTTACAAATAAAGGAGTAATAATATTTAATTAAAAATATTTTTGAATCAGTGTTTTTTTTCAAAATTGAAGCCTGAAATCAAATTTGATAGGTGTGCACTCACTTTTGACGCTCATAGTAAGTTTGACTGACGAGCCGAGATTGTTGCAACATAAGAAGTTGTGCGGCCGTAGAATATTGTAAAGCATTAGGTATATAATAATATAGCTATGAAAGCTCTATTTACCGCAACGGTAACCCGCCAAACAGAGTGCTATATGTCAATCATAAGCTCTATGGTGGTATCCATCAAGAATGAAATTAAATATGGTCAAAAAATAAATATAACTTGCATTAAAACTACGGAAAAGTCGCCAAACGAAATGCAGCAAACGAAGCTTGTGAAACCATTTTAAACTTAGTAAAGACCGTGGCTTTCTTTTCTATGAAAATCTACCATATTTGATGGTATGACAGAAAGAGCAGAAGATTCATAGATCGCGTGTAAAAAATAGGCAAATTCGTATCAACAAAAAAACTCAAGAGCCACAACGAATAGTGGAGCAAAAATTTGCTACCGTCCTATAGTAAATTAAAATCCTATGAGGTTCAATCTTGACCTCATACGGCTTTAACTTGCTGACGAAGAACATCCATTCTCAATTGAAAAGTGTACGTACAAAAAAAATCACATAATTGGCGATTTTTGTCAAGTAGCAAAGCTGCTGGGCCAAGCTATACGCCTCCGGGATACGGCAAAGTGAAGCGTGACCGAGGTATATGTCACATATTTCTGGCGACAAATAAATATTGCCCGTATCCGCAATAGAGACGTCATTACGTTCGCTAGGCATTTCACGTGAAATGAAGACCAAGTTAAATATTGACGCCGAATGGACGATCACTTTTAGTGTGTGTATCTTTCAATTCAACTATGAAATCATTAAGTGTAAAAATTTAATTTCTATTAAAGTTACGATTCACGTTAGTATCAATTCAATTGTTAACCAATATGTTTATTAACAGGAATGCTCACACAAAGTCTGAGGAAAATAAAAGGCTAAAAAAGTTGCAAGCATCAAAAATAACAAAGTTGAGGCTACTGTTAGAAAAATCTTCTAATGAAATTCAGGCATATCATGAACTGCTTACCGTAGAAAATTCAAAAAATATTCAATTAAATACTCAAGTAACTGTGCTACAGTCGTTGTTGGATAAAGAGAATGAAATGAAGGTAATTATTAATCATTTGGTATTTGAATTTATCGTTGCATTTCTCTCAATTTTAGTTTCATTTAGAAGCTGCGTTAAAAGCAGAAAAACAAGTATGTGCATCAAAACGAGAAACCTTAAAATTGGCAGCTGAAGAAATAGCAAAAGGGGACGAAAGCATTCAGAAATTAATAACTGGTACATTAAAATTAAAGCAAAGTATAGATTGGAGAACTGATATTGCTCTCGAGCAAGAACTGTACATGCGCAACAGAGACGTAAAAATCCATATGCAGCGCAAAATCTTTTTTAAAATAGAAAAAAGATTAAAGGCGTTGAAGATTCAAATAAAATTATTTTGCATTATGTTGAATAATATGCAGAAATTAGCTCATGATATTAGTTCAAAATTTAAAAATAACTCTGCGTAGCAGGTTAGCACTTTATTCAGCTGTCAGCTTTAAGAAACTTTGAATTAAGCCTTTTTGTGAATTTTAATAAAGTAAACTGAAGGTAACTTTTTGAATGAGGTGGAATGTGTTTTTAATGTTTAAATAATTCTATAAATTTAAAAATGTTGACAAGTTTTCAGGAACAAGAAAAAAAACCTATAAATTAACCGAAAAAACTTTTTTTTCGAATACCTTCTCCTTTTTTCTTCTACGGCTGTAACTTTCAGTTGGAATGCGGATAGAATTTTCAGCGCTCAGAATAGTAGTTTTCCTTTCAATTGCGGAATCCGCGTCCACATGGATCATTTGCACCCTGTCCCAAACATGGAATCCTGTGTGGTGGATTGAGAATTAGATCTGAGATATTTCAGTTCAAGTGGGTTTATTAAAAAACATCAGGATGTAGTGCTCTGTAAAATAAAAAAAAAATTCAAGGATTTAGTGTCTGCCACTTGGCTTAAGGAATGAGTGGGTCAATTAAAGTCTTCGAGTTTAAAATGATTCTGTTCATCTGTAAACTTCCACCGGGTCCCTTCGATGTGGAGACCGGTCGGTGCGTGCAGAGTGATTTTATGGATTAATTGAGAGTATAGCGACTGAATTTTCCCATGAAAAGTGCTTAAAATATTTTTGGAACTATGAGTATTCTTCTTCCACCTTGTTTAATTTCTGTAAAATCAAAAAGCCAAGACTTGTGATGTAAGAATAAAAATAGTCTCAGCAAAACTCAAGAGACATCACCACTAAGATTAGGCGTTGACTTCGCCGCTGATATCGAGGCACAGAATAATTGGTCAACTCGAGACAAGTCGACGAACCGAGAAAATGTTTGTTTTTCTTTCCTAAAACATCTTCATTCATGGGCAGGCATGGAGCAAAAACGCAGAAGTTGTTTTTATTTATTTGTTGTTTTTTTAAAGTTCGAATGAAATACCGGAGGGAAATTAATTAAACTTCCTTTCAGTCTCACGAAGTTTCAGCAGTGAAGAGCGCTCATAAGTTGGACAATCCGTGAGTTATTTTAAGGAATATTTTTGTACGTGTCAAATTATTATTTGCTTTTCATTAAGCATTAAGTTGTTTTAATGTACGCATATTTTTGGGGTTTGCAATTGAATTGAATTTTTTAAAAAAATACGATGATGTAGGAAAATCTTCACGCTCAGTACCGTCACCCAATCCCATTTCCTTAGTTTTTTCCAAGTAAATATATAGGATCGGCACAAGCCTAGTACTTCTCCGCAAAAAAGAACCATACCCACGCGCTGAGTCTTAAATGGCATCGTCGCATTATTTGAATATACTCATAGTTTTTTCCAAAAACTGATTCGTGTAGTAACATTTGTCAGTTTAATTGGCGCCATGTTCCTGTTTACTGCTTGGCTCAGTAGCGTCTTTGAATAAGGCATAATATATTTTTATGCAATTAAAAAAAAATCATTTAGATTTTCTGTGAATGTACTTTGATTCAGAGCAATTGATAAAATGGGCTTAAATTTAACCAGGACAACACTTGTCTGCTCGAATCATTTTTTTAAAATCAGGCCTGATCAGATTTCAGGAAAGAATCTTGATGTTAGACGGGGCTACACCTATCTATAATTTAAAACTTGAACAGAGACCACCCCGTGTAAGTTAAGTAAGAAACGCTTTACTTGTCTAATTTTCCAATTAATTTTTGCAGAACAATGATGTTATAAAGCAATTTAACGCTCCAACTCTTCCTCAGGTGCAAGTTGTTAATATAAACAAGAAAATCGTGATTTTACTAAAACATAATTTAAGATATTGTACGCGAACACGTCAAGATTGCCTAGATCCTCAACACTTATTGTGCAAGGTAATGAAAAGCTTTATCTCCAACGATTGTAAGTAAATAATAGTATTTAATTGAATCTGTACGCAAAATTGTTTTACATTTTGTCAAGATATATCCTTGACGAAGCAAAGAGTGGCATGTGGGTGTTTTCGGTAAATAATTTAGAACATATGTAGAGCATAGTATGAATGCAAATCAAAGAGCAAATATTGTCTCCTTGTGTTTGAAAAGCTTTGGCGACACTGTTGTTGAAGTTATTTAAATAACTGTTGATGATGCTGGACCGAATTTGGCTATGTTGAAGTTATTTGGATCTGATATTCGTAATATTGACTACTCAACTCGAAGATAACTCGACAAAATTAGTTCTCCACCCGGGTCCTTACATGTGTAAAAGATGATTCGTCGCCGATGATTTTTCAGGTGCCTTGAAGTCCTCTGTGTTGGATGCCGAACGCCGGCTCTTATATTCCTCGAGGGAGATCCGTGAATTAGCGCTGTACAGGTAAAGCGCTCTATTAGCGAGGAAATAGGGTTATAGTAAGGGTAACTACCGGCAAGTGAATTGCCACATGTCTGGCGCAGGGTTCATGATTCAAGCTAGCCTATATTTCTAATACTTTAGCGACTGGTTACGCTATAGTCGTTACGCTTCTAAAGCCAAGTTACGGCTCGAGCGTTTTGCCAAACTACGGCAATAATTAAAAATTCAAACGAGTCAAAAGTAAGACTATGACTATCTTTTCTTTATTCTACAGTTCCTTTTATACAAATTTTACATCTTAATATATAATCCCTACTCTAATATTTTTAATTTACTTAATACATAATCCCTACTCTAAAACTGAAATAATTGAATATAGTCAATTCATTCTACCAACCAAAATATCGATCAGCATTTTTCCATATGACCCAATTTAAAATGTAACACTCATAAAGTCCATGAGTAATGACTACTCAAGTTTCTTCCCAAAGGGTACTTGCACTTTGTGTGTTGCTGTGAGCATGCATAGTCCCAATTATGTCGTACATTGCACTTGTCAACGCTAAGCGCCGCTCAGTCTGGCACGATCGTGATGGGCTAGTACAAACATTAATTCCTGTGTCTATTTTTAGTGACGTCATGAATTGGACTTTCGTATGAGAAGATTATGTGTAATGCAAAACGAACATTGCAAAGTGAGCATTACAAAGCGATCGTAAATTATCCATTTGTATAGTCTACAACTGCTCGTTAATTATTGATTTGTGGGTTGTGGGAAAATGCTGATTGGTTGTGTGGGAATAATAGTAATAGTAGTAGATATCTGTAGATCCTAGCTAAAACTTATTTGGAATGCCCTGGCAAATTTGCAAATTTTCCATGACAATGCTGGTGAACATATTAAATGGGAGTAGGTTTTGTTGCTTTTGAAGCTCTAAAAAAGAGAAAAATTAAACATTGGCAAAAAATTTAAGAAGGCTCACATTTACTTTGTAAAACAGAAAATTAGGGTGTGTTTAGCCGTACACACTCTTAGCAAATTCGTTGTGGATTCTATGGACTTCTGCTGTGATGTGCTTAAATTGAAAGAGTTCGACGGCAATGAAGCCACTTCAAACTTTATTTGCATTTTTAATGATGTATTTGACGTTTTAAGCAGTCACAAGCTCTCAGAATACAAGTACTTGAAAAGTGCACTATGCAAAACAATATCGACATTTTACACCAAATCTCTTCCAAAGCGATCGCTTATGTGAAAGAAAAAAATTACAGCAGACAGTAAAATTCAGCGCAATTGGATGTTATTCAGTGCTATTTCTTTCGAACTTGAGAATACACTGGTGAGGAATCAACGAAATATACACTCCCACACGCAGTCACATGAACAGTTGTTTCTTCTTCTCTGTATTTAGTACAGTCAATTGGGAGTTTAGCGTGCATTTTCAAAAGGCAGAAATTTTTTTATTGCAATACGTTTGGAATGATATAATTAGCTTAAGTTCAATTTCGTGGGATCCCCCATGATGGCGTTTTGGCTCCATCTTGAAAACAAAAGAAAGTGGGACACCCCCATATCTCCGAAACCATGGCTCCCACAAGAAAGTTTAATATGGCAAACTTGTGAAGAATTTAATTTGCAGAAAGTCATGCATACATCACTTTTACGTGGTTTTAACAATAAAAGAGTTACAAGCTCAAAACAACATCCAAAAAGGGGGAATATCTTTAGAGCGCCACAGCTTCATTGTTTTCACTTTAATCCCAAAACACATTGAAATTAACTTTAAGGCAATTTTGTCGCAAGTCGTTTGCGGTATTGATCGTTTTGATCGCTGTACACTGGCGGGAGCTATTGCATCCCAAAGGGGGAAAACTCACGTGAAAAACGCATTTTTAGGTCAAAAAATCTGATTCCGATGGCAAACCCCCCTTTGCAAAACTCACGGAGCATTTTAGTGGGCAGAATTTTTTTAACTGCCATGAGTAGTATGCCTTTATGTGAGCTTAAATTGAAGTTTCTGCGGTGGCGGCTCCAATCCGCCGACAAACTTGTGTGAAATTTAATTTGCAGTAAGTTGTGGATACATCATTTTCATTTTTCAGTCAAGTCACACGGAAAAAGCATTGTATGACCAGATAAACAGGTGTTTTCCGTGTGACCTGACCCCCTTCAAGGCGCAATAACTCCCGACATGGTACAGTGATCAAAACAAGCGTTTGGTGATAAAACTGCCTAAAAGTTATTTTCGAACGAATTTCGCGGTAGTAGGAGAAACAAAGAAGTTGTGGCGCGCGTAGAATAATCCCCCCTTTTCAACGTCGTTTTTGGCATGTAACTCTTTTAATATTGGCAGCACGTGAAAATGATGTATCCACAACTTACTGCAAATTAAATTTCACACAAGTTTGTCGGCGGATTGGAGCCGCCACCGCAGAAACTTCAATTTAAGCTCACATAAAGGCATACTACTCATGGCAGTTAAAAAAATTCTGCCCACTAAAATGCTCCGTGAGTTTTGCAAAGGGGGGTTTGCCATCGGAATCAGATTTTTTGGCCTAAAAATGCGTTTTTCACGTGAGTTTTCCCCCTTTGGGATGCAATAGCTCCCGCCAGTGTACAGCGATCAAAACGATCAATACCGCAAACGACTTGCGACAAAATTGCCTTAAAGTTATTCTCAATGTGTTTTGGGATTAAAGTGAAAACAATGAAGCTGTGGCGCTCGAAAGATATTCCCCCTTTTTGGATGTCGTTTTGAGCTTGTAACTCTTTTATTGTTAAAACCACGTAAAAGTGATGTATTCATGACTTTCTGCAAATTAAATTCTTCACAAGTTTGCCATATTAAACTTTCTTGTGGGAGCCATGGTTTCGGAGATATGGGGATGTCCCATTATTTTTTGTTTCCAAGATGGAGCCCATAGGATTGGGGGTGCGACCCCAGAAAGTTGGATTTAAGCTCACAGTAAGACATATACACATTGCGCCAAAAATCCGGCTGCCTTCCAAAATGCTCCGCGAGTTTCGCAACGGGGGGTTCGCCTCCAAAAGTCGATTATTTGGCCTAAAAACGGGGTTTTTCACGCGACTTTCTCCCCTTTGTGATGGAATAACTCCCGTTAATGTGCAATGATTGGAACAATCAATACCGCAAACGATTTGCGACAAAATTATCTTAGAAAAGTATCCCAACATGTTTTGCGTTAAACGTGAAATTAAAAAAGTTGTGGCGCCCGAAAATATTCCCCCATTTTCGGGTACGGTTTTTGGATTGTATCTTTTTTATTATTGCCACGACGCAAAAGTTATGTATGGATGACTTGCTAAAAATTATATTCTACGCAAGTTTGCCATACACAACTTTCTTGTGGAATCCACCCCTTGGTAGATATGGGGGTGTCCCACTTTCTTTTGTTTTCAAGATGGAGCCAAAACGCCATCATGGGGGATCCCAGGAAATTGAACTTAAGCTAATTATAGCATTCCACACGCATTGCAATAAAAAAATTCTGCCTTTTGAAAATGCACGCTAAACTCCCAATTGACTACTAATTTCGATTCGAATGGAAAAAGCAATGAGGAAGAAGATAAGGAGTGGAACATCAACAAAATTAATGGGGCTAATCACTTTTATGGGTTAGTGAAACTTGCACATGCCCGAGAAAAGTAAGGGCGTACGCTGCGAAAGGTGGAGAAGGAGTTAAACATTTGGCGCGAAATAATTTTAGTTTGAAAATTTCGATTCAAAAATTGCAAAATTTACCAAATTACCTATCTCTTCCTTTTTCAGCCGGGGTAGGGACGGGCGTCGGTGGAATTACGGCGCCGTCTCCATCGGCTGAATTTTAATGGTTGAATTTTTTTTACGCCGAAGCAGAATGAAAGTAGCCTATAACATGCCTCTAAAATGCACAATTTTATTGTAGCGCTGCATTAATAGAAATTTTTTCCGATTGTTGTTCGTCTATAAAATGATATCGTGTCTGTAAGTATGTTTCAACAATGAATTTCAACAAGTGCCTGTAGTGTGGTGTTTCCATGAAATGCCTTTGATGTTCTTCAAAAATATGTACGAGTATGTTTGTATGTACATATATGTATGTATGAAATCGGAAAATGTTTGCTTGCATAGAATTGTGAATTTGGTACATAGCTGGTATCTACGAATTTGCTGCTCGGTTTTCTTGCAGATTTTCATGACACTTTCTGATGGTACTTTAAGCATTCCTCTGCTTTCGCACTCAGCAAGTGAAGAAGTTACAAAACCTTGGATTGCAGCTAGACATTTATCGCATTGCAGAGTCTTAGTTATTTTGAAGATAACAAAACCTGCACTTTATTTTATAACTGCTTCACTAAGACTTGCAGGATTAGAAGCGTAGCAATGCTCTTTTGCGAAAATTGGGTTATAAGAGCTTGTCTTAACTGTAGGCTCTGGGTCTACCGATACTAATCTAATGTGATTATCGTAGTATCGTCAAGCAATGTGTTTATTGTATGAGGAGCGCGTGGTAGACCAAGTGATGGGCGTCTTCTCCGATAATCTTCTAGAGATATAATCTTCTTGTCACTGCGAAAGAAGTTATTCTCAGAAAAGAAAAGAAAAACAATGAAGATTTCTAGAGACCTACCGGCAATTGATTAATTGCCACATGTTTGGCGCAGTCCAAAGGAACAGGCAGCCAATATTTCTGAATATTGAAATTGCCGAATAAAAGGGCAACTTGTAGTCTGCCGAAATAAGGCAGACTTTATTCAATTATTCCTATTGAACGTTTTGCCGATGTTAAGGCAAAAGTTGCAGTATGGAAGCAAACAACTTCATTCAACTAAGGAACAATTCTGAGCCCAGCGCCAGCTTCGTTCCTTCTTTTTATTCACAAATTTCTTTCTTAGTTTCTATGTACATTAAATTTGCTTATTCTATAAAAATTCCAGCTCTAGTTTTAAATCTACTTACCATAATCAATCGAACGCGATTCAAATTAGTTCCCACGGACTTCGTCGCATCCAATACAGCTTACTTTGCATTTACCCAATTAACGTCGCATAAGTTATATTTTTTCTTACTCTGGGTTCAATGCTCTACTAAGAGTTTCACACGGTAAATTTAGATTAACATGTCAATGTAGGTTTGAGGATGTGCTTTGGAGTCGTAGAGAGCTTTCCGAAGCTTAGAGAAGCTTGTGTGGGACATTAGTTGTGTATTGGCTAGTTCCAGGTTTGGAACTAGGAATACATTACACTAATGCCATTCAATGGACTGCTTTGGTAAGAATTCAGTATTGCGATTTCTTCCAACGAAATGCAGTTACCAAGCCCTCCGTCTTTGACCTAGCTTCTGAAAATCAGCTTCTTATAACGCGCTATGAATTAGCCTACTGTGGGGTTGTTATTATACCCAAGACCAGTGTGAATCGAAGAGACAAACAGCTTATAAAGAAGCAGGAGCTTCAAAATGTTTGAGTCAATGAATCTTTTATATAAAATTATTAAGTTTCCGTTGTTTAAAAAACGCACACTGAGTAATATTATTGCGCCTGCACAACTTGAAAAAATACAAAAAAAAAACACCGATATACACGAAAACTTTCAAATTGCACGTTTGTACAATCGAAATCAATTTATAAACTGAAAATAAAGCCCTTTTTGGTTACCACTTACGTGGAATTAAGTGTTCCCAATTTAAACAAAAAAAAATCGATTTAAATATTTTCCGCAATATATATGCAGCAGAACTGAATACTACAAAATGCAACACCTTCACATTCCTCGTTCAACCGGGCTTGGGACCGGCTTCGGTGGAATTGTGTCATGAGGAACCTAAATACATTTAAAACCAAAAAAACACTCTGATTTCGTTACCTCTCCAAATAAAAAATAGTAAAATTATTACCATAAGATCTTTATTCGTAGCGCCACTGAAATTTTTGCGACATATAAAGCACAGCAAATCGAAAATGTCATTTGATATTACATTTTCATTAAACCGATTGAAATCGAGATTTTCATCCCGGAACTTCATTACGTGAAGCGGTATGGAAACATATTGCACGAGCACATTAACTTGGACGCCACCACCGAAAACTCGAATATTCTCACATTTTTCACGATATACAAAAACTCCGATTAATTCACTAGCGTACACTTTTCCGCAATTCACTCTAAGCGCGCACGACGGAAACACAGTTCTTTAACCGAAAATAACGCACAATCCACATTTTCCCCGACCACAATTGAAAGAAAAACGAATAATGAAAATCGAATTGTATCTTGTTTACGAATTTGGTGTAATGAAGGAACAGTTAGGCACTCCGTTTGACTTAAGAACATCTTTTAAAGGAAACGTCACGAAATGTCATTCCCAAATTTTCGCCTCACGCACCTATATTCTCGGTTCATGTCGTTCCTTAGTTTCCTACTTCATTGGGAACAGTTTTGAACGTGTAACGCACATGGAACAAAAAACTAAAGGAATGGTAATATCCGTGTAGATGTGTATATGTGATATGGCCGACTTTCTGCTTTCCTCGAGTGTCAAATTTGTTTGAATGTCACTTCGACAGTACACAAAGCGCCTAGAGTTTTGAGAATTTTGGCTTCCGCGCGAATATTTTGGCATCATATATTCTCGATAGAGTAACTTGCGTAGTAATATTGTGTGTTATGACATAGAAAAGGGTGACACTATCGACGAAAAGTGTAGAAACCAAATATAAAGCTGCGAATTAAGTGTTATTAACGACGAAGTGTGTTGTAGCTTGTTGTGCGAATAAATTGCGTTCTTGGTCAGAAACAGTATCTTTTCATATGTAAGTATATCCGAAAGTTATGTATTTTAAGTTTGCGTGTTTTTCAGTGATTAATGATTCATTTGGTTACATTGAATTCTCTTGCAATAATTTCTGGCACTTACGCTGGTACTGTGAAAACTTGCACAGTTTGTTTAATCAAATTAAATGAATCGAAAATCTAGATTTGATCCTTTTTAGTCGACTAATTTATGAAACCATGATATGAGTGTCGCCGTAATTCCGCCGAAGCCGGTCCCAAGCCCGGTTAAAAAAGGAAGAGGGTGGCTGAAAGATAATTAATACAATATATGGTACTTATTTTTCAATGTTGTATGTATATAAGTAACAATGTATGCGTCTAAACTTGATATATTAACATTGTTTCAAACGTAACATGCAACAGTTGGCGAAAATTAGATTTAATTAATACTTGACCTGAATATTTCCTCGCTTGATCTGATAGGAAAATGAAGTTTTACCCCAGATTGCAAAAATAAATATTTTGACAAGGCTTCCTCTTCAACGTCGAAACAACTGAGAATGTTATTTTGCATATCGTTAATATCCGAATATCTGAATACCAAATTGTAAATTAATCAGTTTAAAATTATGCTCTATTAAAACTTGATTTGGAAATTTTTGCATATTGTTAATTGCTTGCTTCTCCTTAAATCTGTAAATGTCAGTAGTAAGGGACATGCCTTGGAACCAGGTTTTATATGGGTGGGAACCTCTTTTTCAATCACTTCCAACCAGTGCAGGTTGGTGCTTGGTGTACTCGGTTACATGGGTTTTTGAGTCTGGTATACGGCTGCCTGGTGGCGGTGATTTGTTGTTTGTAAGAGGGGTGTTGCGGTTGGTTGGTTGGTGTGTCAGGTATGCAGCGGTGATTTGTTTTGTAAGAGGGGTATTGCGGCTGGTTGGTAGGTGTGAAGTGGTGATTTGTGTTGTGTTGTGAGGGGTTGCTGAGCGTAGTTGGTAGAAGGGTGTAGAGTTTTGTTCAGATGTGTAGCGGTGATTTGTGTTGTGTTGTGAGGGGTTGCTGAGCGTAGTCGCTAGAAGGGTGTAAAGGTTTGTTCAGGTGTGTAGCGGTGATTTATGTTGTGTTGTGAGGGGTTGCTGAGCGTAGTCGGTAGAAGGGTGTAGAGGTTTGTTCAGGTGTGTAGTGGTGATTTGTGTTGTTAGATTTGCATGGTGAACAGATGTGTGCATGTAGATACATTAAAAGTGTGATTGGCGAATCGTTGAGCGATGTTGTGGGTCCAGTCGGTTGGTTGTTAGGGGTGTAATGTGTGTTAGAAAGGAGAATCTATTGAGTTTTTGTGAAATGGATTACCAGGGTGTCATGAAAGGCTGACGGTAAAATATTCATGAAATGCCGTGTGCGCAAAGTTTTCTTCCTACATTATTGCAATTTTATGTTCTGGCCACGGTGAATATATGTAGCGTCTGTTCAAGGCAACGAATGATGGGGACAGGGTCAAGCCTTGAACGCACATTTTCTGTGGCACTGTATCAAAATAAGCTTAATGTATTACGAACCCAATGATCTTCAATACGCCGTGTTACTGTACGTTATTTGTGCGAAAACCAAGCCGAATGATGGGTGAAAAGAAGGCTGAAATTTTAATGGTAATTGCCATTCATACTGAATTCTGATATTAACCTTAATGCATTACGAAAAATATTCAATTAACTTCATACACATGTACGTTGAGATGTATTTAAATAGTCATGATCGGACAAAAGTATGGTAGTACATATAACTTTGTATTAATTTTCTTAATACTGCGAGACAGTCTGCCAGAAGTTCATAAATTCAGGAGGTTAAAATATCTCAAGTCCGATCCGGCCGATACATGTTTATTGTAATTAAAGGTATTTCCCCAAGGTTGACCGTGACGACGCATTGACCATTCCAACAGGTGCTTCTTTCGAGAAGAGATGTATCATGAATGATCAAGTAGGTAACGGCAGATGAATCGTTTTTCTTGTTGTTGCTGGGGAACTGTAGATTGAGGGTGAATATCATTAAAATAACGACTTGTCTTCGCATGAGTTTTTCTTGTTGTTGCTGGGGAACTGTTGATTGAGGGTGAATATCATTAAAATAACGACTTCTTTTCCGTGTGCATGTACATATTTTAGACTATATTGCGAAATGGAGTAATTAAGTTATGTGGCTCAATTTGCAATGTGAATTAATTAGCTTCATGAGAAAATGACGTTTGGTTAACACGGCTGGTAGCACAGACTACATGCATATGCTTGCAATTTGTACATTATGCGGCGTGGAAAAATTTGTATGAAAATCCGTGGCTGGTACTAAGGGTTATCATGAATTTTCGGACAGCACTCTGATAGGTTATCAGAGAGCTAAGTTTTTTGATTTTTTAAGTTATTATTTTTTCTATATTAATTTTTTTTCTAATTTTTGCTTACAGAAATATTATAATTTTTTGCTAAATTGCGGCCCCTCAAGGCCTTTTTTGCAGCTGAAGTAAGTTAGCTTAGGATGTTTTGTAAACAAATGCCTCGACCAATAACATAAGAGGATTATCGCAAGATATATTCGACCCTAGAGCTCCAACGGCCGCAAAAAGTTTTGGCTGAGGTTGCAGCAGCCAAACAGAGTCCTCTGGGTGAAGAAGCTGCGTCAGGAGCCGCAACAGAGAGAAATCAACAGCCCGTAAAGGTGAAAAGGGCGTCACCTCTTCCTGGACCTCAACCTCTGACGATAGAAGAGCTACAAAGACGGTTGCAGCGCAAAAGTTTCGTGCCTGAACCTACGTCAACGCAGCCCCCCAAAAAAAGAAGCGTGGTGGACGTCAGATGAAGTTACGTCAGCAGAGGGCTTAGCTGCACAGGATAATACCCTTAACAACTGGAGCGGATAAAATTAGGTTTAAAAAAGTGTTAAATAGTTTAAAATAGTGTATTAGTTTTAATACTGTAAAATAGAGAGATAGTAAACTTAGATAAAAAATAAAAAGATGGAAAATATAATTATAGATTTTAAAATTGCGTTAGTATCTAGCTTTCTAGATTGTATCACCTGGTTGAGGAATACAACAAATAAATTTAGGGATGGAAATATTTATCCGACATTAGATGACAAATACAGGTTTTTACTGCAGTTGATAGAGTTTTCAAAGGTACATTACCTGTCGTTTTCAAATGGTTTGCTAAACGAAACATTTAATCTTTTGGTGAATAATGGAAACTCCTCCAGCTTTTATGATGTTCGAAAAGAATGAGTTGGTGAAGGTAATCAACAAGGGGGTGGCTCAAGCGATATATCAAGATCGTTTCAAATAATTTCCAGGAAAGAGAAGCAATTTAAAAAACTTAACGTCACAGGTGTCACCTTATGTTTTCAGATAAAGGACTTCACCAATATAGCTGTTGACCCTTTAGGTGCTTTAGAAAAAAAAATTTGATAAGCTAATTGCAGCCATTCTTGCTAACGCAAATTCGGAGTGTAAAATGAGCTTTAAAATAACTCTCCCAAAATCACCACACGAGCTATGATTTCAGTTTATCCTGAATTCAAAACGAATTTTTATTTATTCACGGAATCAATTTAGACTAAAACACTTTTCTTTTCAATTTTAAGAAACTTTTTATTTAATGCGATTATTCACTTAAACACTTCACTTCTTATACTCTAACTTGAACTGTAATGCGACTGTGCGTCGAAAAGACAAACCGAACTTGAATACTGAACTTAATTGAATGCTTCGTCGATGCTGTGATCGGTCTTTTATCTTAAATTCTTATCTAGGATTTCCCACGAGATTGCTGACCAAGCAATCCTCGCTGGACAAAGATCAAATTAGTTTTCTGCTGATCGTGCAGTTTTTGTAAACAAATTGAATTGAATCGGATGTTTTAGATAAACATTGGAGATTGAATTTCGTGGGTTTAATATAAACATTTAGATTGGATTTTTGAGTCTGAAGATAATTAATTCGGGTTTGAATGTAAACATTATGATACAATGTTGTTAATAGGATTTATATGAACTTCCTGGATATTTCTCTAGGTAAGGGTATATTTGGGGTTGGTTTAATGTTTTTAGGTGTAGGTGCAACTCCTCCCTCCTTAAGTTTATTGTCGTCCTCAACAATGCTTATTGTTGATAATTCAATCTCCTCTGATTTATTACTTTTCACACTGATTTTATATGATTTATGATTTTTACAATAGATATATAGGATAAATAATGATAGAAGTATAATTTTTGTTACTATTAAGACGGTTCCGATTGTAATGGTATTTCTAGTAGTTACATATTTTATTTCTTCTATTTTATTTAGATTTTCCATGTTTTCTAATTGTACGTTTTCAAAATTTGGTTCTGTTATATAACCAGTAATGTCTTGTATTGGATTTAAAGTAAGGATTTGTTGAAATTCTTTTATTTTATTTGTTAATGTTTTTCCTAATACTTCTAGTTTACAGTTGCTAAATCTAATGACATATGTGCCTTGTCATGGGTATGTCTTTTCGTTACAATTATGTTTTACTTTTTCTGCAATATTTACAGCTACAAGTAATCCTTTTTCAATTTCCGTTACATATGTGTTGTTACTAATTTTTATAATACATTTAGTACTTTTACAGTCTAGTTTATTAGTTAGATATTTTACATATTTTTCTTCTTCGAAATAATCTCTACTACTACTTTACTTATGTTAATATTTAAAGTTTCAGAATTTTTATTAGGAATTTTCGTTACATAATATGATAACATAGGTTGCGTAAGAATAGGTATGTTGATTACAAAAATCATAGTACTTTCCTTAATAAATACGTTTATATTAATTTCTTTTAATTCGTCAAATGTTAAATTGAATTCATCAATTTCATCGTGTGTGAGTATTGATCTTGACATTATTCCAGTTCTGGCAGAATTTACATTATCTATCATTTTTTCAAGTTCGTCTTTGATAAGTTGCAAATTATGATTAAGTTGCATATTAATCAATATTTTGTTTGTTTGGTTAGTGGTATTATTTATTTCGGTTACGAATTATTTATAGAGTTTATTTGTCTGATTTATGTTTATTACAATGTTATATATATTATTTTGGAATGCATTATTTATTGTTATTTGTTTATTACTGTTTTCTATTATTGCGTGGTTATTTGTGTCTATTATTTTGAGGTGTTCTGTTATTTCTTCAAAGTCATTATTGTCCATTAAGCTAAATAGCCATTTATTTGCTATTCCGATAGGGTTTATTAGTCCGCGTTTATTTCTTAAATTTTTATTTTTGTTAGGGGAATTGTTAAAATGAAGTAGTTCGACGCGTATTGTTTTTATTGTTTCCAAGTTATGCGGGTTTTGTTCTTTTTCTTTAGATATTCGGTTATGTGCGTATTCGTATTGTTGAAGGTCGATTTTATGATAGATACGTTTAGTTCCTTGAATTAACTTTACTGGGCCCTTTTTTATTAGAATGATACCTGATTCTGATTCTACATTTTCTATGGTAATTTCTGCTTTGACTGTTGTTGGAATGAATGCTGCTAATAATATTACTATCAAGAATGTTTTGAATGTAAGGATCTGAAATAAAAGTATATAGTGTATTTTCTTAGGAAAGTAGTTTTCCTTTCATTATTTCTAAAATGATTCTCTGTCTAAGATAAATTATGTTTTCTTGTGAGAAACTAAGATTTTTGTCTCTTGACAGGTATTCTGCAGTGGTACATAGAAAGATGCCACAATCGTCATTGTTATTTTGTTGTGGTGAATTTTTTACGTTTTCTAAACTGAATGATCCGTTTAGGGGTTGTTTTAATTTGTCACAAGATTCGTTTTCCAAATATTCTCTAAGCTTTTCTAGTATTGTATTATTTGTGTTACCTAATGAGTCACAGTATTTAATTGTTTTATTTCCGAAGTTAATTGGTGCTAATGTCCAATGATTATTGTTTAAGTGTATCGGAATTAGGAGTATGTCAAATGAAAATATATTAATTTTACGTGTCCATCGTTTTACTGCACTCAATCCTGATGTGGAAAGGGTTTGCATAAAGAATGTACTCATGCAATGTACTTTAGGTAAACTTTTGGATTCTTTACTGCGCTCAGAAATTAGGTTAAGATAGAAATTTGTTATTTGATCGTTTATCCATCTGTCGTTTTCCAAAGTTTGAATGTCAATTCTGTATATGGTTAATTTAAATTTTGACGTTAAAATTTCATTAGGGGGCCCATTGTGTAGTGCGTTTTCTATTATTAAGGTTTGTTCGTATGAAAGTACGGTTTCTTTTGTTTGCAATGGTTGAGTTACTTTTTCCGTTTTATTTGTAAATATCTTTATTCGTTTAACCCTGCTTGGATGTATTTTAGCTGGATATATATTATTTTTAGTTTTCTGGAATATATTTCCTGAATTGTCTTTCGTTATTTCGATTTTTCTATACTTATGTTTTTCTTCATGTCTCTCATTTTCGTAATTTTTTGTATATATTTTATCGTCATTAATTTCTGGTTGCTTTTCTCTATTCTTGTTTTGATATTCAATCCATTTTAGCTTTCTATTCGTTTGTAACTTGTTTAATTTATTTTTGTCGATTTTTCCGTATTGAACATCAATTGGTTTTGCTAAACTTGAGGTGTCTATTGTTTGATTATAATATTCTTTTGCTTTAAGGACTTATTCTACAGTGTTTAACTCAGATTCCGTTAAGGATAATACTCTTATTTGTTCAAGAAGTGTACTATGACATCTGCTCATGTCGGAGTTTCCGGTGGGAGATTTCGGGGATGTGAAATGAAATTCCATGTTTTGTTTTCTAAAGTACTCTGACACTAACTGTATTGAATTCATTATCTGCGATGCATGTTTTAGGTTTACCTGATATAGCATTTCTTTCTCGGATTAGTTGTACAAAGGTGGTTGAGTTTTTATCGGTTGTTTCTTTAGTGTACAAATGTTTTGAAAATTTATCTATTGCCGTAAAAAACTGTCGTTTACTGATGGAAAATATATCTATATGTACTATTTCGTTAATATCTAATGGAGTTTGTGTAATTTTAAATTCGGGTTTTATGGGTTTTCTGTTGTATTTTGCTAAATTGCAAATTTCGCAGTTGTTGATGAATTTTGTTATAAATTTGAGGATGCCGTTGAAATAGTATTTGCTTTTTATCTCCAAGTAATTTTTCATTATTCCTCTGTGGTTACTTTGTTCGTGGATTTTTCGGATTATTTCGAAACATTGTTCTTCATTTAGAATGCCGGTTACGTGGTGTGTACATTTTATGAATTTCAAGTTTTTGTTGTTAGAGTATAATTTTAATAAGGTTAACTGTACTTTATTCCAAAGGTTATCGTTAAGTTCGCAATATATTCCTATTTGTCCTTGCTCTGGAATATAACCTCTAGGTATGTTAATTAATTTATTTTCGTTGTTTATTTCGGACTCTTCGATAAATATTTTCCCTTTCTTTTTAATAGTTTTATTTTCTTTTTGTTTTACTTTGCAGATTATTATTTGAGTTTTGTAGATGTTGACTATAATTTCTTTAATAGGGATTATATCGTTTTGGTCCTCATACCCTGAATGAATTGTTGCATTTTCGGTATGCATGTCAGCGTCTGCATTGTTTCCTAGGCTTTTTCCGGTTAAAATGTTAATTTCGCATTTGTCTGCGTTTGTTCTGCTCAAAAAATCTGCGACTTTGTTGTCCTTTCCCTGAACATATTGAATGTCAAAATTATATTCATTTAGCTTAATTTTCCAACGTTGTAGCTTTGAGTTAGGCTCTTTTAGGTTACATAACCAAACAAGGGGTCTGTGATCCGTTTTGATATCAAATTTTACACCATATAAATAGGGACGAAAAAATTGAGTTGGCCAAACAATAGATAATAGTTCTTTTTCTATTGTCGAATAGTTACGTTCATGCTCGTTTAGAGTTCTGCTGGCAAAAGAGATGGGATGTCCATTTCGTGAAAGGACTGCTCCAATGGCTTTGTTTGAAGCGTCAGTTGTAAGAACAAATTTTTGTTTAAAATCGGGGTATCTGAGAATGGGGTAATTAGTCAGAAGATTTTCCAGCTTTTCGAAAGATGCGAAGTATTTAGGACCATCGGGATTGATTTTGTTGGATTTTTTTACAGCGTCCGTTAAAGGTGCTGCAATTTTTGCATAATTATTTATGAACCTTCCGTAGTATCCTGTGATACCGAGAAATGATTTAATTTCAGTAGTAGTATTGGGGCCTTTCAGATTTTTTATGACGTTTATTTTTTCGGGGTTTGGTTTTATTCCGTAGACTGTTAGTATGTGACCAAGATATTCCGTTTGTTTCGAAAAGAAATTACATTTATCAATTTGTATTTTTAGTTTGAATTTTCATACCGTATCAAATATTTTTTTAATGTTTGTTTCCATTTCTTGGATTGACGTTGCAAATATTTCGTAATGTCCTTGGGGGGGGGGGGGGGTAGAAAAAGCGGCCTTAAATCGATCATTTTCGTTGTTTTCGATTTGGTGAAAACTTTTTGCTAGATCTAAGGACGTGAAATACTGTGCTCTTCCCAGTTTGTCGAATATCGAATCGATGTTGGGGATCGGAAATTTATCGTCTATAGTTTCGTCGTTTAGTTTAGTCAATTAATATTCTCCATTTCTGTTTTCCGAAGTTGTCTAATTTTTTTGGGTTCAACCCATATAGGAGCATTGTATGGAGAGTTCGAAGGTTTTATTATCCCTTGTTTCAACATATCGTTGATTTGGGTTTCAACCTCTTTTTCGTGGATACGTTGAAAGCGGTAGATTTTCGAGTATAAAGGCTTATTACTTTTCGTAATAATCTGGTGTTTAGTTTGGGTTCTTTCCTTCTACATAAAAAAGATCCTAATATTCGTTGTGTATTTTTACCGTACCGTACCGTACCGCCTAAGCCATGTACTGATATAGGATTGGTTAATTTAAATTTTGGGTTTTTACAAAGGATATTTTTATCTATGCTGGATATAGAAGCGCCGGTTGTCTATGAGTGTAGGAATGACTTCGTCATCAATGGTAAGGTTAATTATTGGTTAATGGTTTCCGAGGCAGTTAGCTGAAAATTTGTATCCATAGGTTCAAAATTTCGATTATCTAAATTTCTAGGATTTTGTCTACATCTGTCGGAATTATCTTATTGCATTGGTTCAGGGTGATTATTGGGACGGTTGTAATTGTTGTTATGATTGTTAGGTCAGTTATAGTTATTATAAGGACGATTATAATTGTTATTATTATAGTTGTTGGGACGATTAAAGTTGTTTGGACGAGTATAATTATTTGGACGTTTAAAATATTCGGACGATTAAGGTTATCTGGACGAATGTGATTATTAGGACAACTTTGGAATTGACTTTGTCGAAAATTAGTTTGTCTATGTCGATAATTTGGTATTTGATAATTATTTACGTTTTGGTTCTGTCTGGAATTATGTTGAAGGTTGAATACATTTGAATCTGTGCTTTGTTGTATTTCCCTTAGGATTTTATAAGCTTGATTTAAAGTTTCACAGTTTCTGGTTTCTAATAGGTAAGACTTGTATTCTGGTAAAATTGACTTGAATTTATTTAGTATGAGACTCTCGTTTCGGATTGGGTTAAATTCGTTATGCAAATTTCGATGAGGGTCTTGCAAATATTTCGTATTTAACTTATTTAATATTTTTTTTAGTGTGAAATAGCTATCGTCTATACTTTTGTAACTTACTTTATGTACCTGGGTTACTAGCGTGCTGTATGTCTCGTTGACTCCGAATTTTGTTATGAGGATGTTTTTCACTGTTGGTCACGTTGGATCTGGAACTTTTTGTACGGTATTTCTCGCTTCACCTTGTAATTCAAGTTTACCAAGGTGCATTTTTGTTATATTTATTTACAGATTCATATTACAGACTAATCCAATAACAAGATGAAAATGAATAGTAAAAAATATGGCTAATTAAATAAACAATGTTTAAGCATATGCTTGAAGGTAAAAATTGAAAGGGGAAACGGACCAAGTTGCAGAGCGTTATGGTTTCTGGGAAGGCGTAACATCGGAGAGTGAAAGAAAGTTTCCGTTCTAGCAAACGGTATGACAAATAAATCATCACATCTAGTAGCACTAGAATAAATTAGACGTTGGTGTAGTCGAAAGAGAAAACATTCATCTAGAAAGAGTCTACGTGATTTCAGGGTAGGAAGATGAAGCAGGGACAATCGCTCTTAATAGGATTTGTATGGAAAATGAAACTTAAATAGAAGGAAACAAGTAAATTTACGCTGCACAGATTCAAGCATAAAGTCTAGGTATTGATGACTTGTGAACAATACTCAAGGATGGGACGGACGAGGCTAGTGTAAAGGCAAATGCAGGATGAGATGTCAGTAAACGTATTCGAATGCCTAAGTACAAACCCAACGACACGAAAAGCACGCGAGGAGATTGACTCAATGTGAGCATCAAATTTAAGCCTAGGATTAAAAATCACTCGCAAGTCACTAAATTTGACAACTGTGGAGAGCGGAATATTTTGTATGGCATGAGTGTGAGTAACTGTACTAGGTTTCAGCGAGAAAGACATTTTGTGACACTTTCTTATATTCAACGAGAGACAATTACATTGACACCAAGTATCTAGAGCATCTAAATTCAATTGGAGGGCATAGCAGTCCTCCTGAGAGCGGATGGCTCTGAAAACTCTTAGGTCATCGGCATATAGTAGGCAATGGAAGTTAATAACGAAGGGAAGGTCATTAATATAAAGAAGGAAAAGAAGAAAACCTAGAATTGAGGATTGCGGAGCTCCGGAGGCAGGATGGAAAGGAGTTGAGAACGCACCGTAGACACCAACTCGGAAAGATCGGTTGCTACTATATGATGAAAGCCAAGAAAGCACAGGACCATGAAAACCATACTGTGCTAGCTTTTTGTGCAGTGTAGAGTGATTGACGGTATCAAAGGCTTTGCTAAAATCAGTATAGACAACGTCAACTTGGAATTGATTGTCAAGAGCCTTCGCAAATATTTGAGAAAATTCTAGGAGATTTGTATTGGTGGAACGGTTTTGTAGGAAACCATGCTGTACACGAGAGAGTCTACAATTCAGTACTGAATAAATCTTATTGTAGACGATACGCTCTAGGAGTTTGGGAAAACAAGAAAGTAAAGAAATGGGACGATAGTTTGTGACATTTGAGGGAGAACCAGTCTTGAGTACTGGAAAAATGTTAGCTTGTTTCCAACAATTAGGAAAGACGCCCGATGATAAGCTAGAACTGAAAATATAAGAAAGAGGAACGCATAAAGAGGAAGATAAGGATTTGATGAAAATATTGGGAAGTCTGTCGGGTCCACGACCAATACTAGAATCTAAAGAATCGATTAAGATTTGGATCTCCGTGGGGTTAGTGTCTATCTTCACTAACCCCATCAAGTGATGGACGAAAGAGAAAAGGAGGATTAGTATAATTACGGGAATCCAAGGGAGAGTGAGTTGAGGAAAAAAAAATTGCGAAAATTTCACAGATTTGTTCAGGAGAGGAACTATGATTTTGGTTCAAACAAACAGTGTTGGGAATGTTGGGAGGCGACTTTAGTGAGCAAACATGAAACCAAAACGGTTTGGTTTGACCGGAAAAGAGGGATTGTTCTATATTAGCGAAGTAATTAACCTTTGCATCTCTAATTTCAGATTTAGCAGAGTGACGGAGCTTGGAAAAGACGTCCTAGATGCTTTGAAACGACGATAAGCTTAATCCTTCGGTTTCAGTGCATCTAAAACAAGACAATTTAGCCAGGGAGGATCGCTGCTTTTGACGTGTCTGCGGTAAGGAGTGAAACGGGAAATTTAGTTCTCAAGAAAGGAGTAAAATTTTAGAAGTACGTCTTCACAGCCAAGATTATCGAAAAAGATAGCCCAGTCTACTGAAGATAGTTCATGCGACATTGCAACGTAGTTCGCTTTCCAAAAGTTGAGTTTAAGTTGCTTACGCATACTCTGAGCTTTGGGAAAACAAAAAGAGATTTCGAACAAAAGAGGCGGATGATGAGGATCGGGGAACATGAGGGAAAGGAGCAGGAGTTAAAGTTTATTATCAGGAACTGCATTCGATAAAATAAGGTCTAGAAGTCTATCATTCAAGTTAATGACGTGATTAAATTGAGAGAAGCTTGACAGAGATGAAAAGTTGATGAAAAGGTTAGATGAACGATTAGACGAAATGATTTTAATACAAGGAGAAGTGAGCCAGTCAATGGAAGGAAGATTGAAATCACCACAAATAATAATACGAGAAAAAGCATTGAGGGAGAGACAAAACTTGTTAAGGGACAAAAGGAACGATTCGTATAGCTCAAGGGGAGAGTTACACGAAAAGTAGGTAGAAGATATGTACAAAAGGGTAGAAGGGTCAGCGTATACTTTAACAAAAACACATTCAATGAGAGGAGGAGTAAGAAAGCCATCGCATAGAGCGCTGGAAAGACAACTCTTGACAGCTAGTAAAACTCCACCACCATCAGTTTTCGTGGAGAGGCTGCGGTCACGATCTTTTCGATAAACTGTAAAATTCTGAAAGAGTTCAGAGCTATAGACTCCAGAGTGAAGCCAAGTCTCTGTCAAACACATAATGGAGTCGTTTGCTTCGCGTTCGAAGTCTAACTCTTAATTCGTCTATGAATTTCCATCCATGCCCTTTTCATGAATTTCGTACGCTTTTTGTGCGTTTCAAGTAAAATTAGCCCTTTCTAAAACAGCTTAATTTGAAATGTCATATTTCAAGATAAAAATCGCTGTGATACTAGTGTCCTATTACAAATTTTCAGTTGACGACCCTATTTACTTATTTGACTGAGTTGTATTTATCGGACGCGATGTGATTTTGTTTATATTATGAAATTCGAAAATTGTTTCATTATTTCTATGGTTTATGACTTTCTAGAGTTTGTGACCTTTATGACTTTTTAGAGTTATGAGTTTCTAGAGTTTATGACTATATAGATATAATCAATCATATCATCTACGGGAGCGTCCACTGATTACGTAAGGATTTTGGTGGATGTGGGGGAGTGGATTGGTTTGATTGAATATTCACGCAAAATCCATCGTAGGGGGAAAGGTGACAAAGCCTTTTCTACGTTATTTGTTATTTTCATATCGATGCTTGAAGGCCAAAAGAGCGTGAGCAAAAATGAATGCAAATTTTTGTAGTGTTGTAGTGTATTCCTGGTTCCAAACCCAGGACTAGCCTATACACAACTACCAGAACCCAGAAGCTCCCAAAATATAATGTCCCACAGCTCATCCTCAATTATCTTTTAGCAAAGATCTTAACCTCCATTCGGTATTGCAGTTTTTTTTCCTTGCTCACAACCGTGTGAAACTCTAGAGGATCACTGAACCTAGAGTAAACAAAAACATAATTGGGACAACGCAAAGTGCATTAATGTAAGCAATATTGCAATCTTGCAAGTAAGCGAATTCCGTGAGAATTAATTTGAATCGCGATCGATTGGTTAGGGTAAATAGATTTAAGACTAGAGTAGGGATTTTTATATGATAAGCAATTTAATGTACATAACAGTAAGCAAAATTTTACAATAAAAGAACTGACTGAGCTGAGGCTCGGAAGAATTAGTGTTCTCACAGTACAACGAGTTGGTTGTTATTTTAGAATACGTTGCCTACTATTCGGCAACTCAACTGCCTGATACTTTGGCAATTCCCTCTATAGAAATATCGGCTGCCTGTCCACTCGGACTGCGCCAAATATGTGGCAACCTAAGGGATGCCTGTAGGTGAATCGTAACTTTTATTTTACTTCTCTCTTTTGACGAAATCGTATCTTTAGAAGAGTGAAGTCCATATCATTAGAGGAGTATCGACTCAGAAGACAACGTGAGTCCTCACTCGGCGATCCTGATTTATTACTTGGCGTTCCAGCATCTTCACATGGCGATCCTGCCATTACATTACAATCTTTACATGGCGATCCTGCAACCCACGAACCTGCGATACACGATCCTGCAGCCCACGTACTCGATCAACTGGCAGAGGATTTAGAAGAAGGCGAAATTAATGAAATCCAGTCGGACGAAGAATTTCACAGGGTGTTCGAAAGATGTCTGATCCGCAACGCGAAATTTAACAGGACAGAAGAGCGACGTGAAGAATATGTGCCTATGCCGGTATCCAAGGCACCCAACTACAATCCGACACCGCTACCCGGACCACGAAGAAGACACATTGAGGAATTTGTAAAAAAACAACCTGAAGATCGTCCAAAAATTATCAAACTAAAGCGAAGGCGACGAAAAGGAAAAATTTTCAATCAACGATGCGAAAAAGCGATACTACATCGATTGATATCAATATCAGCAGGCGAAACTAAAATAAAATTCTCAAATAGGTTAAATAGCCTAAAAAAAATAATTTAAATATAATCTGAACACAAAATTATAGTAATACAAAAAAAGTGGGATCATAAATAATAAAAATTAAATAAATAAATGTAAAAATGGGCAATACTTGTAGTAATAATTCCAATATACTTATAGAATATAAAAAAACTATAAGTACCACGATCATCTTTTCAATAATCTTGGTGTTCCTATACTTGTATAATAGCAAGCAAAAGAGATATGCTAGGAAAATCGTGGACAGAAACATTCCAGCGAATAGGGTCAATGTTTAATTTATCAAGTATAATGACAGTTTACAGATGCCTGCAAACAGAATAAAATTTCTATGAACTGAATTACAGACTATTTCCTCAAATTTGAAAAAAAAACTAAGACCTACACGGTTAAAACTGTGGAAGAAAAACTAGAAGCAGTAATAAAAATTCAAAATGAATGTATTAACCTATTCAGCCAAATAAGAGAAGGCACAGAATTTGATCTCAAATTAACTGTATCCAATGTTTGCAAGGCATTAATTTCAGCATTAACTGAACGATTAAACGCAGAATATATCTCAGTAAAAATAGAAGACGAAATAACCTATACTGCAATAGCAGACTTTAACATTGAGACGGCAATTAAAACAATACCGAATTTTGACGGTAAATTTTCTGAGCTGGAGACTTTTCTAATAGTAGTGAAACTCATCGGTAAAAGACTTTCACCAGAAGGAAAAACAGAATTATTAAACTTTGTATTACATGTGAAACTAAGCCCTAATGTTACGACATCGTTGAACACTTCAGACATTCCAGACTTGGACCATTTTGAAACTGAACTGAGACGAAAATACAAAAATCCAAAAACTATCCCGCAAATACACACACAATTATCTACGGTCACACAGAAACGACTACCCATTTCTGTCTACAAAGACAAAATATTAACTTTAGTCAATGAGCTAAATCAGCTCCAGATAAGTGAACTAGGTCCGAACCCAATCCAGGCTGCAAAACAAGCCATACAAAGCGTAAACGACACATACGCATTAACAGTGTTCAAAAACGGTCTGAACGACCAGATAAGGGAGACAATATTCGCTGCGAGACCTAAGAATCTAGGTGAAGCAATTTCTCTTGCGACAGAAGTTGAGAGTACCGAAACGCAGCAAAATAGTGTTTTACATATAAACAGATTTAATAGGTATCCAAACAATAGAAATACAAATCATATAAGTAGAAATGATTATAATCCCCAAAATATCAGATATAGGCCGCGTGATCACTTTCAAAATAATCAATATGTCAATAATCGAAATTACGACGGTAATAGACCCGCGAATAACCAAAATTACAACAATAGAAATTTTACCCGCGCTAGAAATTTCCAAACAAATAGAAATTGCAACAACTCTAGAAACGGAAATATTCGCAATAATAGAAATTATTCAAACAATAATAACACTAGAAGAATTCACGTAATATCGGACCAGGGAAACTCGACAGCTCCCCGAGAGGAATTAGGCAACCTCCCGGAAGAATAAAGGTAAACAAAGCCAAAAACAATGTAAAAACCAAAACTAACAAAATATATAGGATAACGGGTATTAGCACTAATTACATTAACATTTATAATAAAAATGAGAATAGACACCTGAAGCTACTAATAGATACAGGTGCAGACATATCAATATTAAAAACTTATAGTTTAATTCGCAGAAGTATCGATATTCAGCCCGAAAATAAATGTAAACTCACGGGCATAACAGAAGATACCACAATGTCTCTGGGAACAACCCAACAACAATTTATCATCGAGAATGAGATGATAACAAATACTTTTCACATAGTAGATGAGGACTTTCCAATTGAAACTGATGGTATATTAGGAAGAGATATACTCAGTAAATATATGTGCAAAATAGACTTCGAGCCTTATACTATTACCTTTTGCATCCTTGACAAAGATGTTACAATACCTATGTACACAAGAAAAATCAATATGGCACATGTTGTCATCCCGGCTAGAACTGAAGCCATGATACCAATAGAAATCGATAGAACCGAAGACAGCATCATTCTTAACAATGAAATACAAAATGGAGTATTTTTAGGTAACTGCATTATCCCATCAAAAGGTGTATGCCACATTAAAGTGCTTAACACTAACGACCACGGCATAACACTAACAAATTTTAATTTAGAAGAAGAACTTTTGAAAAATTACAACATTTTGAAAACAAAAGAAACTTTCGATAACAAGCGTTTAAACCGGTTGCTAGACGTCATAAGTACAATTAGCTTAGATGAACAAGCAAACACGAGCTTGCTAGATACTATTAAACAATATCAAGATGTTTTTCACCTTGAAGGGGAACAACTAAGTAAGAATAACTTTTACAAGCAAAGGCTCAATACCACTGATGATACACCGGTATACATAAAGAATTACCGATTACCACAAACACAAAACGAGGAAATACAAAAACAAGTCCAGGAGTTGGAGGATAACGATATAGTAGAACCTTCTATAAGCCCGTACAACTCACCATTGCTAGTCGTACCAAAGAAGAGTTCTGACGATACTAAGAAATGGAGACTTGTTGTTGACTTCAGAAAGTTGAACGACAAGTTAGTCAATGATAAATTCCCATTGACAAGGCTGGAAGATGTGCTCGACAAACTAGGTAGAGCCAAATACTTTTCCACCTTAGATATGACGAGTTCTTTCCACCAAATTGAACTTGAGAAAGACTCAAGACCATTGACAGCATTTTCCACTAGCAACGGACACTATCAGTTTAAAAGGTTACCATTTGGACTCAAAATATCCTCAAACAGTTTTCAAAGAATGCTTACCATCGCACTAACGGGTTTAAGTGATTCAGCTTTTTTTTATGTCGACGACATTATGGTCTTTGGATGTAGCATCAAACACCATAATGAGAATCTATCAAAAGTTCTACAAAAATTACGCAGATACAACCTCAAACTTAATGCAAAAAAGTGCAAATTCCTCAAATCATACGTCGTATATTTAGGACATTTGATTACAGCAGACGGTGTACGAACTGACCCTGCTAAACACGAAGTGATAAAAAACTACCCAATCCCTAAAAATTCAGATGACGTCAGAAGATTCGTAGCATTTTGCAACTATTACCGGCGTTTCATCCCAAATTTTGCAGAAACGGCAAAGAGCTTGAATTCTCTGTTGAAGAAAAAAGCACCGTTTATTTGGGAAGAAGAGCAGCAAAAAGCATACGATCTACTTAAACAAAAATTAATCTCACCACCAATACTCCAATACCCAGATTTCGAAAAACCTTTCATTTTGACTACTGATGCATCAAATTTTGCACTAGGTGCGATTCTGTCACAAGGAGAGATTGGTTCTGATTTACCCATCTCATACGCGAGTAAATCATGAAACAAACATGAACTGAACAAACCAATAATTGAAAAGGAACTTTTGGCGATACACTGGGGTATAAATTTCTTCAGACCATATTTATATGGACGAAAGTTTACCGTAGTATCAGACCATAGGCCCTTAGTATCGTTGTTCACGCACAAAAACCCATCCTCCAAGTTGACGAGAATAAGATTAGACTTATCAGACTATGATTTTGAAATAGTGTATAAAAAAGGTAACATAAACACAAATGCAGATGCATTGTCAAGAATACAAATTGACTCAGAAATCCTAAAATCTATGATACCTCCAACAAACGACGAAAGTATCAGGAAAAAACTCATGGCGATAACAAGAATCAAAGCGATAAAACAGCAAAATAATAAAAGTACTAAAATCGATAAGGACAACGACAACCGAAAACGAGAGACTGACCACCTCTATGCATGCGGTTGTACATCGCTATCCGATATAACAGGGGTATTAAAAGTAAAATTTAATATGTTGCGCAACAACAATGAACGAAATATAATAATCTCAAAAGAGAACGATGATTTAATGGTCCATAGTGATAAAGCTCGCGAGAAATACGTTTCCGCCAGCGATAAGCTAAGTGTGAAAATTCGCGATAACCTTAACGATAAATCTAACACGAAACTAGTTTCTGTATTGAGGTAGTTAATGAATTATTCGCAGAATAATAATATAAATGAGCTAGCTCTATCTAACGAAGATATTATATAGATATAGGTACGTACCCAAAGATGAATTTAAAAAATTTTATAATACGTTGCAACGAAATATGGATATCCAATTGAAAATAATGATATATAAATCCCCTTAAAGAATAGATAACATCGCTGAACAGAACAATCTTATTGAATTCCACGAATCACCACATGGTGGACATACAGGAATACGCAGAACGCTTCTTAAATTAAAACAAAGATACTGTTGGAAGGACATGAGTAGGATGATAAAGCATTACATCAACAATTGCGATAAATGCAAATTCAATAAAATAACTAAGCACACAAAGGAAAGAATGATTAAAACCGATACACCTTCTACTAGTTTTGAAATAGTAAGTGCGGACATCATTGGTCCCTTAAGACTCTCAAACAACTATCGATACATACTAACCATACAATGCGAATTAACTAAATATATCACAGCTATACCCATAGAAAATAAGGAAGCTAAGACAGTAGCAAAGGCCTTAGTAAACAATTTTATACTACAATACGGTCATTTAAAAATTTTAAAAACCGATTTAGGGACAGAATTTACCAATAATCTCCTAAAAAACATTTGCGACTTATTACAAATTAAACAAATTTTTTCAACTCCGTACCACCACGAAACGTTAGGTGTAGTAGAAAGAAACAACCGGGTCCTCAATGAATACCTGTTAGCATTCGTTGATGACAATAACTGGGACGAATGGATACCATATTATACATTCTCGTATAATACAACCCCACACGTGGACACTAAGTACACACCATACGAACTAGTGTTCGGAAAACTCTCACACTTACCGACTGACACTTTCGAAAACACAGACAAAATTTATGACATAGAAAACTATGCGAATGAGTTGAAACTACGATTAGAGATTTCTTCAGCAAAAGCAAAAAGCATTATAGAAAAATTAAATTAGCTAGAAGCAATAAAGAAGTATATACGAAACCTATTAAGCTAGATATTGGTGATCTGGTACTAATAACAGCTGAAAACCGTAAAAAACACCAAAAACCATACAAAGGCCCATATATAGTAAAAGATATAAATAATGTAAATACACTAGTAGAAATAGAAAATAAGGAGAAATGGATACATAATAATAGACTTAAATTACACAAAAAACTTGTACAAACACAATAAATACTTTTTTACATATACCACTACAATGTAAAAACTATTGTAATTAAACAGCATATATAATATAAGAAATAATGTAATATTGTAACAAGAATAAGCATAACTGTAAAACAAAATACCACAACCAATCAGGCGTATTTGCTAACAAATACTTTTCTAAAGGAATGGGGTGTAGTGTATTCCTGGTTCCAAACCCAGGACTAGCCTATACACAACTACCAGAACCCAGAAGCTCCCAAAATATAATGTCCCACAGCTCATCCTCAATTATCTTTTGACAAAGATCTTAACCTCCATTCGGTATTGCAGTTTTTTTCCTTGCTCACAACCGTGTAAAACTCTAGAGGATCACTGAACCTAGAGTAAACAAAAACATAATTGGGACAACGCAAAGTGCATTAATGTAAGCAATATTGCAATCTTGCAAGTAAGCGAATTCCGTGAGAATTAATTTGAATCGCGATCGATTGGTTAGGGTAAATAGATTTAAGACTAGAGTAGGGATTTTTATATGATAAGCAATTTAATGTACATAACAGTAAGCAAAATTTTACAATAAAAGAACTGACTGAGCTGAGGCTCGGAAGAATTAGTGTTCTCACAGTACAACGAGTTGGTTGTTATTTTAGAATACGTTGCCTACTATTCGGCAACTCAACTGCCTGATACTTTGGCAATTCCCTCTATAGAAATATCGGCTGCCTGTCCACTCGGACTGCGCCAAATATGTGGCAACCTAAGGGATGCCTGTAGGTGAATCGTAACTTTTATTTTACTTCTCTTTATTGACGAAATCGTATCTTTAGAAGAGTGAAGTCCATATCATTAGAGGAGTATCGACTCAGAAGACAACGTGAGTCCTCACTCGGCGATCCTGATTTATTACTTGGCGTTCCAGCATCTTTACAGTGTACTAAGAGTACACTTTACTCTGTCTAGACGTCATATATCATTCATAATGACGATCAGCCATAAGGACATATTTAGATCGAGCATGCACAATTCCCACGTGCATGCATTGCTCAGCGTAATGCTCTAAGTGGCTCATGGCTGGTCAGCGTCTAGACGAGTGTGATGACCTCATAAAATTTGGATCTTAATGACCACGACTATCCGTGGGAACGCGATTTGTTCGTCCTATGCATGATATTGATTTCTTAAACTATGTACATATATTTACATCCCTACTTTTAATTTTAGAGTAAGTTTTCTGTATATAGATTTTTGTATAAAAGAGCTGTAGATTTAGAAATAAAATTAGAGTTAATTCAGAAACCAGACTGCCATATTCGGCAAGTGTTTTGAACTCAAGTAACTCTCCTGCCATATTCGGCAGTACCAGCCTTAATCCCAGATCCTTAGAAATATAGGCATTTCGCGTGCCATTGTGCTTAGCGCTTGTCGCTGAAAAATAGGTAAAGTTATCATAGAGATGACCAATCAGAAAAACAGCACATATTACATGGCGATCCTGCTTATTCGAACCAGAAAGTTTCATACTAAAAAGAAGAATTAAAGGTTTAATTTGTACGTTGACGACGAAAATTGCAATCAAAAATGGAACTTCGCAGAAAGATCTGGAAGACACAAGCAAATCGAAAGAAGACGAAGATGAAGAAGAATTCGCTACGTTATTTACGAGCAGAACACAAAATTTGGCGCACACAATTTATTTAGCGTTAGAGTTAAAAAAACATAAGCATAAAGTCTAATAATGTCCTACATTTTACAAAAAAACCATAATCAAAATAAGAATCGACACAATAGAAATTTTAATAAAAATGACGATAATAAGCATTATAATAACAACCATACGCAAAACTGTATTAATTATAATAGAAATGACACGAGCAACAGATACGACGATAACTATAATAACAACGGGCGATATTACAACAACAATAACAATAATCACAGAAATAGGAACAATCATAATAATAGAAATAATAATAGTTGACAAATTAGAATGGAGTAGAGAATAAACAAAACAATATATATATACAATTTCCAGTAATTGCCCTGACTATATCAAATTATACTGTAAGGATTTAAGTAGGAATCTGACTTTGCTGATAGACACAGGAGCAGACATTTCCATTAGTTAAAATAAGTACCTCTTTAACAAATAACACTAATCACAATAATAGATGCAAACTAACAGGTATCACAACTGAAACAATAACATCGTTAGGAACTGCAAAACTTAGATTACAGCTAGAAAGCTTAATAATAGAAAATTCGTTTCATATAGTAGATGAAACATTCCCTATCGTCACTGATGGTATTATCGGCAGGGATATTCTAGAAAAATTGCACTGCAAAATTGATTATGAGACCTACACGATAACCTTTTATGTTAACAACGAAGAAATAATCATCGCAATGAACACTAAACCTATAAATGTATTTCAATTAAGCATACCCGCAAGATCCGAAATGATATTGCCAGTCGAATTGATGAGAGAAGAAGACAATCTAGTACTAAGCAAAGAGATTCAAGAAGGAGTATATATAGGCAACTCTATCATACCAGCAAAAGGTATATGCCATATAAAAGTTTTGAACACCAACGAGAAAGCGGTCAAACTCCACAAATTCGAAATCGAAACAGAACCCCTAAGAAATTACATTATACTGCAGAATAACCAACATAGAGGGAAACCAGATCCAGAACATTTGGAAAAGTTAATCAAAGGTATTTAATCAGATAACAATGATGTAGAAGCTATGAACAACCTGATGGGAATAATTGAAGAGTATCAAGATGTATTTCATTTACAAGGCGAAAAATTAAGCGTGAATAATTTTTACAAACAAAAAATCGAACTTTCGGATAACACTCCAATATAGGCGCAGTTCTCTCACAAGGAGAAATTGGATCTGACTTACCGATTTCATACGCCAGCAAATCTCTAGGCAAACATGATATCAACAAGCCGATTATTGAAAAAGAATTGCTCGCGATACACTGGGGAATAAATTTCTTCAGGCCATACTTGTACGGCAAGAAGTTTATTGTGGTTACTGACCACAGACCCTTGGTATCTCTTTTCTCACACAAAAACCCTTCATCAAAATTGACCCGAATTAGACTCGATTTATCCGACTACGATTTTGAGATTATTTTTAAACAAGGCAAAATGAATTGCAACGGTGATGCTTTATCGCGAATAAAATTAGATTCCGATATACTCAAAACTATGATTCCTCCAGAAAGAGATGAAAACGTTAAAAAACTGTTGGCAGTTACAAGGGGTATGTCTGTGAAACGTAAGACAGACAAAGTTAATAAAGATATTAGAAAGGAAAAACCCAATACACAAGTGAAGCCTGATCAACTTTACGTATGGGATTGCACTTCAATATCAGAAGTGAAGAAAGTTAAGAAATTGAAATTTATGCTGCGCAAAGATAATAAATTCGATATCGTCAGAACAAACGACGAAATTATTGTATACTGTAGTGATAAAGTTACCGAGAAATACGTTTCCGCTAACGAAAGCTATCAGTGAGCTCACATACATTAAGATCGAATAGTAAAATCGACAACGATAAGTCCAGTGCGATATACGTATCCACCATGGAAAAGTTGTTAGATAAAATTCTCGAGATGAAAACATATGAATTAGGGCTATCAAATAATGATGATATCTTCAATATAATAACAAAGGAAGATTTTAAGAATATAATAAATACGTTGCAACGAAGTAAAAAATATGAAAGTCGCGCAAAATTATGTATAATGATGTATGAACCCCCAAAAAATATATTAGATACTGCAGTACAACATCAATTAATAAAAGAATATCACGATACGCCACACGGAGGACACTTAGGAATCAGAAAGACGATACTCAAACTTAAGCAAAGATATTGCTGCAAAAATATGAACAGCATGACAAAAAAATATGTTAATAATTGTGAACAATGTAAAATTAACAAACAAATAAGAAATACAAAAGAAAAGATGATTAAAACAGATACTCCAACAACGAGTTTCGAAACCTTAGCAATCGATGTAGTAGGTCCATTAAGAATATCAAACAATTATAGATACATTCTAACTATGCAGTGTGAACTCAGTAAATTTGTAGTTGCATCTCCATTAGAAACTAAAGATGCAAAAACAGTTGCATCAACATTAATCAATGAATTTATATTAAAATACGGTCATTTTAAGATATTAAAATCAGACCAAGGTACCGAATTTACAAATACCTTAATGCAAGAAATTTGCAACCTCTTAGATATTAAGCAGATATTTTCTACACCGTACCACCATGAAACTTTGGGTACAATAGAACGTAACCATAGGGTTCTCAATGAGTACATATTAGCTTTTTCCCAAGACTCAGAATGGGACAAGTGGATCCCTTTTTATACTTTTGCTTATAATACCACGCCACACGTAGACACAAACTATACACCCTACGAGTTGATATTTGGCAAATTACCTTACTTGCCAAACGATGTCTTCAACAAGACAAATAAAATCTATGATTGGGACAACTATGTCAACGAGTTAAAAATTCGATTGCAGCATGCACTCAAAAGAGCTAAAGACATAATCGACTTAGTTAAATTAAAACGAACCAATAAAAATGCAAACTTCAATCCAATTAACGTCGAAAAAGACGACTTGGTACTTTTAAAGAAAGGAAATAGAAAAAAGCACGAAAAACCCTTTCAAGGTCCTTTTAGAGTAAAAGAATCGGAAGGTATGAATACTGTAATTGATGTAAATGGAAAATTAAGAGAATTCCATAACAATAACTTAAAGATGTACGAAAAGAAAAATAAATTGTAATATTTCTAATTAGTAATTAAAGTACAGTATCTTGATAATTATAAGACATTAAAAACGAATATCAATATTTGTAAACTACAATCATCTGTAAATCATTTGTAAACCATGTATAGGGTATGACAGAATTTCCATTCGATAAATCGTAGTATTTTGCACTAACTCTCATTAGTACAACACACTAGGAAACCATAGGGGTGTAGTGTACTAAGAGTACACTTTACTCTGTCTAGACGTCATATATCATTCATAATGACGATCAGCCATAAGGACATATTTAGATCGAGCATGCACAATTCCCACGTGCATGCATTGCTCAGCGTAATGCTCTAAGTGGCTCATGGCTGGTCAGCGTCTAGACGAGTGTGATGACCTCATAAAATTTGGATCTTAATGACCACGACTATCCGTGGGAACGCGATTTGTTCGTCCTATGCATGATATTGATTTCTTAAACTATGTACATATATTTACATCCCTACTTTTAATTTTAGAGTAAGTTTTCTGTATATAGATTTTTGTATAAAAGAGCTGTAGATTTAGAAATAAAATTAGAGTTAATTCAGAAACCAGACTGCCATATTCGGCAAGTGTTTTGAACTCAAGTAACTCTCCTGCCATATTCGGCAGTACCAGCCTTAATCCCAGATCCTTAGAAATATAGGCATTTCGCGTGCCATTGTGCTTAGCGCTTGTCGCTGAAAAATAGGTAAAGTTATCATATCATTCCTTAGAGATGACCAATTTAATACAACACTTATTACATTTTGTTATTACGCCTACTGAAGAGATTTTCCCGCGTAGTGGCCATTTTGAATAGTTTCGTTCAAAATTGGCATGACTTCAGCATAATCACAGAATTTGTATTTTTTCATGAGACTAATATTTATTATTTATTTTCAGTTGGTCTTGGAAAACATTGAATATGCAGTCAATAATCGGTTTTATTGCATGTAAAAAGTAATATGTTTTACAAATGATGAGGGAGGTAGTAATTGAGATCTTACGAACACTAAAGAATCTACTAAAAACTACAATTTCTTATTTGATGAAAGCCTTTTAAAGCATATGATCTTGCAAAGTTTTGACTACAAAACATTTTACCATTCAAAGCGTTGATTACCAGAAAAGCACATTTGATTGAAATTTTGTTGGTTTTCAAAATTTAAGCAGTTTTTTTATTAAAATTAAAACACTGAAAACAATTCAAAATCTGCTCAAATTATGCAAATATTATGAAACTAAGATTGACTTTACAACAACGTCTTTAGAATAAAGGTTTAAAGTAGTATCATTCGTATGAACCCTATTTACATGGTAACTTTGAATGATTTTTTATTTAGTTTTTCTTCATAATCATGGAAAAAAATTGGTGGTTTCTCTTCAAAAACTGAAAAGAATGTATAAATTTTATAATCATTTATTACTGTGCTATGCAAATCAGGTTAAATTTTTTTTTATAAAAAACCCTAATTTTTCGCATTTTCCTTTATTTAATTAAAAAACGGTTGAAACGTTTTTTTTATAAATTTAGGAACATCACAAAAATGTTAATACAAGTCGATTGACACCTTATTGATGCAAATTTTATATCTGGTTCGTGAGATATAGTGAATGACAGAAATAACCTTGAAGGTAATGATGATTTTTTATTTAATTTTTCACGTAATCATGAGAAAAAGTTTTGCTGGGTTTTTACAAAAACTGGTAAGTATATAAATTTTATAAACGTTGATTACTTTTTTTCGCAAATCAGGTTAAAAATTTATTGTTATGAAAAAACCTAATTTTTTGCACTTTTTTCTTAAATTAAACAACGGCTCCAACATTTCTTTTAAAGATTTGATAGAATCACTCAAATGTTAATACGCTTCGATTGACACTTTAACGATGCAAATCGTATGTTTGGTTCGCGAGATATAACGCATGACAGAAATGACCTGCAAAGGGGGAAAACAACAAGCCCTGCCCACCAAAATGTCCTAAAAACTAATCAGCTCTTAAGATTGTAAAGATGCTTCGATTGACACCTCAATGAAGTCGATACAACTTTGTTTACGTGAGTTATGCTCGTAGAAAAATGGTCCACGAAGGTACGTACACACATACATATCTCTTTCTAAAAACACTATATATACGTAAAGAAATGTTGAAAATTTCAATTTCGATTTTCGAGGCGATTACAAGAACTTTCCATAACAAAAATTGAGCAGATAGAATCGTCTCAGTCAATTCAGTAAACAGTGTATGTCATTAGCTTGTACTTGAGCTGATCGTTACCAGTCACAAAACCTTTAAAAATTCGTTTTTAAGTGATTTAAAAGCATTCATTTTCAGATATAATCAATCAACACTTATGAGCTAGAAAAACCACATCCATAAATTAAGCTGAAGCAATGCTTTGTCGTCACGATAATATCCCGTAGATAGCATTATTTCACTAGGAAAATAGCTCTTTGTAGTATTCTTCAACAGTTTTTATTCATTAGGTGCCAACGGTCAGAAATAGAGTACTCATCTAGTGAATACTTGGTCATGATTGTTGTGCTTAGAGCATGGGAAATAATAGCCCACGTGCAGCTTCCGAGTGTAAAAAATGATTCTCTAACAGTCGGCACCCGGATGCCAACGTCTTCCGGAAGCTTGAGATTCGAGGACGATAAACAGAGCAAATTTCAAGAGGTGCGTGATCTGACGTGGGCTGACCCGGGTTTTCAAGAAAACCCGCTGTTGAAGAACTCATGTTTACTTTTGTTGTGCAAGACCCAAATTGCAGTACAAGATGAATAGCAAGAGAATTGGGGTTTGGAAGATCAACAGTGCAACTAATTCTTTGCAATGTAAATTTGCACCCTTATCACTTTTCGAAGGTAAAAAAATTCCTTACACAGAATTACGCAAAGCGAGTGGATTTTTGTGAATGACTACAGAGACGAATTGTACAAAGCCAAAATTTTGAAAAAAAATATTCACGGACGAGTACCTCTTCGCCCAGGAAGGAATCTTCAACTGTCACAATCACCATTCGTGAAGGGGGACCAATCCGTATCAGTGGAAATCCACTTATAGGGCCATATATTCCACGGGACCGGTCGAGATTATTGAACAACCTACCACTTTCCTGAAGAAGAAGGATGTAGTTTCAACATGGAGCACTACCACATAGGTACATTTGGAGAAGGTTACAACTCCGCTACACCAATATTTCCAGGATCAATGGCTAGGAAAATAATCCATTAGATATAATAATACCTTTAAGTAGTTGCAAATATAGACACGCACACATGCACACACACACACACATATATATATATATATATATGTATATATAGCCAAATTCCTCTAAGTAAAAATTTTAAAACGAAAATCTCTCTAACTCGGACCTATTTTGAAGACTTAAGGGGGGGGGGGGGAAATACATGTGAAATTTAAAAAAAAAATGCTAATTTCAGATTGATTTAAAAATTATATGTTGTTTATTCAGACGATTTTAAACATGAAATCCTTAAAGTACATGTCTCAAAGTACTGGAAAATATTTTGTTTATAATTTTTCAACACAAAATGGCGGCGATGCGAACGAATGAAAAAAAACACCTCAAAAAATGCTTCGTACAACTTAACGCCATTTCGGGAGATCCTGCAACATTCAGAAGAAGAAAAATATGTAAATGAAATGTACAGTTCTTAGGTTGACCAATAAAATTTATTTAAAAAAATGTATTTTTTACATTAATTTTAGGTTTAACAAAAAATCGATTAATTTTCAAAAAAATCGCATTTAAAACACCAAAAAAATTATTTCTCGGAAATTACAAAAACATGAAGGGTAACTAGTACATAAGAATCTTTTGTAGATGTGGTATAAATTTCAGCCGGATCGGTTCAATATTTTTTGAGATATTTTGTACGGAAGTTGAAAAAGTACTATTTTGAGAAAAACGCGTTTAAAGTTTGCAGTAGATAAAAACCATTGATTATTAGTTTTTATTATAGCTTACTCATTAGTCAGCGAGTCATATTTCCTTGGAATTTCAGATTTATAAGAATATTGTAGAGATACACAATGAGAGAACCGCCCGTAGCGCCGGATAGAAAGTAGACAGAGACGCGCTGCAGGTGTGCTCGACTTACTGGGGAACGCCGCGCTGCTATAACTCTATAACTCGAAAAGTAATACGAATATCGCTTCAAAACTTTTTTGGCGTATTCGTAGAGTATTTGGAACATTTTAATGTAAGAGAAAAAAAATCGATTTTATGAGCAGTTACATGTATTTCTCCCCTTAAGGGCCTGTTTATATATCTGTTAGTCGAATTAGCATAATTAATTGTATAATGCTTTTTGAATGGCAATATCAAGACTTTGTTTAAATACACCCTTAGCATGCATAAAAATTCTTTTGATGTGTACACAGATGTTCCGGTCAATTTTCCAAGAACATTACATTAGTTTACTTCGTCTATGCGTCCATTAAGGATTAATATCGATTATGTTTTGCGTGTAACCCCTAGGAAATTGTTTAACGTTGGTTATTTGTTGTCAAAGTGATTGGAAAGAAGATCGATGCAGATCCCTTGCATAGTTGGAAAAAATTCCACCTAATTTTACGCTATTACTGGTAACAAAAGGCACAGCTTTGTATTAGAAAGTTCTTCAAAAGATTTTCACGTTATGACTTCGCGGAAACTGAGGACGTTAAATCTAAAAGCGAAAATACGAATTATAAATAAAATTGAGGAATGAAACATGAAAAAAGGATATTGCACGTGAATTTAACGTATCAGCAAATACATTGTCGTCTATATGGAGTAAAAGGGAAGATTTGAAACGTAGGTATTCAAATCCCGACATGAGTGAGAAAATGAAGCGGAATAGGGTGTGTACATACAAGACAGTTAGTAATGCCATGCTTGAATGGTTTAAAAATATACGTAGCAGTAATTTACCAGGGAGTGGCCCTATTTTAAAGCAAAAGGCACTAGAGCCAAAAGCTTAAATAACTTTGATTTTAAAGCAAGTGATGGTTGGCTGAATCGCTTCAAATCCAGATATGAAATTTCAGGAAAAGTAATATCGGACGAAAGTGCATCTGTCGACCACGAAAAAAGACATCAGTGGAAAACAAATTTACCAAAATTGTTCAAAAATTTCAAACCCGAAAATGTTTTCAATGTTGACGAGACTGGTGTTTTTTCAAGTGTCTGTCAACAAGAACCCTTGCTTTTAAGGGGGAAAGTGCTTTGGAAGCAAGCAACTTGTCTCGTGAAGACGCTACTCCGATGACCATTAATCATTGCTTTAAGAAAGCAGGGCTTAAAATCGCGGAGGTTTAAAATGAAGCAAATGATATTCCCTTTGCTTGATTGCAACAAGTAACAAATAACGAAAATGCCGAGGATGATATTGACAACATTTGGAAAAGTTTACTCGCTACAGGTTATGATACGGAAGATTGCGACTGGGAAGATTATTTGCGTGTTGATGATGATTTGCTAGTAGCTGAACCTCCTGACGTGGATCAAATTTCGAACTACGTTACTACGGATGACAATAATGTAAGCGATGAGGAAGAAGATACAGAAGAATGTAGTGTTTCGAAGACCGAAAGAAAGCAAATCCAGAAAGCAATTACAACATTCAATAACGCTGTCGAGACAACTGAAAACGCCCCAGATGAAATATATAATAGTTTATTTAACCTCGATAAATTTTTCACCAAATCAAATAATATTCACCAACAATCTATAATTACAGACTTTTTCAATTCATAACACAAAATATGCAGAACTTTTCAATGCAGGAAGTCAATTGTGTGTATTAATGATGATTTTATTTTTAATATTTATTTCTAATATTAAGCTTTTTGGTTTTTAGTATGCATATGAGCAAATGAACATTTTCGATGATTCAAATAAATAAGCATCGATAGTATGTACTTAATATTCTCCATAATGGCTACACATTCTCTTAGTGAAATTCATCCTTAAATCCTTCTACGTCGAACTAACTTGTCTGGCAGATGGCAATTGGACTTTTATATATATATATATATATATATATATATATATATATATATATATATATAAGTGTATATATATATAATATAAGTATAATATATATAAGTGTCCCTTTCGTATTTTTTTCATTTTGTTGTGTGTTTAGCTATAAGCACGAACGTCAAACGCGTTGGTCGATCTAATTCGTTTTATCTACAGATCATATATCAGTTAGTTTGGTATTGTCACAGATCATTGTTGCAATAAAGTCAATATTCTACGTGATAAGTGAGTTATTCTTTGCCAGATTTAAAAGTAACGAGAATCTAAGAATAATGGCAGGGAATAAATATGGAGAAGAACTAAAATCTAGAATTTTAAGTGATTACAAAAGTGGATTATGACAAAAAGACATTTGCAAAAACTACAATTTATTGAAGTGCACAGTTTGTTGAATATTTGAAAGTGAAAAGGTAGAGACAAATCACAAAGAAGGGCGACCTAGAAAAACTACCAAAAGAGATGATTTAAATACTAAAATAAAAATAAAAAAGGATCCTGGAATATCATCGAAACAGTTAAAGGTCGAATTGAATTTAAATGTAACCACTAGAACCATTCGAAACAGAGCTGTTCAATTGGGGCTTAAGAGCTACCGACCAGCGAAGAAGCCGTTGATTTATAAAAAAAATTTGAAGGCCAGACTAGAATTTGCCAGAAATCATATAGATTGGAATTTACAAAAATGGAGCACCGTACTTTTTTCGGACGAATCTAAATTTAACTTAAGAGGTACAGATGGGTTACGCCATGTAAGAAGACCTAAACGCGAAAGACTGAATCCTCGGTACACAAATAAAACAGTGAAATTTGGTGGAGGCATTTTAATGTTCTGGGGGTGTTTTTCTGGCCATGGGCTTGGACCTCTTTTTAAAATTGACGGTATAATGGATTCCACTAAATATAAAGAAATTTTAAAGGAAACGATGTTGCCGTATGCTGATGAGCACATGCCTTTATTGTGGTCGTTCCAACATGACAACGATCCGAAACACACTTCGAAATGTGTGGAAAGTTGGATTAGGAATAATGGAATCAGGGTTTTGGATTGGCCAGCACAATCCCCAGATCTCAATCCAATTGAGAATCTTTGGGAGATTGTAAAATTTAATCTACGTAAGCAAAATTTCACGAAGAAATTGGACCTTTACACAGCCGTTAAGGAAGAGTGGGAAAAAATTCCAATATGCATCATCGATAACTTGATTTCATCAATGCCCAGAAGATGTGCACAAGTCATCAAAAATCATGGCCATAATAAAACGTTTAAAATAAAAGTTGCAAATGTTTTTTCCAACTAAAGGTGTGACTCACTTGACATTTTTATTTTTTTATTTTTCTGACAACTGAAAATTACTATTTGTTATAATATTTTGGTTTACTATATTACGGGAAATTATTCTGTTAAAAAACTGTTAAGATCAATTCACAATAAAGAAAGTTATGAAGAAAAAATTTGTTTCTGACCTCGGTTGCAAATATTTTTTCCAGCACTATATATATATATATATATATATATATATATATATATACATACACGCGCACTCACACACACACGTATATATATGTATATATATATGTATATATATATATATATACATATATATATACATATATATATGTGTGTGTGTGAGTGCGCGTGTATGTATATATATATATATATATATATATATATAGTGCTGGAATATATATATATATATATATATATATATATGCACTTGAAAGTTACAGATACCAAGTGTGCTAAACCACGAGTTTAGCCACCACTGCATACACATGTATAATATATATATATATCAGTTGGCTCAAAATGAGAAAAGAAACTGAGCCAGAAACAAGAAAAATTAAAGTGAATTTGCATTGCGAAGGAAAAAGCTTACGGGAAATTGGAAAAATTGTGAAAAGACCACACAGCACATTGAAAAAAATTATTGACAAATATAAAAAATGCAAAAAATTAGAAAATTTGAAAAGATCCGGACGACCAAGAAAATTAAATAAACATGATATAAAAAATATAGTGAAAGAATTAAGGTGTAATCCACGCTCAAGTGCAGTTAAAATAACAGAAAATTACTCCGCGACAAACAATCAATCTATTTCAGCTACCACAGTTCGAAAAATATTAAATGAACACGGGTTGCATGGCAGAGCGCAATGAAAGAACTCGTTCATTTCTAAGGTGAACAAACGAAAACGCTCAACATATGCAAAAAAGTATAAAACGTATGATTTCAACTTTTAGAAAAACGTTTTATTCTCCGATGAGAGCAAGTTCGAAATATTTGGTGGCCATAAAAATAAAAAAATTGAAGAACCAAAAATACAGAGTTCCACGAAAAAAATGTTTCCGGTACGATTAAGCATGGGGGAGGATCTGTTATGGTTTGGGGGTGTATGACAGCAACGGGAGTTGGAAATCTTGCATTTATTGATGAGACAATGGATTACCTCAAAATTTTACAAGAAAATATGGAGGACAGTGTTTCAAAATTGGAATTGCCTAGGACGTGGATCTTCCAGCAAGATAACGATTCTAAGCACACATCCTATTTAGTCAAGGAGTGATTGCTTCATAGAACTCCCAAAGTATTAGATCTTCCTCCCCAATCCCCAGACCTCAATCCCATTGAGCATTTATGGGTTTATTTAGACAGAAAAATTCGGGAACGTCTGATTACAAGCAAGGAAAGCTTGAAAACTGCGCTTAAGGAAGAATGGGAAAATATACAGACAAACATTGCCAAAAAACTAGTCGAATCCGTGCCTAAGAGATTGGAAGCTGTTTTGAAGGCAAAAGGGGGTCAAACCAAATACTAATTTTCCTTAAATTTATTAGTAGAATTGTTATTATATTGACTGAATACATACTTTTGGTTCATATTTTATTGAGTTTTTGTTTTTGATGTTTTGTAAGATTTTTGTTAGTGAATATGTGGAACTAGTTTTTTGTACATTGTTCTTTACAAATAAAGGAGTAATAATATTTAATTAAAAATATTTTTGAATCAGTGTTTTTTTTCAAAATTGAAGCCTGAAATCAAATTTGATAGGTGTGCAATCACTTTTGACGCTCATAGTAAGTTTGACTGACGAGCCGAGATTGTTGCAACATAAGAAGTTGTGCGGCCGTAGAATATTGTAAAGCATTAGGTATATAATAATATAGCTATGAAAGCTCTATTTACCGCAACGATAACCCGCCAAACAGAGTGCTATATGTCAATCATAAGCTCTCTGGTGGTATCCATCAAGAATGAAATTAAATATGGTCAAAAGATAAATATAACTTGCATTAAAACTACGGAAAAGTCGCCAAACGAAATGCAGCAAACGAAGCTTGTGAAACCATTTTAAACTTAGTAAAGACCGTGGCTTTCTTTTCTATGAAAATCTACCATATTTGATGGTATGACAGAAAGAGCAGAAGATTCATAGATCGCGTGTAAAAAATAGGCAAATTCGTATCAACAAAAAAACTCAAGAGCCACAACGAATAGTGGAGCAAAAATTTGCTACCGTCCTATAGTAAATTAAAATCCTATGAGGTTCAATCTTGACCTCATACGGCTTTAACTTGCTGACGAAGAACATCCATTCTCAATTGGAAAGTGTACGTACAAAAAAAATCACATAATTGGCGATTTTTGTCAAGTAGCAAAGCTGCTGGGCCAAGCTATACGCCTCCGGGATACGGCAAAGTGAAGCGTGACCGAGGTATATGTCACATATTTCTGGCGACAAATAACTATTGCCCGTATCCGCAATAGAGACGTCATTACGTTCGCTAGGCATTTCACGTGAAATGAAGACCAAGTTAAATATTGACGCCGAATGGACGATCACTTTTAGTGTGTGTATCTTTCAATTCAACTATGAAATCATTAAGTGTAAAAATTTAATTTCTATTAAAGTTACGATTCACGTTAGTATCAATTCAATTGTTAACCAATATGTTTATTAACAGGAATGCTCACACAAAGTCTGAGGAAAATAAAAGGCTAAAAAAGTTGCAAGCATCAAAAATAACAAAGTTGAGGCTACTGTTAGAAAAATCTTCTAATGAAATTCAGGCATATCATGAACTGCTTACCGTAGAAAATTCAAAAAATATTCAATTAAATACTCAAGTAACTGTGCTACAGTCGTTGTTGGATAAAGAGAATGAAATGAAGGTAATTATTAATCATTTGGTATTTGAATTTATCGTTGCATTTCTCTCAATTTTAGTTTCATTTAGAAGCTGCGTTAAAAGCAGAAAAACAAGTATGTGCATCAAAACGAGAAACCTTAAAATTGGCAGCTGAAGAAATAGCAAAAGGGGACGAAAGCATTCAGAAATTAATAACTGGTACATTAAAATTAAAGCAAAGTATAGATTGGAGAACTGATATTGCTCTCGAGCAAGAGCTGTACATGCGCAACAGAGACGTAAAAATCCATATGCAGCGCAAAATCTTTTTTAAAATAGAAAAAAGATTAAAGGCGTTGAAGATTCAAATAAAATTATTTTGCATTATGTTGAATAATATGCAGAAATTAGCTCATGATATTAGTTCAAAATTTAAAAATAACTCTGCGTAGCAGGTTAGCACTTTATTCAGCTGTCAGCTTTAAGAAACTTTGAATTAAGCCTTTTTGTGAATTTTAATAAGGTAAACTGAAGGTAGCTTTTTGAATGAGGTGGAATGTGTTTTTAATGTTTAAATAATTCTATAAATTTAAAAATGTTGACAAGTTTTCAGGAACAAGAAAAAAAAACCTATAAATTAACCGAAAAAACTTTTTTTTCGAATACCTTCTCCTTTTTTCTTCTACGGCTGTAACTTTCAGTTGGAATGCGGATAGAATTTTCAGCGCTCAGAATAGTAGTTTTCCTTTCAATTGCTGAATCCGCGTCCACATGGATCATTTGCACCCTGTCCCAAACATGGAATCCTGTGTGGTGGATTGAGAATTAGATCTGAGATATTTCAGTTCAAGTGGGTTTATTAAAAAACATCAGGATGTAGAGCTCTGTAAAATAAAAAAAAAATTCAAGGATTTAGTGTCTGCCACTTGGCTTAAGGAATGAGTGGGTCAATTAAAGTCTTCGAGTTTAAAATGATTCTGTTCATCTGTAAACTTCCACCGGGTCCCTTCGATGTGGAGACCGGTCGGTGCGTGCAGAGTGATTTTATAGATTAATTGAGAGTATAGCGACTGAATTTTCCCATGAAAAGTGCTTAAAATATTTTTGGAACTATGAGTATTCTTCTTCCACCTCGTTTAATTTCTGTAAAATCAAAAAGCCAAGACTTGTGATGTAAGAATAAAAATAGTCTCAGCAAAACTCAAGAGACATCACCACTAAGATTAGGCGTTGACTTCGCCGCTGATATCGAGGCACAGAATAATTGGTCAACTCGAGACAAGTCGACGAACCGAGAAAATGTTTGTTTTTCTTTCCTAAAACATCTTCATTCATGGGCAGGCATGGAGCAAAAACGCAGAAGTTGTTTTTATTTATTTTTTGTTGTTTTTTTAAAGTTTGAATGAAATACCGGAGGGAAATTAATTAAACTTCCTTTCAGTCTCGCGAAGTTTCAGCAGTGAAGAGCGCTCATAAGTTGGACAATCCGTGAGTTATTTTAAGGAATATTTTTGTACGTGTCAAATTATTATTTGCTTTTCATTAAGCATTAAGTTGTTTTAATGTACGCATATTTTTGGGGTTTGCAATTGAATTGAATTTTTTAAAAAAATACGTTGATGTAGGAAAATCTTCACGCTCAGTACCGTCACCCAATCCCATTTCCTTAGTTTTTTCCAAGTAAATATATAGGATCGGCACAAGCCTAGTACTTCTCCGCAAAAAAGAACCATACCCACGCGCTGAGTCTTAAATGGCATCGTCGCATTATTTGAATATACTCATAGTTTTTTCCAAAAACTGATTCGTGTAGTAACATTTGTCAGTTTAATTGGCGCCATGTTCCTGTTTACTGCTTGGCTCAGTAGCGTCTTTGAATAAGGCATAATATATTTTTATGCAATTAAAAAAAAAATCATTTAGATTTTCTGTGAATGTACTTTGATTCAGAGCAATTGATAAAATGGGCTTAAATTTAACCAGGACAACACTTGTCTGCTCGAATCATTTTTTTAAAATCAGGCCTGATCAGATTTCAGGAAAGAATCTTGATGTTAGACGGGGCTACACCTATCTATAATTTAAAACTTGAACAGAGACCACCCCGTGTAAGTTAAGTAAGAAACGCTTTACTTGTCTAATTTTCCAATTAATTTTTGCAGAACAATGATGTTATAAAGCAATTTAACGCTCCAACTCTTCCTCAGGTGCAAGTTGTTAATATAAACAAGAAAATCGTGATTTTACTAAAACATAATTTAAGATATTGTACGCGAACACGTCAAGATTGCCTAGATCCTCAACACTTATTGTGCAAGGTAATGAAAAGCTTTATCTCCAACGATTGTAAGTAAATAATAGTATTTAATTGAATCTGTACGCAAAATTGTTTTACATTTTGTCAAGATATATCCTTGACGAAGCAAAGAGTGGCATGTGGGTGTTTTCGGTAAATAATTTAGAACATATGTAGAGCATAGTATGAATGCAAATCAAAGAGCAAATATTGTCTCCTTGTGTTTGAAAAGCTTTGGCGACACTGTTGTTGAAGTTATTTAAATAACTGTTGATGATGCTGGACCGAATTTGGCTATGTTGAAGTTATTTGGATCTGATATTCGTAATATTGACTACTCAACTCGAAGATAACTCGACAAAATTAGTTCTCCACCCGGGTCCTTACATGTGTAAAAGATGATTCGTCGCCGATGATTTTTCAGGTGCCTTGAAGTCCTCTGTGTTGGATGCCGAACGCCGGCTCTTATATTCCTCGAGGGAGATCCGTGAATTAGCGCTGTACAGGTAAAGCGCTCTATTAGCGAGGAAATAGGGTTATAGTAAGGGTAACTACCGGCAAGTGAATTGCCACATGTCTGGCGCAGGGTTCATGATCCAAGCTAGCCTATATTTCTAATACTTTAGCGACTGGTTACGCTATAGTCGTTACGCTTCTAAAGCCAAGTTACGGCTCGAGCGTTTTGCCAAACTACGGCAATAATTAAAAATTCAAACGAGTCAAAAGTAAGACTATGACTATCTTTTCTTTATTCTACAGTTCCTTTTATACAAATTTTACATCTTAATATATAATCCCTACTCTAATATTTTTCATTTACTTAATACATAATCCCTACTCTAAAACTGAAATAATTGAATATAGTCAATTCATTCTACCAACCAAAATATCGATCAGCATTTTTCCATATGACCCAATTTAAAATGTAACACTCATAAAGTCCATGAGTAATGACTACTCAAGTTTCTTCCCAAAGGGTACTTGCACTTTGTGTGTTGCTGTGAGCATGCATAGTCCCAAGTATGTCGTACATTGCACTTGTCAACGCTAAGCACCGTTCAGTCTGGCACGATCGTGATGGGCTAGTACAAACATTAATTCCTGTGTCTATTTTTAGTGACGTCATGAATTGGACTTTCGTATGAGAAGATTATGTGTAATGCAAAACGAACATTGCAAAGTGAGCATTACAAAGCGATCGTAAATTATCCATTTGTATAGTCTACAACTGCTCGTTAATTATTGATTTGTGGGTTGTGGGAAAATGCTGATTGGTTGTGTGGGAATAATAGTAATAGTAGTAGATATCTGTAGATCCTAGCTAAAACTTATTTGGAATGCCCTGGCAAATTTGCAAATTTTCCATGACAATGCTGGTGAACATATTAAATGGGAGTAGGTTTTGTTGCTTTTGAAGCTCTAAAAAAGAGAAAAACTAAACATTGGCAAAAAATTTAAGAAGGCTCACATTTACTTTGTAAAACAGAAAATAAGGGTGTGTTTAGCCGTATACACTCTTAGCAAATTCGTTGTGGATTCTATGGACTTCTGCTGTGATGTGCTTAAATTGAAAGAGTTCGACGGCAATGAAGCCACTTCAAACTTTATTTGCATTTTTAATGATGTATTTGACGTTTTAAGCAGTCACAAGCTCTCAGAATACAAGTACTTGAAAAGTGCACTATGCAAAACAATATCGACATTTTACACCAAATCTCTTCCAAAGCGATCGCTTATGTGAAAGAGCTACCATATTGAACCCGGTAAGTGCCTCATTAAAGATTATAAGGTTTTTAGCCGTGATCGAATGTTTGAACTGACATCACATCGATTTTTGTACTCATCTATTCGTTCGAGTCTTGGGTAAAACAATCAGGCAGTACGGCAATTTACTTCTAGCTGCAAAATGCTTCGTTTTCATTGCTAACTCCGTGAAGGAGGCATGGCACATCGAATTCCGCTAGAGCAATTATAAATATTAAACGTGAGCGCAACTTTCCCCTCCCAGTAAATAAATGACACTGGCCTGTGGTTGAATCAGAAAACGAAAATTATAGTTTTGATTCTGATTATGAGTTTCTTGAAGAACATAACTATGCTGTAGATCCATTAGAACTTTTAGAATATCCATCATCCATTAGAACTTTTAGAATATGTAGAGTATATTTCGGGGTTCTTAGTTTTCAAAATCTGCACTGTTTTGAAATTCTGCTTTGCAAGGAACTATCACTTCCTTATTTCTCAATTTCTTCAAGACAATTTGTGAAACCGCTGAGCACTACACACTACTACAATATGAGCGGTGCTGTAACGATCTGATTATATGTGTAACAATTTTTTTTAATGAATTATCAATATCATATCAAACCATCAGAATTTCAAAGCACCTTTCTGAAAAGCAGAAAAAGCATATGCTCAAGACAAATAATTATAGCGCTGTAATTAAGCTTGTTGTGGCAAATATATACAAACAAGATTTTATTTAACAGCTAAGAGAACATGTGAAAAAATACTTGGGGCAAAAGTGAACAAATTAATACATTTCCTGAATGTATAAATATAATCGCAGAATAAAGTAAAACCAATTGCATTTTAAAAAATTGTTCAGTATATACATATGTGTCGGTAGAAAGATTACTTTTAAGCTGTATAAAAGAGGGTGCTGAAATTCTTATAACCCGGTTCCAAGCCCGGTTGAAAAAGGAAGAGGGACATCTATATACGATATGTTTTGCCGTCTAAAACGCGTAGTGTGGTGTCTCTTACAAATTCCGGAAATTGAACTAGACAACCACGTGAACGTAATTCACTTATATTATGTTTCCAAAAATATACGATTCTGGATTTATTCCAATTTTTGACTTGAGTAAACGCCGAACCGATCTGGAACACACGACTATACAATTGTGGACTAGGCGCACTGATCCTTACAAAAAGATTTCATTATTTAAAAAAATCAATGCTTACTTTGAGGTAGAAAAAGAAAAACCACCCCAATGTGGTTTTCACATATCAATTATGACAATGAAGCGAAGATTGTCTAAAAAACCGTTACATCAAGGAGTACAATAATGAAACTAGTGTTAACTATTTTTCATGTACAAAAACACATGGCTTCGACAAACAAAAAGTAAAACCGTGTTTGAGACAATATTGTGTTTTCTGACGAATCATAATTTTAGTGTTTCAATTCAACGAGGCGTGCATGGTCAGCAAAACATACAAAAAATTTACAGCAGACAGTAAAACATTCAGCGCAATTGGATGTTATTCAGTGCTATTTCTTTCGAACTTGAGAATACACTGGTGAGGAATCAACGAAATATACACTCCCACACGCAGTCACATGAACAGTTGTTTCTTCTTCTCTGTATTTAGTACAGTCAATTGGGAGTTTAGGGTGCATTTTCAAAAGGCAGAAATTTTTTTATTGCAATGCGTGTGGAATGATATAATTAGCTTAAGTTCAATTTCCTGGGATCCCCCATGATGGCGTTTTGGCTCCATCTTGAAAACAAAAGAAAGTGGGACACCACCATATCTCCGAAACCATGGCTCCCACAAGAAAGTTTAATATGGCAAACTTGTGAAGAATTTAATTTGCAGAAAGTCATGCATACATCACTTTTACGTGGTTTTAACAATAAAAGAGTTACAAGCTCAAAACAACATCCAAAAAGAGGGAATATCTTTAGAGCGCCACAGCTTCATTGTTTTCACTTTAATCCCAAAACACTTCGAGAATAACTTTAAGGCAATTTTGTCGCAAGTCGTTTGCGGTATTGATCGTTTTGATCGCTGTACACTGGCGGGAGCTATTGCATCCCAAAGGGGGAAAACTCACATGAAAAACGCATTTTTAGGCCAAAAAATCTGATTCCGATGGCAAACCCCCCTTTGCAAAACTCACGGAGCATTTTAGTGGGCAGAATTTTTTTAACTGCCATGAGTAGTATGCCTTTATGTGAGCTTAAATTGAAGTTTCTGCGGTGGCCGCTCCAATCCCCTTGGCGCCATCTTGAGAACAAAAAAAGTGGGACGGCCCCATATCTTGGAAAGCACCGCCCCCACAAAAAGTTTTATATGACAAACTTGTGTGAAATTCAATTTGCAGTAAGTTGTGGATACATCATTTTCATTTTTCAGTCAAGTCACACGGAAAAAGCATTGTATGACCAGATAAACAGGTGTTTTCCGTGTGACCTGACCCCCTTCAAGGCGCAATAACTCCCGACATGGTACAGTGATCAAAACAAGCGTTTGGTGATAAAACTGCCTAAAAGTTATTTTCGAACGAATTTCGCGGTAGTAGGAGAAACAAAGAAGTTGTGGCGTGCGTAAAATAATCCCCCTTTTTCAACGTCGTTTTTGGCATGTAACTCTTTCAATATTGGCAGCATGTGAAAATGATGTATCCACAACTTACTGCAAATTAAATTTCACACAAGTTTGTCGGCGGATTGGAGCCGCCACCGCAGAAACTTCAATTTAAGCTCACATAAAGGCATACTACTCATGGCAGTTAAAAAATTTCTGCCCACTAAAATGCTCCGTGAGTTTTGCAAAGGGGGGTTTGCCATCGGAATCAGATTTTTTGGCCTAAAAATGCGTTTTTCATGTGAGTTTTCCCCCTTTGGGATGCAATAGCTCCCGCCAGTGTACAGCGATCAAAACGATCAATACCGCAAACGACTTGCGACAAAATTGCCTTAAAGTTATTCTCGAAGTGTTTTGGGATTAAAGTGAAAACAATGAAGCTGTGGCGCTCGAAAGATATTCCCCCTTTTTGGATGTCGTTTTGAGCTTGTAACTCTTTTATTGTTAAAACCACGTAAAAGTGATGTATGCATGACTTTCTGCAAATTAAATTCTTCACAAGTTTGCCATATTAAACTTTCTTGTGGGAGCCATGGTTTCGGAGATATGGGGATGTCCCATTATTTTTTGTTTCCAAGATGGAGCCCATAGGATTGGGGGTGCGACCCCAGAAAGTTGGATTTAAGCTCACAGTAAGACATATACACATTGCGCCAAAAATCCGGCTGCCTTCCAAAATGCTCCGCGAGTTTCGCAACGGGGGGTTCGCCTCCAAAAGTCGATTATTTGGCCTAAAAACGGGGTTTTTCACGCGACTTTCTCCCCTTTGTGATGGAATAACTCCCGTTAATGTGCAGTGATTGGAACAATCAATACCGCAAACGATTTGCGACAAAATTATCTTAGAAAAGTATCCCAACATGTTTTGCGTTAAACGTGAAATTAAAAAAGTTGTGGCGCCCGAAAGTTATTCCCCCCTTTTCGGGTACGGTTTTTAGATTGTATCTTTTTTATTATTGCCACGACGCAAAAGTTATGGATGACTTGCTAAAAATTATATTTTACGCAAGTTTGCCATACACAACTTTCTTGTGGAAGCCACCCCTTGGGAGATATGGGGGTGTCCCACTTTCTTTTGTTTTCAAGATGGAGCCAAAACGCCATCATGGGGGATCCCAGGAAATCGAACTTAAGCTAATTATAGCATTCCACACGCATTGCAATAAAAAAATTCTGCCTTTTGAAAATGCACGCTAAACTCCCAATTGACTACTTATTTCGATTCGAATGGAAAAAGCAATGAGGAAGAAGATAAGGAGTGGAACATCAACAAAATTAATGGGGCCAATCACTTTTATGGGTTAGTGAAACTTGCACATGCCCGAGAAAAGTAAGGGCGTACGCTGCGAAAGGTGGAGAAGGAGTTAAACATTTGGCGCGAAATAATTTTAGTTTGAAAATTTCGATTCAAAAATTGCAAAATTTACCAAATTACCTATCTCTTCCTTTTTCAGCCGGGGTAGGGACGGGTGTCGGTGGAATTACGGCGCCGTCTCCATCGGCTGAATTTTAATGGTTGAATTTTTTTACGCCGAAGCAGAATGAAAGTAGCCTATAACATGCCTCTAAAATGCACAATTTTATTGTAGCGCTGCATTAATAGAAATTTTTTCCGATTGTTGTTCGTCTATAAAATGATATCGTGTCTGTAAGTATGTTTCAACAATGAATTTCAACAAATGCCTGTAGTGTGGTGTTTCCATGAAATGCCTTTGATGTTCTTCAAAAATATGTACGAGTATGTTTGTATGTACATATATGTATGTATGAAATCGGAAAATGTTTGCTTGCATAGAATTGTGAATTTGGTACATAGCTGGTATCTACGAATTTGCTGCTCGGTTTTCTTGCAGATTTTCATGACACTTTCTGATGGTACTTTAAGCATTCCTCTGCTTTCGCACTCAGCAAGTGAAGAAGTTACAAAACCTTGGATTGCAGCTAGACACTTATCGCATTGCAGAGTCTTAGTTATTTTGAAGATAACAAAACCTGCACTTTATTTTATAACTGCTTCACTAAGACTTGCAGGATTAGAAGCGTAGCAATGCTCTTTTGCGAAAATTGGGTTATAAGAGCTTGTCTTAACTGTAGGCTCTGGGTCAACCGATACTAATCTAATGTGATTATCGTAGTATCGTCAAGCAATGTGTTTATTGTATGAGGAGCGCGTGGTAGACCAAGTGATGGGCGTCTTCTCCGATAATCTTCTAGAGATATAATCTTCTTGTCACTGCGAAGAAGTTATTCTCAGAAAAGAAAAGAAAAACAATGAAGATTTCTAGAGACCTGCCGGCAATTGATTAATTGCCACATGTTTGGCGCAGTCCAAAGGAACAGGCAGCCAATATTTCTGAATATTGAAATTGCCGAATAAAAGGGCAACTTGTAGTCTGCCGAAATAAGGCAGACTTTATTCAATTATTCCTATTGAACGTTTTGCCGATGTTAAGGCAAAAGTTGCAGTATGGAAGCAAACAACTTCGTTCAACTAAGGAACAATTCTGAGCCCAGCGCCAGCTTCGTTCCTTCTTTTTATTCACAAATTTCTTTCTTAGTTTCTATGTACATTAAATTTGCTTATTCTACAAAAATTCCAGCTCTAGTTTTAAATCTACTTACCATAATCAATCGAACGCGATTCAAATTAGTTCCCACGGACTTCGTCGCATCCAATACAGCTTACTTTGCATTTACCCAATTAACGTCGCATAAGTTATATTTTTGCTTACTCTGGGTTCAATGCTCTACTAAGAGTTTCACACGGTAAATTTAGATTAACATGTCAATGTAGGTTTGAGGATGTGCTTTGGAGTCATAGAGAGCTTTCCGAAGCCTAGAGAAGCTTGTGTGGGACATTAGTTGTGTATTGGCTAGTTCCAGGTTTGGAACTAGGAATACATTACACTAATGCCATTCAATGGACTGCTTTGGTAAGAATTCAGTATTGCGATTTCTTCCAACGGAATGCACTTACCAAGCCCTCCGTCTTTGACCTAACTTCTGAAAATCAGCTTCTTATAACGCGCTATGAACTAGCCTACTGTGGGGTTGTTATTATACCTAAGACCAGTGTGAATCGAAGAGACAAACAGCTTATAAAGAAGCAGGAGCTTCAAAATGTTTGAGTCAATGAATCTTTTATATAAAATTATTAAGTTTCTGTTGTTTAAAAAACGCACACTGAGTAATATTATTGCGCCTGCACAACTTGAAAAAATACAACAAAAAAACACCGATATACACGAAAACTTTCAAATTGCACGTTTGTACAATCAAAATCAATTTAAAAACTGAAAATAAAGCCCTTTTTGGTTACCACTTACGTGGAATTAAGTGTTGGTCAGGTAATACATTCCCAATTTAAACAAAAAAAAATCGATTTAAATATTTTCCGCAATATATATGCAGCAGAACTGAATACTACAAAATGCAACACCTTCCTCGTTCAACCGGGCTTGGGACCGGCTTCGGTGGAATTGTGTCATGAGGAACCGAAATACATTTAAAACCAAAAAAACACTCTGATTTCGTTACCTCTCCAAATAAAAAATAGTAAAATTATTACCATAAGATCTTTATTCGTAGCGCCACTGAAATTTTTGCGACATATAAAGCACAGCAAATCGAAAATGTCATTTGATATTACATTTTCATTAAACCGATTGAAATCGAGATTTTCATCCCGGAACTTCATTACGTGAAGCGGTATGGAAACATATTGCACGAGCACATTAACTTGGACGCCACCACCGAAAACTCGAATATTCTCACATTTTTCACGATATACAAAAACTCCGATTAATTCACTAGCGTACACTTTTCCGCAATTCACTCTAAGCGCGCACGACGGAAACACAGTTCTTTAACCGAAAATAACGCACAATCCACATTTTCCCCGACCACAATTGAAAGAAAAACGAATAATGAAAATCGAATTGTATCTTGTTTACGAATTTGGTGTAATGAAGGAACAGTTAGGCACTCCGTTTGACTTAAGAACATCTTTTAAAGGAAACGTCACGAAATGTCATTCCCAAATTTTCGCCTCACGCACCTATATTCTCGGTTCATGTCGTTCCTTAGTTTCCTACTTCATTGGGAACAGTTTTGAACGTGTAACGCACATGGAACAAAAAACTAAAGGAATGGTAATATCCGTGTAGATGTGTATATGTGATATGGCCGACTTTCTGCTTTCCTCGAGTGTCAAATTTGTTTGAATGTCACTTCGACAGTACACAAAGCGCCTAGAGTTTTGAGAATTTTGGCTTCCGCGCGAATATTTTGGCATCATATATTCTCGATAGAGTAACTTGCGTAGTAATATTGTGTGTTATGACATAGAAAAGGGTGACACTATCGACGAAAAGTGTAGAAACCAAATATAAAGCTGCGAATTAAGTGTTATTAACGACGAAGTGTGTTGTAGCTTGTTGTGCGAATAAATTGCGTTCTTGGTCAGAAACAGTATCTTTTCATATGTAAGTATATCCGAAAGTTATGTATTTTAAGTTTGCGTGTTTTTCAGTGATTAATGATTCATTTGGTTACATTGAATTCTCTTGCAATAATTTCTGGCACTTACGCTGGTACTGTGAAAACTTGCACAGTTTGTTTAATCAAATTAAATGAATCGAAAATCTAGATTTGATCCTTTTTAGTCGAATAATTTATGAAACCATGATATGAGTGTCGCCGTAATTCCGCCGAAGCCGGTCCCAAGCCCGGTTAAAAAAGGAAGAGGGTGGCTGAAAGATAATTAATACAATATATGGTACTTATTTTTCAATGTTGTATGTATATAAGTAACAATGTATGCGTCTAAACTTGATGTATTAACATTGTTTCAAATGTAACATGCAACAGTTGGCGAAAATTAGATTTAATTAATACTTGACCTGAATATTTCCTCGCTTGATCTGATAGGAAAATGAAGTTTTACCCCAGATTGCAAAAATAAATATTTTGACAAGGCTTCCTCTTCAACGTCGAAACAACTGAGAATGTTATTTTGCATTTCGTTAATATCCGAATATCTGAATACCGAATTGTAAATTAATCAGTTTAAAATTATGCTCTATTAAAACTTGATTTGGAAATTTTTGCATTTAGTTAATTGCTTGCTTCTCCTTAAATCTGTAAATGTCAGTAGTAAGAGACATACCTTGGAACCCGGTTTTATATGGGTGGAAACCTCTTTTTCAATCACTTCCAACCAGTGCAGGTTGGTGCTTGGTGTACTCGGTTACATGGGTTTTTGAGTCTGGTATACGGGTGCCTGGTGGCGGTGATTTGTTGTTTGTAAGAGGGGTGTTGCGGTTGTTTGGTTGGTGTGTCAGGTGTGCAGCGGTGATTTGTTTTGTAAGAGGGGTATTGCGGTTGGTTGGTGTGTCAGGTGTGTAGCGGTGATTTGTGTTGTGTTGTGAGGGGTTGCTGAGCGTAGTCGGTAGAAGGGTGTAGAGTTTTGTTCAGATGTGTAGCGGTGATTTGTGTTGTGTTGTGAGGGGTTGCTGATCGTAGTCGGTAGAAGGGTGTAGAGGTTTGTTCAGGTGTGTAGCGGTGATTTGTGTTGTTAGATTTGCATGGTGAACAGATGTGTGCATGTAGATACATTAAAAGTGTGATTTGCGAGTCGTTGAGCGATGTTGTGTGTCCAGTCGATTGATTGTCAGGGGTGTAATGTGTGTTAGAAAGGAGAATCTATTGAGTTTTTGTGAAATGGATTACCAGGGTGTCATGAAAGGCTGACGGTAAAATATTCATGAAATGCCGTGTGCGCAAAGTTTTCTTCCTACATTAATGCAATTTTATCTTCTGGCCACGGTGAATATATGTAGCGTCTGTTCAAGGCAACGAATGATGGGGACAGGGTCAAGCCTTGCACGCACATTTTCTGTGGCACTGTATCAAAATAAGCTTAATGTATTACGAACCCAATGATCTTCAATACGCCGTGTTACTGTACGTTATTTGTGCGAAAACCAAGCCGAATGATGGGTGAAAAGAAAGCTGAAATTTTAATGGTAATTGCCATTCATACTGAACTCTGATATTAACCTTAATGCATTACGAAAAGTATTCAATTAACTTCATACACATGTAAGTTGAGATGTATTTAAATAGCCATGATCGGACAAAAGTATGGTAGTACATATAACTTTGTATTAATTTTCTTAATACTGCGAGACAGTCTGCCAGAAGTTCATAAATTCAGGAGGTTAAAATATCTCAAGTCCGATCCGGCCGATACATGTTTATTGTAATTAAAGGTATTTCCCCAAGGTTGACCGTGACGACGCATTGACCATTCCAACAGGTGCTTCTTTCGAGAAGAGATGTATCATGAATGATCAAGTAGGTAACGGCAGATGAATCGTTTTTCTTGTTGTTGCTGGGGAACTGTAGATTGAGGGTGAATATCATTAAAATAACGACTTGTCTTCACATGAGTTTTTCTTGTTGTTGCTGGGGAACTGTAGATTGAGGGTTAATATCATTAAAATAACGACTTCTTTTCCGTGTGCATGTACATATTTTAGACTATATTGCGAAATGGAGTAATTAAGTGATGTGGCTCAATTTGCAATGTGAATTAATTAGCTTCATGAGAAAATGACGTTTGGTTAACACGGCTGCATGCATATGCTTGCAATTTGTACATTATGCGGCGTGGAAAAATTTGTATGAAAATCCGTGGCTGGTACTAAGGGTTATCATGAATTTTCAGACAGCACTCTGATAGGTTATCAGAGAGCTAAGTTTTTTGATTTTTTAAGTTTTTATTTTTTCTATATTAATTTTTTTTCTAATTTTTGCTTACAGAAATATTATAATTTTTTGCTAAATTGCGGCCCCACAAGGCCTTTTTTGCAGCTGAAGTAAGTTAGCTTAGGATGTTTTGTAAACAAATTCCTCGACCAATAACATTAGAGGATTATCGCAAGATATATTCGACCCTAGAGCTCCAACGGCCGCAAAAAGTTTTGGCTGAGGTTGCAGCAGCCAAACAGAGTCCTCTGGGTGAAGAAGCTGCGTCAGGAGCCGCAACAGAGAGAAATCAACAGCCCGTAAAGGTGAAAAGGGCGTCACCTCTTCCTGGATCTCAACCTCTGACGATAGAAGAGCTACAAAGACGGTTGCAGCGCAAAAGTTTCGTGCCTGAACCTACGTCAACGCAGCCCCCCAAAAAAAGAAGCGTGGTGGACGTCAGATGAAGTTACGTCAGCAGAGGGCTTAGCTGCACAGGATAATACCCTTAACAACTGGAGCGGATAAAATTAGGTTTAAAAAAGTGTTAAATAGTTTAAAATAGTGTATTAGTTTTAATACTGTAAAATAGAGAGATAGTAAACTTAGATAAAAAATAAAAAGATGGAAAATATAATTATAGATTTTAAAATTGCGTTAGTATCTAGCTTTCTAGATTGCATCACCTGGTTGAGGAATACAACAAATAAATTTAGGGATGGAAATATTTATCCGACATTAGATGACAAATACAGGTTTTTACTGCAGTTGATAGAGTTTTCAAAGGTACATTACCTGTCGTTTTCAAATGGTTTGCTTAACGAAACATTTAATCTTTTGGTGAATAATGGAAACTCCTCCAGCTTTTATGATGTTCAACAAGAATGAGTTGGTGAAGGTAATCAACAAGGGGGTGGCTCAAGCGATATATCAAGATCGTTTCAAATAATTTCCAGGAAAGAGAAGCAATTTAAAAAACTTAACGTCACAGGTGTCACCTTATGTTTTCAGATAAAGGACTTCACCAATATAGCTGTTAACCCTTTAGGTGCTTTAGAAAAAAAAATTTGATAAGCTAATTGCAGCCATTCTTGCTAACGCAAATTCGGAGTGTAAAATGAGCTTTAAAATAACTCTCCCAAAATCACCACACGAGCTATGATTTCAGTTTATCCTGAATTCAAAACGAATTTTTATTTATTCACGGAATCAATTTAGACTAAAACACTTTTCTTTTCAATTTTAAGAAACTTTTTATTTAATGCGATTATTCACTTAAACACTTCACTTCTTATACTCTAACTTGAACTGTAATGCGACTGTGCGTCGAAAAGACAAACCGAACTTGAATACTGAACTTAATTGAATGCTTCGTCGATGCTGTGATCGGTCTTTTATCTTAAATTCTTATCTAGGATTTCCCACGAGATTGCTGACCAAGCAATCCTCGCTGGACAAAGATCAAATTAGTTTTCTGCTGATCGTGCAGTTTTTGTAAACAAATTGAATTGAATCGGATGTTTTAGATAAACATTGGAGATTGAATTTCGTGGGTTTAATATAAACATTTAGATTGGATTTTTGAGTCTGAAGATAATTAATTCGGGTTTGAATGTAAACATTATGATACAATGTTGTTAATAGGATTTATATGAACTTCCTGGATATTTCTCTAGGTAAGGGTATATTTGGGGTTGGTTTAATGTTTTTAGGTGTAGGTGCAACTCCTCCCTCCTTAAGTTTATTGTCGTCCTCAACAATGCTTATTGTTGATAATTCAATCTCCTCTGATTTATTACTTTTCACACTGATTTTATATGATTTATGATTTTTACAATAGATATATAGGATAAATAATGATAGAAGTATAATTTTTGTTACTATTAAGACGGTTCCGATTGTAATGGTATTTCTAGTAGTTACATATTTTATTTCTTCTATTTTATTTAGATTTTCCATGTTTTCTAATTGTACGTTTTCAAAATTTGGTTCTGTTATATAACCAGTAATGTCTTGTATTGGATTTAAAGTAAGGATTTGTTGAAATTCTTTTATTTTATTTGTTAATGTTTTTCCTAATACTTCTAGTTTACAGTTGCTAAATCTAATGACATATGTGCCTTGTCATGGGTATGTCTTTTCGTTACAATTATGTTTTACTTTTTCTGCAATATTTACAGCTACAAGTAATCCTTTTTCAATTTCCGTTACATATGTGTTGTTACTAATTTTTATAATACATTTAGTACTTTTACAGTCTAGTTTATTAGTTAGATATTTTACATATTTTTCTTCTTCGAAATAATCTCTACTACTACTTTACTTATGTTAATATTTAAAGTTTCAGAATTTTTATTAGGAATTTTCGTTACATAATATGATAACATAGGTTGCGTAAGAATAGGTATGTTGATTACAAAAATCATAGTACTTTCCTTAATAAATACGTTTATATTAATTTCTTTTAATTCGTCAAATGTTAAATTGAATTCATCAATTTCATCGTGTGTGAGTATTGATCTTGACATTATTCCAGTTCTGGCAGAATTTACATTATCTATCATTTTTTCAAGTTCGTCTTTGATAAGTTGCAAATTATGATTAAGTTGCATATTAATCAATATTTTGTTTGTTTGGTTAGTGGTATTATTTATTTCGGTTACGAATTATTTATAGAGTTTATTTGTCTGATTTATGTTTATTACAATGTTATATATATTATTTTGGAATGCATTATTTATTGTTATTTGTTTATTACTGTTTTCTATTATTGCGTGGTTATTTGTGTCTATTATTTTGAGGTGTTCTGTTATTTCTTCAAAGTCATTATTGTCCATTAAGCTAAATAGCCATTTATTTGCTATTCCGATAGGGTTTATTAGTCCGCGTTTATTTCTTAAATTTTTATTTTTGTTAGGGGAATTGTTAAAATGAAGTAGTTCGACGCGTATTGTTTTTATTGTTTCCAAGTTATGCGGGTTTTGTTCTTTTTCTTTAGATATTCGGTTATGTGCGTATTCGTATTGTTGAAGGTCGATTTTATGATAGATACGTTTAGTTCCTTGAATTAACTTTACTGGGCCCTTTTTTATTAGAATGATACCTGATTCTGATTCTACATTTTCTATGGTAATTTCTGCTTTGACTGTTGTTGGAATGAATGCTGCTAATAATATTACTATCAAGAATGTTTTGAATGTAAGGATCTGAAATAAAAGTATATAGTGTATTTTCTTAGGAAAGTAGTTTTCCTTTCATTATTTCTAAAATGATTCTCTGTCTAAGATAAATTATGTTTTCTTGTGAGAAACTAAGATTTTTGTCTCTTGACAGGTATTCTGCAGTGGTACATAGAAAGATGCCACAATCGTCATTGTTATTTTGTTGTGGTGAATTTTTTACGTTTTCTAAACTGAATGATCCGTTTAGGGGTTGTTTTAATTTGTCACAAGATTCGTTTTCTAAATATTCTCTAAGCTTTTCTAGTATTGTATTATTTGTGTTACCTAATGAGTCATAGTATCTAATTGTTTTATTTCCGAAGTTAATTGCTGCTAATGTCCAATGATTATTGTTTAAGTGTATCGGAATTAGGAGTATGTCAAATGAAAATATATTAATTTTACGTGTCCATCGTTTTACTGCACTCAATCCTGATGTGGAAAGGGTTTGCATAAAGAATGTACTCATGCAATGTACTTTAGGTAAATTTTTGGATTCTTTACTGCGCTCAGAAATTAGGTTAAGATAGAAATTTGTTATTTGATCGTTTATCCATCTGTCGTTTTCCAAAGTTTGAATGTCAATTCTGTATATGGTTAATTTAAATTTTGACGGTAAAATTTCATTAGGGTGCCCATTGTGTAGTGCGTTTTCTATTATTAAGGTTTGTTCGTATGAAAGTACGGTTTCTTTTGTTTGCAATGGTTGAGTTACTTTTTCCGTTTTATTTGTAAATATCTTTCTTCGTTTAACCCTGCTTGGATGTATTTTAGCTGGATATATATTATTTTTAGTTTTCTGGAATATATTTCCTGAATTGTCTTTCGTTATTTCGATTTTTCTATACTTATGTTTTTCTTCATGTCTCTCATTTTCGTAATTTTTTGTATATATTTTATCGTCATTAATTTCTGGTTGCTTTTCTCTATTCTTGTTTTGATATTCAATCCTTTTTAGCTTTCTATTCGTTTGTAACTTGTTTAATTTATTTTTGTCGATTTTTCCGTATTGAACATCAATTGGTTTTGCTAAACTTGAGGTGTCTATTGTTTGATTATAATATTTTTTTGCTTTAAGGTTTTATTCTACAGTGTTTAACTCAGATTCCGTTAAGGATAATACTCTTATTTGTTCAAGAAGTGTACTATGACATGTCGGAGTTTCCGGTGGGAGATTTCGGGGATGTGAAATGAAATTCCATGTTTTGTTTTCTAAAGTACTCTGACACTAACTGTATTAAATTCATTATCTGCGACGCATGTTTTAGGTTTACCTGATATAGCATTTCTTTCTCGGATTAGTTGTACAAAGGTGGTTGAGTTTTTATCGGTTGTTTCTTTAGTGTAAAAAATTGTCGTTTACTGATGGAAAATATATCTATATCTACTATTTCGTTAATATCTAATGGAGTTTGTGTAATTTTAAATTCGGGTTTTATGGGTTTTCTGTTGTATTTTGCTAAATTGCAAATTTCGCAGTTGTTGATGAATTTTGTTATAAATTTGAGGATGCCGTTGAAATAGTATTTGCTTTTTATCTCTACGTAATTTTGCATTATTCCTCTGTGGTTACTTTGTTCGTGGATTTTTCAGATTATTTCGAAACATTGTTCTTCATTTAGAATGCCGGTTACGTGGTGTGTACATTTTATGAATTTCAGGTTTTTGTTGTTAGAGTATAATTTTAATATGGTTAACTGTACTTTATTCCAAAGGTTATCGTTAAGTTCGCAATATATTCCTATTTGTCCTTGCTCTGGAATATAACCTCTAGGTATGTTAATTAATTTATTTTCGTTGTTTATTTCGGACTCTTCGATAAATATTTTCCCTTTCTTGTTAATAGTTTTAATTTCTTTTTGTTTTACTTTGCAGATTATTATTTGAGTTTTGTAGATGTTGACTATAATTTCTTTAATAGGAATTAGATCGTTTTGGTCCTCATACCCTGAATGAATTGTTGCATTTTCATTTAGCTTAATTTTCCAACGTTGTAGCTTTGAGTTAGGCTCTTTTAGGTTACTTAACCAAACAAGGGGTCTGTGATCCGTTTTGATATCAAATTTTACACCATATGAATAGGGACGAAAAAATTGAGTTAGCCAAACAATAGATAATAGTTCTTTTTCTATTGTCGAATAGTTACGTTCATGCTCGTTTAGAGTTCTGCTGGCAAAAGAGATGGGATGTCCATTTCGTGAAAGGACTGCTCCAATGGCTTTGTTTGAAGCGTCAGTTGTAAGAACAAATTTTTGTTTAAAATCGGGGTATCTGAGAATGGGGTAATTAGTCAGAAGATTTTCCAGCTTTTCGAAAGATGCGAAGTATTTAGGACCATCGGGATTGATTTTGTTGGATTTTTTTACAGCGTCCGTTAAAGGTGCTGCAATTTTTGCATAATTATTTATGAACCTTCCGTAGTATCCTGTGATACCGAGAAATGATTTAATTTCAGTAGTAGTATTGGGGCCTTTCAGATTTTTTATGACGTTTATTTTTTCGGGGTTTGGTTTTATTCCGTAGACTGTTAGTATGTGACCAAGATATTCCGTTTGTTTCGAAAAGAAATTACATTTATCAATTTGTATTTTTAGTTTGAATTTTCATACCGTATCAAATATTTTTTTAATGTTTGTTTCCATTTCTTGGATTGACGTTGCAAATATTTCGTAATGTCCTTGGGGGGGGGGGGTAGAAAAAGCGGCCTTAAATCGATCATTTTCGTTGTTTTCGATTTGGTGAAAACTTTTTGCTAGATCTAAGGACGTGAAATACTGTGCTCTTCCCAGTTTGTCGAATATCGAATCGATGTTGGGGATCGGAAATTTATCGTCTATAGTTTCGTCGTTTAGTTTAGTCAATTAATATTCTCCATTTCTGTTTTCCGAAGTTGTCTAATTTTTTTGGGTTCAACCCATATAGGAGCATTGTATGGAGAGTTCGAAGGTTTTATTATCCCTTGTTTCAACATATCGTTGATTTGGGTTTCAACCTCTTTTTCGTGGATACGTTGAAAGCGGTAGATTTTCGAGTATAAAGGCTTATTACTTTTCGTAATAATCTGGTGTTTAGTTTGGGTTCTTTCCTTCTACATAAAAAAGATCCTCATATTCGTTGTGTATTTTTTGTAGAGAAGTTCCCTCTTCGTTGTTCAACCCAGGGTCTTGCAAATATTTCGTATTTAACTTATTTAATATTTTTTTAGTGTGAAATAGCTATCGTCTATACTTTTGTAACTTACTTTATGTACCTATGAATTTGTTATGTGGATGTTTTTCACTGTTGGTCACGTTGGATCTGGAACTTTTTGTACGGTATTTCTCGCTTCACCTTGTAATTCAAGTTTACCAAGGTGTATTTTTGTTATATTTATTTACAGATTCATATTACAGACTAATCCAATAACAAGATGAAAATGAATAGTAACAAATATGGCTAATTAAATAAACAATGTTTAAGCATATGCTTGAAGGTAAAAATTGAAAGGGGAAACGGACCAAGTTGCAGAGCGTTATGGTTTCTGGGAAGGCGTAACATCGGAGAGTGAAAGAAAGTTTCCGTTCTAGCAAACGGTATGACAAATAAATCATCACATCTAGTAGCACTAGAATAAATTAGACGGTGGTGTAGTCGAAAGAGAAAACATTCATCTAGAAAGAGTCTACGTGATTTCAGGGTAGGAAGTTGAAGCAGGGACAATTGCTCTTAATAGGATTTGTATGGAAAATGAAACTTAAATAGAAGGAAACAAGTAAATTTACGCTGCACAGATTCAAGCATAAAGTCTAGGTATTGATGACTTGTGAACAATACTCAAGGATGGGACGGACGAGGCTAGTGTAAAGGCAAATGCAGGATGAGATGTCAGTAAACGTATTCGAATGCCTAAGTACAAACCCAACGACACGAAAAGCACGCGAGGAGATTGACTCAATGTGAGCATCAAATTTAAGCCTAGGATTAAAAATCACTCGCAAGTCACTAAATTTGACAACTGTGGAGAGCGGAATATTTTGTATGGCATGAGTGTGAGTAACTGTACTAGGTTTCAGCGAGAAAGACATTTTGTGACACTTTCTTATATTCAACGAGAGACCATTACATTGACACCAAGTATCTAGAGCATCTAAATTCAATTGGAGGGCATAGCAGTCCTCCTGAGAGCGGATGGCTCTGAAAACTCTTAAGTCATCGGCATATAGTAGGCAATGGAAGTTAATAACGAAGGGAAGGTCATTAATATAAAGAAGGAAAAGAAGAAAACCTAGAATTGAGGATTGCGGAGCTCCGGAGGCAGGATGGAAAGGAGTTGAGAACGCACCGTAGACACCAACTCGGAAAGATCGGTTGCTACTATATGATGAAAGCCAAGAAAGCACAGGACCATGAAAACCATACTGTGCTAGCTTTTTGTGCAGTGTAGAGTGATTGACGGTATCAAAGGCTTTGCTAAAATCAGTGTAGACAACGTCAACTTGGAATTGATTGTCAAGAGCCTTCGCAAATATTTGAGAAAATTCTAGGAGATTTGTATTGGTGGAACGGTTTTGTAGGAAACCATGCTATACACGAGAGAGTCTACAATTCAGTACTGAATAAACCTTATTGTAGACGATACGCTCTAGGAGTTTGGGAAAACAAGAAAGTAAAGAAATGGGACGATAGTTTGTGACATTTGAGGGAGAACCAGTCTTGAGTACTGGAAAAATGTTAGCTTGTTTCCAACAATTAGGAAAGACGCCCGATGATAAGCTAGAACTGAAAATATAAGAAAAAGGAACGCATAAAGAGGAAGATAAGGATTTGATGAAAATATTGGGAAGTCTGTCGGGTCCAGGACCAATACTAGAATCTAAAGAATCGATTAAGATTTGGATCTCCGTGGGGTTAGTGTCTATCTTCACTAACCCCATCAAGTGATGGACGAAAGAGAAAAGGAGGATTAGTATAATTACGGGAATCCAAGGGAGAGTGAGTTGAGGAAAAAAAAATTGCGAAAATTTCACAGATTTGTTCAGGAGAGGAACTATGATTTTGGTTCAAACAAACAGTGTTGGGAATGTTGGGAGGCGACTTTAGTGAGCAAACATGAAACCAAAACGGTTTGGTTTGACCGGAAAAGAGGGATTGTTCTATATTAGCGAAGTAATTAACCTTGGCATCTCTAATTTCAGATTTAGCAGAGTGACGGAGCTTGGAAAAGACGTCCTAGATGCTTTGAAACGACGATAAGCTTAATCCTTCGGTTTCAGTGCATCTAAAACAAGACAATTTAGCCAGGGAGGATCGCTGCTTTTGACGTGTCTGCGGTAAGGAGTGAAACGGGAAATTTAGTTCTCAAGAAAGGAGTAAAATTTTAGAAGTACGTCTTCACAGCCAAGATTATCGAAAAAGATAGCCCAGTCTACTGAAGATAGTTCATGCGACATTGCAACATAGTTCGCTTTCCAAAAGTTGAGTTTAAGTTGCTTACGCATACTCTGAGCTTTGGGAAAACAAAAAGAGATTTCGAACAAAAGAGGCGGATGATGAGGATCGGGGAACATGAGGGAAAGGAGCAGGAGTTAAAGTTTATTATCAGGAACTGCATTCGATAAAATAAGGTCTAGAAGTCTATCATTCAAGTTAGTGACGTGATTAAATTGAGAGAAGCTTGACAGAGATGAAAAGTTGATGAAAAGGTTAGATAAACGATTAGACGAAATGATTTTAATACAAGGAGAAGTGAGCCAGCCAATGGAAGGAAGATTGAAATCACCACAAATAATAATACGAGAAAAAGCATTGAGGGAGAGACAAAACTTGTTAAGGGACAAAAGGAACGATTCGTATAGCTCAAGGGGAGAGTTACACGGAAAGTAGGTAGAAGATATGTACAAAAGGGTAGAAGGGTCAGCGTATACTTTAACAAAAACACATTCAATGAGAGGAGGAGTAAGAAAGCCATCGCATAGAGCGCTGGAAAGACAACTCTTGACAGCTAGTAAAACTCCACCACCATCAGTTTTCGTGGAGAGGCTGCGGTCACGATCTTTTCGATAAACTGTAAAATTCTGAAAGAGTTCAGAGCTATAGACTCCAGAGTGAAGCCAAGTCTCTGTCAAACATATAATGGAGTCGTTTGACAATAGAGCGGACAGATTAAGTTGCTGCAACTTGGTTCGTAAACCACGTACCTTCTGATAATAAATACTATTTTTTTAAACATATGAGGATAAGAGGCATTAGTAAATGGTAACGTAGCATATGTTGAGGTATTAGCACGAGCTAATTTTGAGATTGGAGAGGACAAGTTTGACGAAAATTCGTAGTGCTACGAACAGTAAATGCATTGACCAAAGTTCCACTTGGCCAGAAGTCACTTTTAAGCATCGCTTTGTGTTCGGGAGGCACAGTTATTTTAAAAGACGCAATGGTCTTATTTGATATATTGTCTTTTGTCAGTTTTTTGTAACTTATAAAGTCAGGAGCAAATCCAAGTTTGGCAACAATGTAACTTTGTCCGTCATTGGTGGTAGTGACGTAGGCTAGTCTAGAGACGAAGATTTGGATTGGAGGGGCAACAACGTGCAACGCCGGATTAATGGATAGCGGCGATTGAATATGATGAGGAGGAGGGAGCGGTGCATATAAATTGACTCCAGAAGCCGTAGTTATTGTAAAAGAGGACTTCGTCTGTGACGGTTGAAGATCCGTTGCTGAGGTGGACACGATGCACGACGTAATTGATGGTAATATGATTGGAGCAATCAAAGAAGATGAATCTGTTGCAGGATTATATACAGTTGAAAATGGTTCCGGCTTGCTAGATTTGGGTATATCACCGCAACAAGATTGAGGAGGGAGTTAATTTGTAAACACTGATGGCGAAAGCGGGTTTAGATGCCACAGAGATCGTGTCTATACACGAGCTAAGCGATGCAAGTGAGGCAGAGTGCTCATGCAATATTTTAATTATATCCGCTAGCGTCGTATCAGTTTTAACCCACTCATAGGGTAATGTTTCAGTGCCGGACTTTTTAGCGGTACGGAATATAGACCCTCGGATTGCTGGCGCAATTTTGTTAAACACCTGCTTTCGTAATTGATATGTTGTGGCTCCCAATGGTCTTTCTTTACCAAGTAGCTCTTCGTCACTAAATTCAATTCCACTTAAAAACAAAGCCATGAAATCTGTTATGTTAATCGGCTACGCAATAGGCAGCTTTACATTAAGATTCACGCCATAATTTTTCAGATGAATTGTATGGGTGGTCGGCTGAATACCCGCTTGTTTATCCCGTTTCTTCTTTAAACTATTTGACGGATAAATATATTGATCAACCATCTGTAATAATTCATTGTGGTTTCGTTTGTTTCTTGGTACTGTCCAATTATGTAGTCTACAAGCGCTCGGAATGATTCAAATTTTGCATCTGACTTTAAGTAAACTTTCTCAGCAATCTTTCCGAACTGATAAATATGTATGCAAAAATCTCTTTCTTCTATAATACTTCTTATGTCGGAGATCACCTTTACATCTCTATCTTCTTCGATACGATCGTACATTATTTGTTTAATTTCGGTCAGGTAACAGTTATTATAGTCAGGTCTAATTGCTAAGAAAAAATGGACGAAAGAAATGATAAAAAGGTCATATCATTTTCCTTGTAACATACCTTTTGCAAAACATTAGCGTCCCACCTAAAACGAACATATTTCTTTCCCAATCCAACAACTTTAGTGATTATTGCTTTTGAATCTTTTTGAACTGGTTAGATTGTGGTGTTTCGGTAACGCTTACATCTTCAGATGGTATAGAACATTTAGAAATTTCGCTGCTACCTGATTCGCTTTTCTCATTTTTACGTTTTGTTAGAGCGATCTCCGTTATTCCGACATACCGATTGCCGAGAAACTTACACACACTCGGTAATATATTTTCGAAAGATGATAGCGTATTGTCAAGGTACATGCCTAGGGACCTGTTGCTCAAGAGACACACGTAGAACTCGCCATCTATTATGTTTATAGGCATTTTAAAATTCTGTCCCAATTCAGGTTTTTCACTCTGGAACTAGGCTCGGTCTTCAATCTTAACCGCTCACTTTGCCGAGCAGGCTTTCTTGTGGGAATTTCAGTCTCAAATTGATCATGGTTTAGACGAGAGGGTCTTAATATAAATTGCTTTCCAGACTTTCGACCTACTTCATCGAATTCTATCGCTACAGCATCTCTATCATCCATTGCATCTTTATCAGTGAAAACGTCATCCAGTTCATCCACACTCATATCCGCTGGAATTGTATATTGCGTTATACCATCTTTGCCGGTTATTATCTTGTAGTCTTTGCTGGTTCAGGAATCAGCCACGCTTTTCCTTATTGTGGAAGCAGGTTTAAGACTTTTTGCTATTCCACTTGCTGATAATCGTCGCTTAAAAGCGGCAGGCAATTCTTGCTTCGGTGGTGATATTTCGTTTACCGACTCAAATATCTCCTCCAGTCGTGGAGGCGAAGTTTGTGTGTGTATTTCATTTTTAAATAGAAACCTCGTCTGTGTAATGCTTTCACGCAAATTCATATATTTTTGCCTATCCATGCGGTTCTTCGATGAAAAATTTTCAGCTTTAGTCTCTATAAATGATTTTTTTTCTTCGTCTTGCATTTAAAAATTGTGTTAGCACATTCCGGTACTTATCCGGCGCTTAATGTTCAGTATCTTATTCAAGGTTTTGTCAAACAGAGTCTGTGTACTAGCGCTCTCAACTGTCTCCCTTAAACGTTCATATACTTCGGGGGGTAATAGAAGCATTTTATTAAGACTGCTATTTCTATGCATATTTTTCAATTAAAGACTCTGTCACACGTAAAAAAACACTTCCTAGCAGTACGGGTAAGAATCCTCCTTGTTGAATTAACATTTTACGTTGGCGTGGAATGAATCGTTTAGCCTCAGCTAGCTTACGCATACTCTTTTTATATTTACAAAGCCAGGAGAATATTTTTCCTCTAGGCAAATGATTTTCTTTTAGTTTATTGTGTGTGATTTCGCATAGAGTTTTAATTACTTCAGGATCGGCGGTTTTCAGTTTAGCCTTTCTTAAACACGGGCTAGCTTTTTCAAGAAAGTATATCATATGCTTGTTGTCCTTTAACCGTCTCATTCGTGACACCATTGTCTTCTTTCAAACTATCTGGGAAGCAATAACACGTTAAAAATGTTGTATTACCTATGTCGGTGCGAAAATGTAAGGTGTCATTTATATCCTGTGTTAGGTCTATTAGCAAATAGCTATGAGGTTGTTGAGTTATTTCTTTATATATTCTCATAAGCTCCGGACTGTTTTCAGGGTATATCTGTTCTGCGAGATGATGAAATTGTCTCTTGACTCGTGGGTTCTTGAAGCATACTAGATACTTAAAGTTTAGCGAAATATCATTGCATCGTTTCTAAGAAGATTTTCTATATATTTCGTCTTCCCGCAGCCAGACGGGCCTGCCACCATCATTGTAGAAGGTGTTTAAAGTGCAGCATATTTTTGTGTTTGGAAAAGGAGAACTTCTTATAAAAGCCATAACATAACTTTTATTTATACATTTTTCAAGATGAGTAGAAGGCAAATTGATAATGAACTCCATAGAACTGCTCGAAAAACTTTAAACGTCGACGTGTTGTTATAAGGGATATTGATGATCTTTGGCACGCAGATATGGTTGATATGAGTGCGTATGCATCTGAAAATCGCGGGTATAATTTCTATTGACAATAATTCATACATTTACCAAGTACGCTTGGGCCCTCCCCGTCAAAAGTAAAAATTCCAATGATGTGACTTAGGCTATGGAATCAGTTCTCAAACAGAGACGTATACTCCGAAATCTACAAACCGATGATGGAAAACAATTTTTCAATAAAACATATCATCGGATAATGAAAAACTATCAAATAAACTATTATTCTACATTCAGCGCGTTAAAAGCTTCAATTGTTGAGAGATTCAACCGAACTCTGAAGGGAAAGAATTCAGTATGAATGAAAATTATCATTGGATTAGCATTATACAGAATTTGACGGACAAGTACAACAAAACAAAACATCGCATAATCAAGATGCGTCCCATAGATGTTAACGTAACAAATGAAGTACATCTACTTGCAACAGTTTATAAGAAAGTTAAGGTGGTGTCAAAGCCTAAATTTAAAATTGGAAATCATGTGCAAATAAGTAAATACAAGCATGTGTTTGAAAAGGGCTACACACCGAACTGGTCGACTCTAATATTCACTATATAGGAAGTGAGAAAAACACAACCACGGACATACTTTCTTGAAAATTTTCAAGGTAATACCATACAAGGTGGTTTCTTTGAAACATAATTATTAAAGGTGAAATATTACGATGTTCACCTTGTTGAGAAGATTTTGAAAAGGGATAAAAATCGAGCTTTTGCAAAATGGCTAGGTTTTCCTTCGGCGCATAATTCATGGATAGATATAAAAGACGTAATGTGAATGCGTTGCAGGATCCTATCACAATTCGCTGAAATTGCAAAACACGTTACATTCGCAGGCAGCGTTCACATGAGTTGTATGATAGCCTGGGGCTATGCCTATCGAATGAGTCGTGAAGGAGAGTGGGAAATGCATACTCGTGATAGGTTTAGATTTAATCATCGCATTTCACAACTACATGAAATTATAAAACCCGTTCTCTCTTACAAATTCAGGGAGAACATTTTCAATGAGAGGTTTTCACATATTGTATAGTTCAAAACCAACCCTTGAAAACATTGTCAGTTTACAAACAAACTTTGTGCGAACAAGATGACTAGTGACTAGTGGAACTACGCAAATATGACGACTTTGTTGCGGAATACATGGATGTACTTCTGGATGACTATCGTGAAAGGCTGCTAAGTGATATCAAAACATTGAAGTTATACTCGTATTTACCCTGGCAAATGAGATTGTAATTTGTGATTTCGTTCAGCTCCTCAACCTGACGTTGTTTTTTTATTTTCTCCGAGAATCTTGGTGAATGAAAACAGTAGGTCCCGTCCACCAAATGTATAGTGATGCGTGGTCCATACTGCGTGGTTATCAATCGAAAACATATAATTCTGTATTTTTTAACTACGTCCAATGTAGCAAGCGCAAAATGTTGATCAAGGGTATATTTGCAAATGTCGTCTAAAAGTGCCACGGTTTTCTGAAAGGAAAAATTGATAGTAAACCTCAGCTATCAAACTTAGTTGTGTTACCTATCATTTTCAAAGTTCTTTATATGTTCGCACTGAAACAATTTGAAAACGTAAGAGGGTGAACCCTAAGCTATCTTACACCAGCTGCAAAGTAGACCTTTATCGGCCTGCAATTTACAAAATTGATTTTTATCTGTAACAGGAAAGTAAAATTAATTATGAATTATACATATATATATATATATATATATATTTATATATATATATACAGAAGTAAAATTTATTATGAATTTTATATATATATATATATATATATATATATATTTATATATATATATATATATACAGAAGTAAAATTAATTATGAATTTTATATATATATATATATATATATATATATATATATATATATATATATATATATATATATATATACAGGGTGTTTTGTATTCGGTGGCATAAAATGACACCACGTATTTTTTGAAGTGTCCCGAGAAAAAAATCGTATTGGAGGGGGGTGGTAAATCCGAAGGGGTTTCGAGA
>OZ012660.1:63563049-63565311 GCA_963942545.1 Oxycera nigricornis | reverse complement strand
ATTCTGCTCAATCTAAACATTTATTTTAAGAGAATAATGAGTGTATTTATATATATATATATATATATATATATATATTATATATATATATATATATATATATATATATATATATATATTGTTTAATGCAAATCAAAATCCTTACGTCACATTCCATCAATAGTACGTTGTGCTCCAACTCTGATGTATTTTCAAAAACTGCATTTGGTGGCAACTATTTGGAATATAATGGATTATAGACACTTTAAATTTAAAAAAAACATTACCAATTTCGACTGCGTTGAATTCAATCTACCAGCTGGAATAGCAAACTCATTTTTCTGTGTCTGATCACTGAGGATACTAGGCGATGCAATCTACATAAAAATAATATTTTGATTATATATTTTTTACAACTATGTAGTTGTTTTACCATTTTCAACGATAAGTTTCTTTTTTCCTCCGCTTCGGCAACAAATATCTGGGAAGCTGACTTGCTTATGATGTTTATTTTGTGCTGTAAATAACATGTTGCTTAAAATAAATTTTCAGTTTTGTTTTAATTTACCAATTCTACTTCCGGAACTGCTGAAGGATGAAGATGCGTCCTTTTTCCCGATCGGATCATGTATTTGGCTTGGAAATGGCGAGAACACACATATATTTTTTTACTCGGTAGCAGATCGATATGGCCAATTGCTTGCATCCATAACGCTCGCAAATGATCTTCTAAAGGGAAACTACAAGCATATATTTAATTAATAATTGTGAACGCTTGATTAATAATATAATAAATCATTGAATGGTCTGAATTTTTCGTTGTGTGTCTCAATTAATTTGAGGAAAAGCAGTTAATTTTTAACCAATAAAACCACAACTTTAATTTTAATTATAAACATATATATTTCGGGACACAGTTAGTCAGAAATTTCTGTTTTAATAACACTGAAGAAGGGACTAACTGTGTCCCGAAATATATATGTTTATAATTAAAATTAAAGTTGTGATTTTATTGGTTAAAAATTAACTGTTTTTCCTCAAATTAATAATATAATGTTCTATTAAAATACCAATACGCTAATCTTGCTCCCAACAAAAAATTCAAGCACGCCACTGATCCATAAAATGGACATATGACAGAAGAATGTAAACAAAACATGCTTTTGAAAAAAAAACTCTTATTTTACACTAATTTCACCTAGTACACTACTAGTACCTTCTATAAGTAGTTTAGGGTACACTCACGCATGAAAGGAGACTCCCAAACTGCGAAAACGCGAATCGCTCTTGCAGTTTTCAACGACGCACTTCATATTGCTGCTTCTCGATTTTACAGCAACTCCACTTAGTTTTTTCCTATAATTGCACTATCTTGTAGTGTCCCAAACCAGACTTTATAACTACCACTCGAAATCACTTCGATTTACACAGCACAGACAATTATTTCCGCTCCGAAACACGACTCAGACACTTTTGTTGACGAACGCGTTTGACAAATGCACTGACAATTAGTTCAACATAACAGTAGTTTGACGTTAAGTTCAACAAATTCTTCTGCCATCACACGTATAGGGTTTTACACGCTCGGTTCCGTGTTCTCTTTCTTCATTGTTTGGTGGCACGTTGCTGCCACTCACTTTATATTTGTGATGACTCAAGTGTTTCTTGGATCATTTGTTCATTGTTTATCAATTGAAAGAATTGAAATATTCAATGGATTTTTAGTCACTGCCAATGGAAAGGTTAGTAACTTACTGAAGAAAGCTTTATGTTAGTCTACTGATTTCTGTATCAGATTACAGCAGTTGGTTCAAATTATGAAGAATGGAGACCAGACCCAGGCGAAATTATTGAAGAGGTTAAATTATCAAAATCTCAATTTATAATGCCCGGGCTTATAGATTGTCATATTCATGCGTCTCAAATGCCAAACATGGGTTTGGGAATGGACCGACCATTGCTCGAATGGCTAGAAAATTATACATTTCCTGTCGAATCACAATACAAAGATGCATTACTTTCTCAGCGAGTCTATCAAAAAGTTGTAGTGAGTATTTTAGATGTAATTGAATTGTAAGACATCAATGAACATACTAAACAGGGAGTGGAGTAAAAGTGTCTTTTCGTTCAACAACGTAGACACAGTTCAATAGACAGCCCTTTAGGAATGAAAGTTCGTCCCGAAATACGAAAGCAATATATATATACACACACACACACACACACATATATATATATATATACATATACATAAATATATATATATATATATATATATATGTA
>OZ012660.1:63540549-63560549 GCA_963942545.1 Oxycera nigricornis | reverse complement strand
CAACCCCAGACCATGACAGATCCGCCATCATGCTTGACAGTTGGGACTACACATTGTGGCATCATCTTTTCTTCGGGGGAACGTCGAACGAAAATTCTCCTTTTTGAACCGAATATTTCAAATTTAGATCCGTCACTCCGAAGCACTTTTTTGAAATCTACGGTCCAGTATCGATGGGCAAGAGCCCATTGCAATCGTTTTTTTCTTATTCTGCCGTTTTAGAAGAGGTTTTCGAACAGCAACGCGACCAAACAACTTGACGTCTCGCAATCGTCTTTGCATTGTAGACACTGACACAGGTTTTCCCAAGATTTGTTGACTTCAACACGAATTTTGGGGGCTGTTAGGCGTCTATTTCGCTTGCTGGTTACCACAATAAATTTGGCTTCACTAGAAATCGTAGCTCTTGGTCTCCCGAAGCGCGGACGATCTTGACTACTGCCAGTTTGTTTGAACCGCACAATAGTGCGATGAACACAAGTCTTCGATAATTTGAGTTGAGATGCGATCTCTCGTTCAGATTTGCCTTCATTATGGAGAACGACGATGGCAGATCGTGCTTCAATACTAATTTCACAAACTTTTCCCATTTTAGAGACGTCTTGACTGTAGGTATCACAAAGTCAGACTAAGTGCGGATATTCGTAGAAATCCCTGAAAATATTCGGTTCAAATAAACATCAGAAATATTTTTAGAATTTAGAACAATTGCATTGTAAGTTGACGTAAAATAAAAAAAGGTGTCGGTTGCGGTAATGAGGTCATACAATTTTTACAGATTACTTTTTATCACCAATATTTTGGAAATATTTACTAATAAAAGTTTTTTATTAGTGGTCTCAAACTTTTGACCGACAGTATATATATATATATATATATATATATATATGTATATATATATATATATATATATGTATATATATATATATGTGTGTATATATATATGTATATATTTATGTGTATATATATATATATATATATATATATAGGGTGTTTCGGAGTTGATGGCATTAAATGAAACCACGGAATCCTTGAAGTCTTTTGAGCAAAAAATCGTATAGAAGGTGGGTGGTAAATCGGAAGGGGTTTCGGGATATAAGGGGGGAGTAACCACGCTCCTCACCCACGACCTGGCACGTGTAAATCGTCATAACTATTTTATTTTTATGTGTAGGCTTTTGAAAAAGGATGCGTTTGATAGCCTGTCAATGTATCTTTTTAGAAATGTATTAACAAGTGCTCCCAATGCTGCCAGTTTTACACGAACAAATGAGAAACTTAAAACAACCGGAAAAAAATTGCTAATTTTGACTTTCGCGACCGTGTTAAATGCTAAAGTGATGTCCTAACCTATAAAAATGATTATCATCATCATCATCAATGGCGCACCAGCCCAAATCGAGCACTGGCCTCCCGAAGACACAGCCTCCAACTGTCTCGGTCCAGCGACCGCGTCCTCCAATTAGCGAATCCCAGCAGGGATTCGCTGTCGTTGTCAACTGCATCCTCCCATCGTTTGCGTGGTTTTCCTGGTGGGCGGCTTCCTGTTGCTCGGCCTTTCATGGAGCGCTTGGGAATTCGCCTGTCATCCATACGCTCCACATGGCCAGCCCACTGAAGTCGTAGCAGTTTCGTCAGAATCGATACCGGTGGCTCGTCATAAAGAGCGTACAACTCATGGTTGTACCGGATTCGCCATTCCGGTCCGTCCTTCACGGGCCCCAGAATACGTCTCAAAATGCGGCGTTCGAAGACGTCAATCCTTTTTTCTGAGGCTTGAGTCAAAGTCCATGTTTCACATCCGTAAATCAATACAGGACGGATGATCGTTTTATAGACGCGCAGCTTATTTTTTCGGTGCACTTTGTTACTTTTAATCACCGAGAGGACTGAAAAATATATTTTATTGGCTAGACCAATTCGCCGTTCAATTTCGTCCTTTTCATTCCCGTCTTTGGCGAGGTTGACACCAAGATAAATAAAAGAGTTAACGCTTTCCACACTGTAGTTAGTTATCATCATGTTTTGTCTATTTGACGTCTTTTTCCTTGACTGGGTCATATATTTGGTCTTGTTCACATTGACCCTTAGGCCGACTTGCCTAGCCGCTGACTCCAACTCAGTAAACGCTTCTTTGGCACGAGATAGAGATCGGGCCATGACGTTGATGTCATCGGCGTACGCTACTATTTGAGTAGACTTAAAGAGTAGCGTTCCCGCATTGTCTACTTTAATCTTCCTGATGACATACTCTAGGGCCAAATTGAAGAGTATGGGGGCGAGGCCATCACCCTGTTTAAGACCTGAGCTGGTGTCGAAGCTTTGAGTCAGATCGCCTTGACATCTGACTTTAGATCGTGTGTCGGTCATCGTTAGTCTGGTCATTCGTATTAGTTTGATAGGTATCCCAAAATCAAGCATTATTTTATATAGTATATTTCGATCTATACTATCGTATGCTTGTTGGAAGTCTACGAAGACCTGGTGCACGTCAATATTATATTCCCAGCACTTTTCCAGCACCTGTTTTACTGAAAATAGTTGATCTATCGTCGACATACCGGATCTGAATCCGCCTTGGTATTCGCCAATTATTGTGGAAGTGTACTGTGTCAATCTTTTATTAATAATTTTGGTCAGGATCTTGTAGGACGTACACAGCAGTGAAATGCCTCTGTAGTTGTCACATCTAAGCTTATCTCCTTTCTTATGTATGGGACATATGATGGCCGTCCGCCAATCATCAGGTAATTTTTCATCGACCCATTCCTTGGAGATGATCTGGTGGAGACGGTGTGTTAGTATTGGTCTACCTTTTTGAAGGAGATCTGCTGGTAAATTGTCGATTCCGGGTGCTTTATTTGGTTTTTGCTGTTGTATGGCTACTTGCACCTCTTCAATAGATGGTATTGACGAAGATGGACTGCATAGGTCAGCATCTTCAGGAATCGTTATTGGCAGGGATGTAGTTACTGATGGTGGATTTAGTAGCTCAGAAAAATATTCAGTCCACCTGTGATTGATGTCGTCTGGGTCGCTTAAAATATTTCCCTGCTTGTCTCTACATAGGCTTGATTGCGGCTTGTAGCCTTGTCTAAGTCGCTTCAATGCTGCATAGGCGTCCCGTGTGTCGTTTCTGCACATATCGTCATTGATCCTTTGGATAGTCTGGTTGTTATAGGTTCTACGCTTGCGTCTGACTATTTTTTTAGCTAACCGTCTTAGCTCGTCATATTTTTGCTTCTTGGCTCTTGTCGGTCTTTCAATGTATTGTAAATAGGTTTCTTTTTTACTTTTGAGAGCATCTTCACATTCTTTGTCGAACCAATCGTTTCTTTTCGACGTCGTTTGTCTTCCTACGGTTTCTTCCGCTATTGATGTTACGCCTTCTTTAAGCTGCGACCACATTTGTTCAAGCGATGTGTCCGGACCTGCCGGCGGTGTGTTGACAAGATAATTCGTCAGTTTCGCTTGATAAGTTGCTGCTACTGTTTCGTTTTTCAGACACTCCACCTTGAACTTAGGAGTCCTGCTCTTTTTCTTGGTGGTGCATCTTGTTATGCGGCAGCGATATTTTGTCTTGACGAGATAGTGGTCTGAGCCGCAGTTAGCACCACGGTATGATCTAACGTCAAGCACACTTGTAGCAGCTCTTTTTTCGATGACGAAGTAATCGATCTGATTGAAGGTTCGTCCATCGGGTGACATCCAAGTTTGTTTGTGGATGTCGCGGTGTTGGAAGTAGGTAGAGCTTATCACCATGTTTTTGCTGGTCGCAAAATCAACTAGTCGCTGACCATTGTTGTTGGTACTTTCATGGAGACTATGCCCTCCCGTTGTCCCTCTGTGAGTTTCTTCTCGTCCAACTTTAGCGTTAAAGTCCCCTAGTAGGATTTTGATATCATTTGAGGGTAGTGAATCGTATGTCCTTTCTAGGATGTTGTAGAATTCGTCTTTGACGATTTCTTCTTTCTCTTCAGTTGGAGCATGACAGTTGATTAGCCATACATTAAAGAACTTCATTTTCATACGGATCGCACATAATCGTTCATTCACCGGTTTGAAGTCAGTTATGAGATGTTTAAATGAAGATGCTACAACGAAGGCGACTCCAAATTCCTTGTTTCCGGTTGGTTTGCCGCTTGTGAATGTTGAATGCGATCTTAAGTCACTTATTTCATTGCCAAGCCATTTCGTTTCTTGGACCGCCAGGATGTTAATATTGTATGCCGAGGCTTCCTTGAGAAGTTCTCGCAGTGATCCTGTTGTATTGAGTGTTCGAACGTTCCAAGATCCAATAGAGTAGTCCGTTTTTCGTTGCCGTTTATCCAATCCAATCCGAGGCCGTGTTTCAGGGTTCGTAGCAATTGGGTAATGCCAGGCAGGGTTGCTAGCCCCACGCTGGTAAGCAGGAATATGGCGTCCCACACTCGCCACTACCGTCGTTAGTTGGGTATCCAGCGGGCACCACGAGGAGGTGACGGTTCGATTTTGCCCACCATAAAAAAAATGATTATCCTGACAGAAAGCCTTACTTTCTGCTTGAATACTTCCGAAGAAAGAAGTTGCCAATTATCCTTTGTTTCCTTGGAAAAATAGAAAACTCATAATTTGTGTGATCCCTCGGAATTAGCCAAAAGTCATAAAATTTTATTATCTACCCGGCATAATCCCACAGTGGAAAGATTTTTGAGTGATTGGTTTTCTTCATGCTATTTGTTGGATCTGCTTTAGTATTGAACGGTTTTTAGGCTGAGATAATTAAAATCCGACGTTTTAAATGTTAATGTTTAATAATCAGCACCTGATAATACAAAGGGGTATAAATGTTGTGTCGAAATGCTACATAACTTAGTCGAATCGTCAATTGAAAAGAATCAAGGAGTGCTTATGTCTTAACATATACAATCATGGCTAACTTTATCAACGAGGAATATGCTGACATGCATTACATTTACGGATTTTGCGATGGCAATGTGGCATGTGCACAGGAGGAATATCAAACGAGGTATCCGAGCCGACGATTACCGGATACCAGAACCATCATGAGACTGCATGGAGAGTTTGTAAGTTTCCAACTGCATTGTTTTGACAACCGACCAGGAATTTTCAGGGACGCCAATCAGGAGGAGCACATACTATCCATAGTACGCAACGAACCAGACTTATCAACTCGCAAGCTAGCTTTGCGGCTGGGCTTATTGGCGATCACAATTTGGAGAGTTTTAAGCAAGGGAAGTATGCCCCCTTACCATTTTCAACCCGTGCAAGAGTTATTTCCCGAGGATTACGTGAAAAGGGTTGAGTTTTGTGAGTGGCTTAACGAACGGGATCGAGCGGACTCCAACTTCATAAGTAACATTTTATGGACCGGCGAGTCACATTTTTCAAGGGACGGTGTCAACTACTTCCACAACAGCCATCTATGGGCTATTATCAATCTCAGAGTAACCAGGGCCACCTCTACATAGCGTAGATTTAGCAGAAACATGTGGGCAGGCGTCCTGGGGCGTAGGATAGTTGGGCCATTCCGTTTGCCGGATAGGCTGAATACTGCCGGATATCTGAATTTTTTGGATAACGAGTTGCCAGCTTTACTGGAAGATACACCAATATACAATTTGAACAGGATGTATTACCAACACGATGGTTCTCCAAGCCATACTGGCCAACAAATCACCCATTGGCATGCCTCACACTATCCAGGAAGGTTGATAGATCGAAATGGTCCAATTAGGTGGCCACCCCGGTCTCCAGATCTAACTATCCTTATTTTTTATGTGTGGGGTGCAATGAAGCAAGAAGTGTACGAGACACCTGTGTCATCAGTTAAAGAATTAGATTTAAGAATTGAGGCAGCTAGTGAAAAAATCAGAGAGGAACTCATGCATTTCGATGTAGTCACAGAAATTAAGAAAAGAGCTCTTCTTTGCATATCGGGTGGAAGGAAGACATTTTGAACAGTTGATGTCATCACAAGCAATACAGTAATACTGCTGTTTAATGATAAGTTCAAAATAAATTGTTACTTTAGATCTTTAGTTATTATTTTCCATAATAAAGTAAGTCAGCAAAATTTCACAAAATTTTAGTATTCTATTTTTCGAAGGAAACAAAGGATAATTGGCAACCTTTTTCTTCGGAAGTATTCAAGCAGAAAGTAAGGCTTTCTGTCAGGATAATCATTTTTATAGGTTAGGACATCACTTTAGCATTTAACACGGTCGCGAAAGTCAAAATTAGCAATTTTTTCCGGTTGTTTTAAGTTTCTCATTTGTTCGTGTAAAACTGGCAGCATTGGGAGCACTTGTTAAAACATTTCTAAAAAGATACATTGACAGGCTATCAAACGCATCCTTTTTAAAAAGTCTACACATAAAAATAAAATAGTTATGACGATTTACACGTGCCAGGTCGTGGGTGAGGAGCGTGGTTACTCCCCCCCCCTTATATCTCGAAATCGCTTCCGATTTACCACCCCCCTTCCATACGATTTTTTGCTCAAAAGACTTCAAGGATTCCGTGGTTTCATTTAATGCCATCAACTCCGAAACACTACATATATATATATATTTATGTATATATATATATATATGTATATATATATGTATATATATATATATATGTATATATGTATATGTATATATACAGTGAAACCTGGTTAATTGGGATCTCAAGGTACCAAGAATTTTGTATTATTTAAAGAGGTTTTCATTTATCCAGTTTTCCAATTAGACATGTTTAAAATTTTAGTTGTCTCATTTACAAAGGCCTTCGCTTATAGAGGTCGAAATGTACCGTTATTCCATTTATTGAGGTGGAAATGTTAATAAAAATGCGTATTTTTTACGAATTAAGTGTAGGTATTTATTTTTTATAAAAAAATATAATAAAGTAAAGTTTATGACTTAAAGTAATCGGTTATGTTTGTTTGTATTTGATCCATAGTTGCTGAAACCTGTTTCTCGATGGAATAAATTTGATCAAAAATACCAGAATCATCAATATTTGACGAAATACTTATGTAAAGTTTCTAAAGCTTCCATCGCCTCACGCTTTGAAATTTTTATTGAAGTCTCTTCACAATCTTCTTCTACTTCTTCTTCTGTGTCCAAAGAAGAATACTTAGAAACGATGACTTCATCATTGAGCTCTTCTAAAATGAGTACATCATCGTCCATAGAAACGTAATTCTGAAAAGTCGGCTGCTGGTCATTTTGGTCGTTCCCACAGGAGGTAATTATTTTGTTCCATTCTGGAAACGCTGCACAGATCTCTAGCTCCTCTTGTGGGTTCTCAGGTTCAGATACATTCAGTCACTTTGAATCCAGCTTTTTTATAGCAATTGCTACTTGTGGTTTTGCTAACAGAAAACCAAGCTTTTCTTACAAATCTCATGGCCTGGAGGATGTTGATTTCAGGGCTTTCTTACGCTTTCTCTTTAATCATTGGTCCGCTTATTGGAATGTTATTATTCCGTACCTGTTTTATCCATGTCGAGAGACATTTTTCAAGTTCAGGATACTCTGCCGATCGTATTCGTTTTATTTTTCCTTTTCCATCAATACACAGACCGAATTTTCTTGTTGTTTTGAATAATTCTACTCAGCGTTGACTTTGGTATCTTATTCTCCGTACATAGTTGATCACGCGACTTTATACAATCATAATCTGATAGAAGCTTCAATTTTTCAGATGCTGATAATGTGTTATATTTACGTTTGGACATTTTGTACACTTTTATTCCCTTGTTTGTAGGTCAAAACCTGAGATAGTACTGAGAAACAAAGCACGTGCGAAAGAAATTATAAGATAAACGTGTCGAAACCTGTCCCAAACTGGTTAAATGTCTCACTTATACAGGGGATTGAGGTACAGAGCCCCAATTATAGAGGTGAACATCGATTAAATCCTAGAAATCAAATATCATTTAACCAGGTTCCAAAAGTCCCATTAACAGAGGTAATTCGATGAAAAAGTGCCGGGACTTCATTGGAATTCTCAATAATAGAGGTTTCTCACTTACCCAGGTCCCATTTAATCAGGTTTCACTATATACGTACTATATGTACAGAGGCTCAGCGGCAGGTAGCTCATCAAATGAAGAGCAGTGGAAGGGCCGCTATGCAAATTGCAAGTGATTTAAGATGTTCCCGAAAGATGGTTTACAACGCATTAAACCATATGCAACAATATGGGAGCTCCAAAAATGTTAAACAGCGACCAAGAGCTCGAAAAACCACAATTAAAGAGGACTGTTTGATTTATAGAGCCTCAATCAAGAACCCTTTTAACAGTTCAACAGTTAAAAAGGGATATTTGGTCGGAATTTGGCATTGGCGTATCCCTAAGGACAATAAGACGACGGCTCAATGAAAAAAAATTGCGTGGATGCATAGCACAGCACAAGCGGCTTGTGTCAAAAAATTTTAAAATCTCGAATTGCATTTGCTCGTGAACACTTGTAGAAACCGTTGATTTTCTGGAAAAATGTGCTTTGGAGTGACGAGTCAAAATTTTGTCGGTTCGGATCTCACGGTAAGCGGTACGTATGGCGTCCTTCAAACATGCAGCACCATCCAAAGTACACTTTGAAGACCGTTAAGCATGGCGGTGGAAGTGTGATGGTGTGGGCTGCCTTCTCTTGGTACGGCGTTGGCCCCATACATAAAATTGACACAAGAATGGAGCAGCACGTTTACAAAAACATCATTGTTAACACAATGATGCCATTTGCTGATGATAACATGCCCCTTAGATGGTGTTTTATGCATGACAATGACCCAAAACACACTTCGCGCTCAGTGAAGGGATGCTTGGAAGAGAACCGAATTGATGTTCTAAAGTGGCCAACCCAATCACCTGATCTCAATACCATTGAGAATTAGTGGAACGATGTCAAGGAGCATATTCACATAGTAAAACCTCAAAATATGCCCGTTTTTTGGACCGAAATTCAAAAAGCTTGGTACGCAATTGCAAGGGAACGTTGTATGACCTTCGTCAAGAGCCTACCGAGGAGATCAAATTCGCAAAATCGACCCCATTACAATAACTTCCCATAGGGAACTGGGAAGTTAATAAAAAACGTGGAAAAAACACTAAAAGAATGCAGAATTGCCCTAGAAGATGAGCTAAACAAATTAAAAATTCTGAATCCAATATTAGCAAGGATAAAAAGCCAACCAAAAATTCATAAACCTGAAAAGAAAATGAGAGAGATAATTACAGCCAATAAATCACCAGCAATAGAAATTGCAAGATATCTAGTAAGAAAATTCAGAAGCATGGAGAACCAACCTAATTCATATTCAGTCAAAAACAGCAAAGAATTCACAGACAAGCTAAAAGGAATAGGACTATTAGAAATTAACGAAAAACTCATAACGTCAAGGCGCTCTACCCGAGCATTTCAATAAAAGAGGCAATCAACATGCTAGAGGAATGGCTACAAAAACAAAATGTAACAAAGGCAGAAGTACGAGCATACATAAAACTAACAAATCTTTGCTTGGAGGAAAATTGCTTCACATTCAGAGGGGAATTTTACAAATAACTAGGGGGAGCACCAATGAGAGTACCGCTGTCAGCCTTCATAAGTGAGATCTTCATGGCTTACATAGAAAACGAACTAGCAAGACAGGGAAATCTACCTAGAGGCTGGACAAGATATGTAGATGACTGCTTTGCAATAATCAAAGAAAACTACCTGGAGAAAACACTCCAGAATTTGAATTCAGTCCAGAGAAACATACAATTTACGTATGAAATGAAAATAGAAGGGAAGCTATCATTCCTAGACGTCCTAGTAAGAAGGGAAGATATCAGCAAACGGACACTATGAGAACGATTCCCAACTCATCAAACCACAGCAGACAGCACAAAATGGCAACATTTCAACACCTAGCACACAGAATGCTAACTTTGCCACTAGATCACCAGGCAAAAGAAAAGGAGCAGGAGCAAATAATGAGAATAGCGGAAGTAAACGGCTACGACAAACTGGGAATCAGTAGGCTCATCAGAAAGAAAGAAAGAAAACTGACACAACCACAATCCAACCTAGAGAAAGAGAAACCAACAAAATTAAGAATACCAGTAGAGTACAACGACATCACCAGCAAACTAAAACGGAAAATCAAGACTGCAGAATTGGTTTTCACCAGCAGAAACAATCTGCTAAGCAATGAACTTGGTACCACAAAGGACGAAACAAGAAAAATCGAAAAATGTGGGATATATGAGATGCAATGCAAGAACTGCTGCAAAAGATGCATCGGGCAGATAAGCAGTTCATTAGCAATACGGTTTAAAGAGCACACCAATGAAGCCAACAGAGCAAAAAAGAACATGCAGGCCGGAAAAACAGCAGAAGTAAGATCAAAGGTAGCAGAACATATCATCAGCAAGGGCCACGAATTCGACATCGAAAACACGAAAATCGAAAGTGTGGGAAGCAATAGGCAGCTGGATATGAAAGAAAGCATCGCGATCCACAAGGGCAAACGGTCGACGCTACTCAACGCAGATCAAGGAAACGGCTACTCGTGGTTATTCAAATACTTGGACCAGAAAATAATTAGAAAATAAGATACCTTTGACATAGAATTAACACCAATTAAAAAATAAGGGATATAATAAACAAGTAGGGATAAAGTTTAATAGATAGAGATATAACTTACAAATAAGGAAGGAGGTAATTAACAAGTAAGGATATAAATAAGGACAAGATGCCTGGAGAGAATCAGTCGTGAACATATCACTGAAGAAGGCTACAAGTAGTAGCCGAAATATATATTTGAAAAGTCGAAAATAAAATTTGGTGAAAGAAAAAGTCACGACTTTTGTTAATCTGTTTTTATAGTGTATCCCAAAATCTGCCAATGGGATTTGAAAGTTAAAAAAAATTGCCTTTCATAATTACTAAAAACGCATTATCGCCACAGTTATGTAAGACAACACTCAAACAAACAGTTGAACGTAGGTGTTTATTGCAACTAGTTAATGTAAATATCAAGTAATCATGTTGGGAGAGACAGCTCCCGAAAATCGAAGAAACGTTCTTTTCTATGTGAATGAATTTTCACCCCCGTTTTCAGAAATTGCATAACTGTTAGGTTCTCATCAAATAGATAGAACATCATTTTATCCTTGTTTGTCAATTCCCGATAGTTACAGACAAATTCAAAAAAGTGTCTAATACGCCTACCAACAAAAATCGAGCAGGCTTAACTTTCTCAGTCAATTCTGGTAAACTGTGTTTGTCATTAGCTTGTACTTGAGCTGCCATAAAACTTTTGAAAATTAGTTTCTACATAATTTGAAAGTAGCTACCTTCGGATATAATCAGTCAAGACTTAAGAGCTAGAAAGATAACATCCACAAATTAGGCTGAAGCAACGTTTTGAGTTCATACGATAATAACCAGTAGAAAGCATTATTTCACCAAGCAAATAATTTTTTGTTGATTCTTCAAATTTTTTGTTGGATAGTTGGTAATGGTCAAAAGTGGAGTATGTATCCAATGAATAATTGGACATGATTCTTGTGCTTTGAGCATGTGAAAATAATAGCTAATGTGAAGCTTCCGAAAATAATGGAGCAACTCATTTTAGGCCTTATAAACAAAAAACGTAAATTGAAAATTATTAAAGAAATATATCCAGTCTAAAAAGATGGTAATGTTCAATCATGGAGAAAGTTAAATTACGTCGGCCCCATCCATAATAATTTGTCCAAATATTTAAAATACAACACTGAAGTATCCTTCATTAATTCGGCTAAAATTAATTTAAAAAAAAATACTTTTTAGCAACAAAAGCAAAAATGATCTCCTTTCCCATTCAGGAGTGTATCGTGCATCCTGTGATAATTGCGATGCAGCTTATATAGGACCAACAGGTAGGAGCTTTAAAAGCAGATACAATAAGCACATCAAAGCAACTAGAGGTAAATCTAAATTCTGGGATAGCCCAATATATTTTAGATACAGGTCATTATTTCAGTATTAACAATCTAAATATCCTACATAAAATAAACAAGGGAAAAAAGCTAGACTACCTGGAATGCCTTGAGATTAGGCGGGCCACAAAGAGAAAAGAAAACCTGCTGAATGATATTACCCTTCTTCCAATCACCACTCCTTCAACCATTAATTATTTAAGAATAAAACCAAGAAATATTTGTACACTGAAGATGATCTAAGGATCGAAACGCGTCGTTCTAATAAAAATTTGTGAGTAAAAAAAACCAAGTGTTTAATTTTATAAAGATTTTATTCTATTATGGCTCATCAAGAGAACACACAACTTTCTATAACTGATTAGTGATAAGTTATTGCATCTGTTAGTGCATGACCTTTTTCTATCGTGGAAAGCATAATTTTGTATAATTAATTAGGTCATAAGTGTTTGACCATCTACGGGTGTTAGCAGTAAGAATTTTTATAAATAGTTTTAAAGGAAGGAGAGGTTACATATCCAGAACGAAACATCTTCAGTATAATGTGATGAGAACATTTCGTTCCCATCACCTAATGTTTAGATATTTCTTTAATTTGTTCATTGTCTCACTAAAAGCAGCTGACTGCAATCCAGCAATGATTCTATGTACTAAGAATCATATGTTACACTTTCCCATCAACAAAAGATGAGCCAGTATTCGGGAGTTAATATAAGCTCAAAAGCAATTAGAATTAAGTTAGTTTGTAATTGATTGCTATAACCGTTCACGTCGTGAAATATAGTACGAAATATATTTTTTACGAAACGATCAATACGTTGTATATATGTACAGAAAGTCGTGTTTGCTTAACGTGGAGGCCTGCCGTGTGGGCTTAACTCCACGGTCCGCAGTCAGACACTCAGACTCCCACCACCACTTGGGAGTACCAGTCTGCCTACTGAGTGCAGGCTCAGTGACCATACTGATGGAAGCGAGGCCCACCTAATCCTCTGCCGATCTCTCGGTCACGGCACCGGGTTACCTCGTAACTCCACGCCGAGCCCCAAAGATGCTGCAGAAGTCCCCATGCTCGGAAGCATGACGACTTCAGGACGCATCTAGGGAGGCTCTACAGCCACCACGTTCGTACCCCCCTATAGGGGGTCCTCACCGCGACCGGAGAGAGTTTTGCTCCCTGGGCCCCGGTCCCCGTGGTACCAGATTGACCTCTGGTAAGGCTTCGACTTGAGCCCCTCTCAAGCCCACTTCGGTTGTGTCCGACTGCAGACACTGGACCGATCACCAACCTAAGGTACGCGGGGACGGCACTCCCCGAAGGCTGTGCTGGAATCGTCCGAGGACTTTGGCCAGCATGGATGCAGGAAGCATCACCTCCCTGCGTTTCCCCCGCCCTATCAGCCCACGGCTGCTGCCGCTGGCTGGGCATCGTGAGACTGCAGAAGCCTTTGCCGCAAGTCAAACGCCCGGCGAGCAAACTCGTTCAACGAACAAACACCATCACCGACAAGAAGCATACTTAGATCATGCCTATCAAGCACATGCAGAACAGCAGGGGCAAATGTACGTAGCGTGTTCGAATAGGCTGGGCAGTCAAACAGGACATGCTGCCAGTCTTCGTCCGCGGAGCGACATGCAGGACGAACAGGACTATCAGCTAGTCCCCTGCTGCACAAAAACACATCCGACAGCCAACGGAACGTGATGCGCCCCTTAGAGGAAGCCAACCATCTTTCATTCCACTCAGACAAAACACAGTCGAGCAAAATACGCTTTAATTGACGTCTAGACAAGGACGTAACATCGACATTTCGAAGCCATGCGGAGTCCAAGCTGTATCCTCTGCGGAATCTGAACATAAGCGACCTGCGCTTTACCTCCAGATCCAGCGGTGGGACACCCAAAAGTACCCGCATGGCGTCGGTTGACACGGTACGACAGACAGGTAAACAAGCATACAGGACAACACCTTTATAAGCGTCAAGTGCTTGACAAAAGGAAGGGGAAGACAAACGATCACTGAAAACATTTGCGCCATAGGCAGCGCAAGCTACAAACAGACCATTGTAGATCACTCTGACTGCTCGGCGACCAAGACCCCACTCGGTTCTAAGAATTCTTCGGATACAACCCACAACAGAGACAAGACGGGACTTGACACTTTTAATATGAGGCAGGAAGTTGAGGCGTTCTCCAACGAGGATCCCCAAGTATTTGACCGAGGTCGAATACCGGAGGGTCCTTCCATCAACTCGGATCAATGGCGGCCTTGAATGGGCCAGTTTGCCCTTAAGGAGCATAGAACAGCTATTTTCCATTGAGATGGAGACGCCAACCCTCGTGCCCCATGTAGCGACACGAGTCAGCAGCTCGGCGCCCTTGGTCTCCAGTGAGTTCCGGGAATTACCCCCGACACACAGGAGTAAGTCGTCGGCGTACGCACACACAAACGTATCTCTTTCGAGATCTAACAATAGACTGTCCACCATCAGATTCCAAATGTATGGACCTGCGATGGACCCCTGCAGACAACCACGCGTAACCTCAATGTACACACAATTGTAGACTCCCTGGACAAAAGCCTTCCTATCGCACCTATCGCAGAAGTAGCTTTCCCAAAGCGGCAGTTCGGGACAGTTTAAAGAAGGACAGACAGAATGACGGACCAGCTGAGAAAGTCAAATGCACCGCGGAAATCAACAAATATACCTAACACATATACATAGCTACTATTGCGGACGCATTCTTTGACCGTTGACCACGCATCCTCGACGGAGCGGCCCGTACGGAAGCCGTACTGTTAACAAGACAGCCGGTTTAGTGGCAGCTTCTCCAGCCGCTGCACCATCACCCGTTCCAGCACCTTTCCAAGTACTGACAGCAGTGAGATGCCCCGATAAGACCTGGGATTGGTCTTATCCGGCGCCTTGTGCAGCACGACCACACGAGCAACCTTAAAGGCTGCCGGGAAGTAGGCCTCTCGCACGCACCCCTGTAAAAGGCTAATAAGATGGTCTGGAATGGCTCACCAAATGGCCTTACACATCTCTCCAGTCATCCCGTCGCATCCCGGCGACTTTCTCGCCCTCAGCCTAGTAACGCTTGAATCAAGCTCATCAAACTTGATATCAGGGATGTCAACATCAATACTCCGAGGAGGTATCGGGGATGCCGCCTTCGGGAAGAAACTTTCCAGAAGTACAGTCGCACAGTCCTCCCATGCAGAAAGAAGGTTACCACCAACCTTCAGACATGCCATATCATGTCTTCTGCGTCTTCCACGGTAAGCTTGTCCCCACGGATCATCGGAGCTCTCGCCGACGAAGCGTTTCCAATCAGCCAGTTTTGTGTCGCGAAGAAGAGAGTGATACTCCCTTACTTCACGACGAAGATCGGCTTTCAGCTGGCCCGCAGAAGGGTCACAGCGTATACGGGCATGCTGAAAGTTACGTCTGCAGCGTCTTACAATTTTGCGCTTTTCAGTGAGAGCTTTTGTCCACCACTTGACATGTTTCGGATTCGTGAGGCGAGTCCGCAAAAGAAACATGTCATTTACATGAACCATCCATGACATGACAACACTGACTTTCTCGTCAACACAAAGTTCCTCAAAGTCCGCCAGCGGGGTGCTCAAGGAGCAATCCCGGTAGAGGGCTTCATATGAGGACCAGTTGCAATGACGAGTGTACCAACTCTTGGTCGCAGAGTCCGCCCGCCTACCAGCAACCCCATCGTTGATCATGGTGATCAGGATAGGATTGTGGTCACTCTCACCCCAAGTATTTTTAGAAAATTCCCAAACAAATCAAAATAATAAACAAAATATTAATTACAGTGCTAGCAGAAATATATTAAACAAATCTATTTTCAAACAAAAATTGGATTCCGAGTCATGGAGTAAAGCTTATGCAGAAGGAAACGCAGAAAAAGCTTTTGAAAGTTTTTATCTTAAACTCAAAAAAATGTATGGCAGTTGCCTTACCAAAGAAAACAAAGTTAGTAGTAAGCGTAAGAAACTTAAGCCTTGGATGACTATAGAATTGTTGGATGCAATCAGAAAGAGAGATAAGTTAGCCCTAAAAACTCGAAAACAACCATTTAATACAGATCTATCTAAAAATTATAAAAATTATAGGAACCATCTTAAGACACAGATTCGTGCTGCTAAAGATAACTACTTTACCGATAAATTTGAAAGATGTGGTATCGATTTGAAAAAAATATGGAGCACGATCAATGAAGCAACAGATTCAGTGGTGGAAAGAGTGGATTTTAATAGTAGTATAGTTTCTACATGCGGAAAAATAGTTTCTAACGACAAGAAGTGTGATATTGCTGATGAGTTTAATAAACATTTTAGAAACATAGGACAAAGCATAATAAACATTTTGCAAACATAGGATAAAGCATAATAAACAGTTTGAAAGTAGTCAATAATTCAAACTTTACTGAGACATCGGAAACTCCTCAATGCAATTCATACAATTCTTTTTTTTTAAATCCAGTATCACATGAGGAAGTATTTCAACTAATTTTACAAACCCAATCAAATGTAGCTCCTGGAATAGATGAAATTCCTTCAAACTGTATAAAAGATAACGCAGCCACCTTATCAAAGATAATGGAATATGTGATCAATATGTCATTTAGTCAAGGTTACTTCCCATTATTGATGAAGCAATCACTGATCATACCATTATATAAAAATGGTGACAAAACGGACATGAATAATTACCGCCCTATATCTCTTCTCTCATGTATTTCAAAAATCTATGTAAAAGCCATTAAAGTAAGACTAGTAAAATACTTAGAAGAAAACAACATTATTTCTAATAACCAATATGGTTTTCGAAATTTTCGTGGCACGCAGGATACAATTTTCGAGGTAACTAAGCAAATTATATCTATTTTAGATAAAGGTCAGAAATGTTTAGGAGTATTCCTTGATTTTAAAAAAGCCTTTGATACAGTTGAACATGAAAATCTGCTCAGAAAAATGGAAAAAGTTGGAATAAGAGGCGTAACACTTTTACTATTACCAGTTAATGTTGGTGTCCCACAAAGAACAGTTTTAGGGCCGATACTATTCCTAATATATATCAATGATTTATTGAAATTAAACACAGCAAATTGTTCTATTTATGCCTTCGCTGACGATACAGTGGCACTATTTTCGGGAATAAGTTCGAGAGAAACTTTTGAAATAACGAATAGGGGAATGAGTTGTATATCAGCCTGGCTAAGGTCCAATTTAGTATCTATTAATACCAGCAAAACCGTAATGATACCATTCTCTTTGACTGTAGTTGGTAATCCTCATGAGTCTTTTCAGGTAATCATGCATAAAGGTTCCTGTTCACCTTCAAACTGCAAATGTACTCCTTTGACATTTGCAAATACTACAAAATACCTCGGGATAGTAATTGATCGACATTTACGATGGGCGGAACACATTTCTTATTTTTGCTCTCGTTTGAGGAAGATTATTTACAAATTTGTGTAGCTAAGGTCTATGATATCTGTACATTATTTGAGGATGATTTTTTAGCGTTGATACAATCGATTATTGGGTATGGTATCATAGGGTGGGGTGGTATAAATTCGAGTTATTTACATTCACTCGTATCACTATATAAAAAATAATAAAAATATGCCTAAAAAGACCAATACCATATCCTTCTTCACAGCTCTATACAGATTTCAATGTTTTTACAAATTTCAAATTTTAAAGTTTGTGTTTACACATAGAAATATTTTCCCATCTGGTAATGAAACACGTCATATAACGCGCAGACATATACGGGGAGCACTACAAGAACCTCGTTGCTTTACCACTATTGCATCTAAGCATGCCTATTATGTTGGCCCTAGACTCTTCAACAATCTGCCAGCTGACATATTTAAACTTACTTATTTTGTAGCTTTCAAAAAAGCAGTAAAAATTTATCTACTGGAGAATGATATTGACAGTGAAGCTAGAAAATAAACAAAAATATAAAAAAATATCAAATATTGTTATAAAATGTACGAAGCACGATTCAAATTCACATTACACTGTAAACACTTTAATTATGTATAAATAGACTGTCAAAAATCTATCCCTCAACACGAGCATCGCTTTCAGTGGGATAGCCAAATATATCAGTACATATAGCTTAGTCAGTAAGATGAATGTAAATAATCAAATAAATAAATAAAAAAAATGATGTCAGCAGGCGCCTCCAATACAACGTTGGAGGTGGCCTCTGGTCCCTGCCGGACAGGCCGCGACACGATTTTAACTTCCTTCGTGAAGCGGCCAGAAGAGCACACGGATGTCAGGTTGTTCGTGTAGACATCGTTCATAAGTTCGTCCGGCAGAAGGAAGCAGTGCACATTGCTGAGCACTACCCGCGGAAGTCGGTTACGGACCGATATGTCGAGTTCTCACTGTGCGAACTCCTGCCACTTAACTACTTGGTCCCTCTCCTTTTTGGAGGGGACACGGAGCGTCGATACCCCGTGGACGCGTACGCGTACGCCGAGCTTCCGAAGCACAGAGTGCTTCACCAGCGTCGACAGCTCCACGGGGTTAGCACCCGCTTTTCGTCTCTTCACCACCACCGACAAAGTTTCAGCCGGCTTTGGTAGTGGAGCGACGGATGCGACAGCATTTGGAGGCGACCGGGGGATATTGGCAGCGGTCACTGCAGCGTAGGACTGCGCGGGGCCACTTGGCTCAGCAATTATTTCAAGACGGCCTTTAAGCCGCGCATTCTCGTGCGACAGTTTTCCGTATTCAGCCCGGAACGCCTCCACAATTTCACCAAGTTTCGCCATGTGGCGGACTTCAAGTCCATGCCGCACACAGAAATCATTTACTCGCCGGGCCAGGATACCAACGGGTTCCGGCTCCGACGTCATCGCAACACCTTTACTAGACTCACCTGGGTCGGCAGCTTTTTTCCGGGGCCGACTTTGCCATGGACGTCCTTAGCCTTTTCTTGGCCTGCAACGTCAGCAGGCGAATCTCTGACGAGTGTGGGCTACTCGTGCTTGATGAACTTCCACCTGTGTTCATTGCCTCCAGCTTATCTTCTGTCACACGCTTTTCCACCCTCGAATTCGGGGCATCGAAGTGCTCATTAGAGTCTGCGTGGGTCTTCGGTGGAATCTTCGGTGATGGGGGTCTCACTGCAATATTCGGTGATGGAGGTCTCCCTGCAACAGGGGGTTTCCCTCCCTCGGAACCGGGGCACTGTAGTCGGAATCATCGTCTTCGTCCATGCTAGAGCTGGACGGCAGCTTCTTTTGGGAGGCGGTGAGCCATCCTTCTCCGCGCGCTTTTTCTTCATGGAAGCATTGCACTGAAGCTTCTGTTTAGTTGAGGCACTTAGTGGAGACACTTAAAGCTCAAAGCTCAAAAACTGGTTTCACTTGTTTACTTGTTAACAAGTAAACAAATTACCGTACGAACTGTACACAGCGACCACGAGGTGGGCACGCGGTACGCTTCTAGGGGGTGAAACACTGTCACTGACACTGATAATCCAAAATTTGAAAGCTGACTAACTAGGAGAGGCTCAGGTTATGGAATCTCAGATTTGGACGAAATTTGGCACATAAGTAGAAGACGTCAAGAATATTCGATCCTTAAAATATTAGAGCGCAACACTCCTCCGTTTTTGAGAAAAACGTCCTTAAAGTTTTTAGCGTCGCTAATGGATTATTAAGTTTTTACATCTGACAGAAGCGGTGCAGTGTAGGTAGCAGAACTACCAGCTCGCGATCATGGGGTCGTGTGTTCGATTCCCGTCGGCGTATTGTTTTTCTTTTTGAATAATTGTCGTCGTCGTGTGTTCGATCACCGGTGGGTACTGTTCTTTTCAATATTCGTGGATGTAATTATTTTAAGGTAAATCAGCAATGTTCAACTGCAAAAACATTTATTTTGAGAAATCAGCAAATTGTTCGATCATTTATATATGCAAATTATACAAGAAACTCATTGTTGAACGGATAGAGTCTTAAAAACTGTTGTAATCGAAGCAAAATCATAG